>VYXF01006035.1:139939-187657 GCA_013397295.1 Polioptila caerulea | reverse complement strand
TGGCCCACAGGCTCAAACAGTGAACTAGTTAAAAAGAAAAGTACTTCTGAAAGAAAGTATTCTTGTGAAACCCTGTAACTGAAATGGACAAGATTTGCACAACTCTAATTGCAATCATTGCACTGCAGGTTGCTGATTATTTTCTACTGATTTGTATGAAACATAGAGAAATTCTGAATACGTTGAGATCCATGATTGATATAATAAATTGATTGATATAATAAAAGGCCACATCTGCTTCCATGAAGGAAATAGTATCCAGTTAACTTCCGAAGCAACTCAACATATTGCAAAAATATGTAAAATAAGATTAGGAAAGTTCTTGTAAACTAGTAAATAATTGTATCAACTATTTGAAATATTATCATTGAAATAGACCTTTTATTTGCATGACAGGCTTCATAGACATCTGTGAATGAGACCAAACTCTTTTGCAAGTGTTTGACTCAGTGCTTGGAAAACACCTAAGAAAAAAGTGACAGCTTGAGAGACTCAAATTTTTCCTATAAGTTTTTCAAATACAGATTATATTTTGCTTATTTTTTCATAATCCTTTAGGCTCAACTATCTTTTCCTCAGTTTCAAAGCCCCCAAATATCATCCTCTCTTATAGGTTTTGAAATTCCTCTTCCTTCATTCTTTCATTGTTGGAGTTGTGCTGAGTCTGACGGGGCAGAGTTTGATGCTTCCCAATGTAGACATGTTACCTTACATCCTGAACACATAGAAATGCATTAGCACAATCATCACCCCAAGATAACCAAACATTTCTGCAGGAGGTGATTGGACCATGAAGCTGCTGTCTTCCAGTTCATTGAAATTTACAAAAATCTGTAAAACCTTCATTTTATTCAGATACAGTCTTTGACTTTTCAATCAATTCTCTTACTCTGTATAAAATCAGGTGGGTTGGATTTAGATCATACCTTAGAGTTGTGCCAAGGGGAGATTCTGGGCCTCTACGTCCCCCTTGTGAGGCTCCTCCTTGCTGTGTCCAGCTCTGGGGTCCCCAGCACAAGAAGAACAAGGACCTCTTAGGGCAAGTCCAGAGGAGGCCACCAAGAATATAAGAGGGATGGAGCACCTCTCCTATGAGGAAAGGGAATTGGGTTTGTTGAGCCTGGAGAAGAGAAAGCTTTGGGATGACCCAATTGTGCTCTTCCAGTTGCTGAAGGGAGAGTGCAAAAGACCTAGAGAGGGACTTTTTATAAGCATGAGGAGTGACAGGACAAGGGGAGATGGCTTTAAACTGGCAGAAGGTTTAGATTAGATATTAGAAATTCTTTAGTGTGAGGTTGATGAGACACTGGAACAGGTTGCCCAGAGACCCTGCGGATGCCCCACCCCTGGATGTGTTCAAGGCTGGGTTGGAAGAGACTCTGAGCAGCCTGGTCTAGTGGTAGGTGTCCCTGCCCAGGGCCAGGAATTGGAACTAGATGATCTTTTGGGTCTTTTCCAACCCAAACCATTCCATGATTCTAAAAATCAAAATATAAATCAAACATAATGGCTAAAATCAAACATAATCCTCAGGTCAGTTTTAATCATCACTGTCACATAATGTGGAGTGGTCTTTAAATTGCAAAGGGGACTAACACTTCAGTTGTCTAAAAAGTGTCTCTGCTTTTTATGGTGAATTGTGAAGAAAATCTCTCAAAAGGTTTCAACTCCTGACCTTTGGGGGACATCCAATTATGCTAGGTCAATAATTTTGTCCAGAACTTATGCAAGATAAATTTTAACTTCACTGAATATCTAGGGTGAAAAAGTCAATATTAAAATACTCACAGTCTTCTCATCAAAAGAATTCAGGGTAACTGTGGCCTTACACCCTACCTAACTGGGCACAAAGATCAAGTGTTTTGTTTCTATAGAGATTTAGCTTTCCTTAATAAGGGCTAAGACACGTACAGCTGCTTTTTTCCCAAGTGAACAGGAAAGGACCTCATATCTCAGCCCTTAAAGAGGCAACACCATATATTTTCCATTAGTCACTCAGTATTAATTGTAAATGCTCTGCCAACACTCACATCTGCTCATCAAGTTTTCACCAAATGCCAAAAGTCTCTATTCCAATACGCATGACTAAGCCAGAAAGGTTTCTCCTGATAAAAGAGGAAATCTTCAAGGAACAGCATACCTGGTAGCCTTCCAATACAGGAACATTCATCCCAGCTTTCATCCCAGCTTTCATCCCAGTGGGGTTGATGTAATGACTTTTCTAACCTCTTTTTAAAGTACAGATCCTTCAAAAATATTTGTTCTTGTATTTCCTAAAGATGCCCATAAGCAGCTCATTTAGAGATAGACTCTTACCAACATATAGGCATGGTATGAAGGTTCATTAGCAGATATCTGTGTTACAAAGTAACTTTTCCTGTGGCAGTGCTCAAGAATCATTGCTTCTTTCCCATAGTGCAAAGATCACCCACAACTGTGCTTCTCAAATGCTTGGAGAAGTTTGTCCTTTTTGTTGAAGTAACTTCTCTAAAGGAAGGTCAACCTGGTCTTGCCTCCATCCTTCACTGACTTGGAGACCTCCTCAAAGGAGCTGCATTGGATCTCAGCAGAGCTGTGCAGAAATGGGGAAATCCCAAATGTTCTTTTAGGAGGCAACACTTCTCTCTCAGCTATGCACTCCTTCCTGGCCCTGGCAGGGATCCTTTGTCAGTATGACTGCAGATGATTCCACTGCCTGAAAGACACTCTGTCTCAAATACAATTTCCCATTTTGGAGGGAAGACGGACCATTTTGTTTATTTCACTTGAGAAAACAACAAAAAAGAAAACTTTAAGAATAGCATGAATCTTTTGATAGCACTGAAACTAGAAGTTATTTCCCCTAGATTGATTCAATTGGATCATTAAATTTCTTTTGTTGGGTTTAATAGAGGATGATTGAAAAATCAATGTATACGTGCTTGAGATCATGGAAATGATGATATGTCAAAATGTCAGAGGGGCTGAAGGGGTAATGATAGAGTGTGGAAGAAAAGTCTCCCTTTGACTGCTGTACTTGGAAACTGAAAGGCTGAAAGTTTCTCACTAAACACTGTCTTTTACTTTTTGAAGCATTTGACATTCATTGTGCCTCAATACATTTTTTTTTAAAAAAGAAACCATTCCCCAAAGAAATCACAGAAATTATTCTTCCATATCCAAATGAAAGTGACAATAAATTGGTAACTCTTTCAAGTATATTTCAGCTACATGTGAAGTCACATATGATAGCCAGATAATAAATTCAGTGATGAGAAAAAGAAGTAATTGTGGAGTTTACATAGTGGATGCTGTCAGTGGCAGGTATGTCTAAAATTTTAAGATAAGTGAGTGTATTTTGTACTGTAGATATATAGAAAGATATGTGAATGTCAAAGCTTTAACAAAGTTATCAGACTATGGCTCCATTTTAACTTACAAAGTGAGTTCCAGATATTCTTGAAGTCTGAAAAAAATGTCTTTAGGTTTTGGATGATTCTTTTTCTTTTGCAGTGTATTTCAAAAAGATACTTAAAATATTAGCAAAAAAATTTTCAGAAATTTTGTTTCCAATTTGCCTGAGCTTGGAGAATTTTTTGATAAGAGTTGACACCTCTTTTGTGACGCCAGCATTATTTTTTCTTCAAGGTGTTTGTTTCAGCCATTGCAGTTAGGGGTAGCCCATGCTGTGAAGGAGCTTCAGGTGTCCTCTTCAGGAAGTTTAAATTTCCTTTGCTATGTGCAAAGAACAGTGAGTGAAGATCTGCCAATTAAAAATTATTTCTCTGAGATCCATAAATTGAGACTACACAGTTAACTTTAAAGACCATATTTAAATAAACCAAAAAACCACAAAGATACAAACACCCAAAAAACCCCAAAACCACCACCAACCCTACATAAATATAAATGTACATTTATGAAAATATTATTGAAGTGGTAAAATTTGATATCCCATAACATTCTGTTGATTTATAAATTGCCAGCTCTTTCCTGCAGTCCATTGTCCAAATCATAGTTTGGAAGATAATTTCACTTCTACTATTACATAAAAGCAGTACAAAGAGAAAGAGACTGGCCTTTTCGTATTGGTTCAGGCATAGGCCTTTATAAAACTTTGTAAAATGCTTGTTCTTTAATAACTTCTTTCTTCATGACCATGCAACTCATATCTACAATTACAAAATATATTCTTCCAACTTTTAAACTAGAAAACATCATCTTGTGTTACTTCTTATGGTTTATATTACAATAACATTGAGTAATCTCAGTACTACCTCAGACTCCAATATGATGTGAGGTAATGGAAGAATAAAAAAATAGATTTTGCTTATAAGAGACAATGGGTTGATAACAGACAGAAGAGGGAAAAGAAATCTAATTTTCATCATAGTAATGGGCTATGTTTCCTGCAAGACAGCAAGAGAATTTTAGAACAGCATTTTGTAGCCAGGTGACTTTTTTTTTCACGGAATATGATACTGACTAGAAAACAGAATTTCTGTGTTGAATTGAATAGTTTATTTCTGTCAAATAAAATATTCATGAGGGTAAGAAATAACAAAAGAGTTCAGTTTTCCATTTATAAGGAGAGCTTTTCAACCTTGTTTTGTTCTGCAATTTCTTTGTTTAAAAATAGATACCACTGAAAATACTTTGAAGAATTGAAAGAAGAAATAATCATTTTGTTTTGAGATTTATAGAATAATTTCAGCTAACAAGCGTTCTTCCTTTTCCTCCTTTTTATAAACAACTTTTTGACTCCCAAACTCCACCCTTCTCTTGCTTCTGCATAAAATCAGATTTTTAAAAAAACATTTACCATCTTTATATAATATTGAAATGATACCTTTGTTTGCACAGATCCAGCTAATCTAACCATGAGCAGCAGCATGACAAATGAGGTCATTTTCCTTTTTTTGTTTTCTGAAATGTTTGTGTTACTGGCCAACAGGAGAAAGAAGATTCCAATCTAACAGCCAGTCATTTCAATCATGGTTTCTACCATAGAGACTAACACAGTGATGGGCCAGAGTGAAAAGACAATACAGCTACACACCTAGAACTGCATTTCATAGCAAAAAGACCATAAAACCCCACTGCTGGCCATTGTAGGTATTTGCCCAAGGCCTGCCTGACATGGAGCTTAGGATGAAGCTAAAATCAAAAAGAACAGATTCTGTCTGACAGAACAGAAACAGAACCACTCAAAAACATTAGCATTCAAAAAAATATTAGCAAGGTAACTGGTGATCCAGTCTAGTGGAATTAGAAGCAGATGTATAATTTTTGGAAATGTGTATTTAATGACTCAGATGTAGAATGACAAAAATACAATCATTTACCTGCGACAGCAGAGACATGGTTTGAACTGAAGCTGTGCAAATCAGACTATTTTAGCTTAGGGGGGAGTAGGTCAGTACCTGTTGTAAGAAACATGGGTGCTAATAACAAATTCTGTGGTTCATGGTAGGTTTACAATGAAGACATGTTTAATTTTCTCAACACTTTTGATTGTTTGGGTCGAGGTTTTTCCTGCACCAGATCTAAATGTAAGAATAATTATTCCTAGATTTAGACTCCTAGACTGATGAACTTCTACTAGAATGATTTTGTCAGATGCCTACCTGACATTAATTTCTGAAGGTTTCTTGGTGCTGTTTTTTCCCCTCAGACATGAAATTACCCTGATCTGCTGCTTTTATGGTTAAGGGTACCCATACCTATTTACTGTACCTTACAAAGATTTTCTATAGCACCAAAGTCATATTTGTCTCTTGAGTCATCATCTAATTTTCTTAAATTCTTACAGTCCTGTAGGCGTCTCTTTTAAAGATGGAAAACCCACAGATTACTAACTGATGATTCTGCTCTTTTTATGTTCTCAGCAATTTTCTCATTGATTTCACATAGAAAAAGATCAGAAATTAAGGACTCGTTCCTGGTCATTTAAGTCTAGATTAAAATTTGATGGTAATTTCTGTGATATACCAATTGTAACTTGCTTTTTTATAAAGCAGTTTAGACTGCTTGAAAAGTGAATAAAATGTCATCCAAATAAAGAGAAATAATATTGATACTTTTTGAAAGTAGGCACAATCAAAAGATAAAACTGTGTTTGGTCCCTTTTAACCTCAGTGAATCTTTTTTATTTGGAGTAAAGAACTTTGTGGCACTCATGCTGCTGTCAGTTACTGTGAAGCTAAACTTGGCCATTTCAGTATAAATCATGAATAAGAAAAAACATGAAACATTAACTGGCTTGTACTTTTCCATCTCTGTTTCAAGTACTGAAAGAATCTTGTTAATTTGGTGATTTCTTCAGTAAGAAATGCCTCAAAACATTCTTAAAAGGTCCTTTGGGCTGCTGTCCAAAAAAATCCCTTTAATAACACCTTCTATTTACTCTTTTTTTGTAATCAATCAGACCTCTGAGTTGTCATCGTGTCTAAACATTTGCAACTTATCTCACATTTTGCACTCAGCAGTAAGTCTTCACAAAAGACTCAAGAGCTCCAATCTTGGACAAGCATAATTGAAAGCTGCAGCCCTGATTTGATTACAGTTGGTGACAAAAATTGGAAAAAGGAAAAGGTTAGCTTTTAACGTGCACAAAGTTAAGCAGGAGTTCTAATTCAAATAATTGAATGCTAGCATGATTCATTTACCAGGGGTTGCAATTACACAGATTTCTTAAAAATCTTTTTAAAAACATCTTTTACTGAGCTTAAAAGCAAGAATGTCTAATGTGAGTTGTTTGACCATAAGCTTCCTTTTAGGCAACAAGCTATGCAAGCTGCAAGTTGCCCAAAAAACCAAAGTTCATAGCTACCCACATATAATTCATCCTGCTGTATGCAGCCCTGAGGTGACAATTATTTTTGAATTCCATAAAAAATAGAGGCCTGATATTATGGCTAACAATGAATAGATATTTTTTTCCTTCTTACAGCCTGGAGAAGACCTCATGGCTGACAAAAATATGTCACCTCTAATCTTATTTCCTATTCCCAGACTATATTTTCAGCAAGATTTTGCATTTTACAATCTTATACAGTACTAGGTTTTTACATAATAAAAAAAAAAGTTACTTTATCAGGGGCTAAAATGATTGTATGGGTTACTCTTCCTTTCTATACTTACGTTCCCTGACAACACCTATTTTTTTACCAGTATTACTGTGTTGGGATGTGGAGATGGGGATAGCAGTAGTGATTTTACCTAAATGTCTGTATATTTTCTAAGAGGAAAATTAATTCAAGGGCAACTTTGTAATACTTTTGAAAATTCAGTAGAAAGACCTTACCAAATAAATTGAATGTACAGTTTATTTTGAAAGATACAACAATATACTGTGTTTTAATAATGTTATTTTCAAAGTTATGTGGAAAAGTGTCCATTTTAAACAGCATCTTCTTGTTTCATAATATTGTCAGCAAATATATTCTTAACTATAGAGGTTAAAGGGCTGATTTATACAAAAAAGAATAACTTCAGGACTCCACTTTAAAGATAATTATAAAATTACAAGTGAATATTTTATTGTAGTCAAGTAGTCTCCTGCCTGAAATTTTCTCACAGTTTCTCACATGGAGAGTCCATCATGTATGTGTTATTCACAAGCTGGTTTGGACTTTTAATGGTCAGAGAAGCAGTCTAAGACTGACACGTGCCCTGTGTCTTGTACCCTCCAGGTCAATCCTGAATATCTGGCAGATCTAAGCAAACACACAGCCCTCCACTGTCCTTTTGAAATTCCATTATGGAAGTGCTGCATACCCTGACATAACATGGTTCCTTAAAAGAACTGAAAGAAAATGAACTTTCTTGCACTCTTAGAACTAGAAGCAAAGAGAAAAGCAAAGTCCTTAAACAGCTAGCTTCTCCTTGATAGTTTCATTTCTAACGTCAATGAAGTTTTCAGCTTTCTATAAGGTATAATATGAAATTAATCCAGTCCTAAGTTCCTTAAAAGATAAAATAGAAAAGATAAGTTTCGACAGATAATTACTTCCTGAATTTTTGTGTCAAGGTACTTGAAAACTTTGCAGAACAGTCTCATGATGAAAAAGCAGTTTCAGAAACCTTTAAATTCATTACTGCTAACACAAGCCATTTATTAATGGCTAAATAGTATGGCTGTATAGATTTTTATAGGGCTTCTAAACCTATAAGGAACCACATCCTCTCTTAGAATAAATTTTCACAGCACTGCAGGTTTGATGCCCACTCACCAGAAACAGCTTGAAAAATAAACAATTAAAAGAAAAAAGGTGTCAGCGGTTTACACTGTCACAGTTCAGAAAAATCTGAGCCAGCACTGTGACTTTAGAAAATTTTGCAGAGTCTAACTTATGACTTTCATAAATGAAGCTTTAAATTTCTCTTCTCTTAGGACTGACTAAAATTGAGTTGAATTTCTTGAATGCTCATGCAAGCTTATTTTTAATCCATGCATAGAAATAATCATATCAAGCTCCCTCTATAATCACACAAGGTCTATATTTGTGCCTGTTTGCATGCTTATGCACAGATAAATTGTGATGGGAACTTTATGTCTCCAAGAGCCATAAGATATGAGTATGTAATACCTTAAGAGTACGAATGGAAATTTGAATCTTCCCCAGTGTACAATATGACTAGCTCAGGTCAACAATGAATGACTACTTCTTCCCCAGTCCCAGATAATACAAAATCAGAAGTCAATTGTGCCACAGAAAAATATATCCTATAAGGAAAGCAAGTACTTTAACATTTGGCATTTGGCACTTTTTTTTTTTTTTTTTTTTTTTTAAATTTAAAACATTNTTTTTTTTTTAATTTTTAATTCTGTGGAGAAGTGTATGTTCTGATACTTTAAAAGACATGTGCCAATCCAGTCACCACTGGATTAATACTACAAGGGATGACAGGTAAAACAATCCTTCATTAGCAGTTTCTATTCATCAGAAAACTAAAGTTTCTATTCATTCAGAAAACTAAATAATTTATGAAAACTGTATTGATGCCTTCTGGAGGCTGACCTGAAACAGAGACTAGACAGAGCAAGAGGATAAAGTAGGGGTTTATTAAAAAGCATCACTGGGGACACCTGGGCTGCACTAGAGTCCAGCTGGAACACACCCAAGATCCCCCAAAATGATCACAAAATGAATATTCGACCACAAGGTCTCACACTTTTATAAGTTTTGGTCCATTGGCATATTAGAATCAATTGTCCAACCATTGCTTCAGGTTATGAAGATCCATCCTCCTGGTTTTTTCTTCTCACTTCACCGCTGTTTTCGTTCTTGGGCCTGAAAGTTGTCCTTGGTATCAAGCTAGAGAAGGAATTGTTTTGTCTGGCTACTCCATGAAGAGAACTCAGTAGCACTTAATATGAAACCTAAACCTACCCACTAAAACAGCACAGAATCTCAAAAATACAAAAGCTGAAACTTAAGGCATCAGTATTGAGCCAACTACAAGTAAAGGATTCCATTAAGGAAGTTGCAATCTCTTTGTGGATATGCTGGGGTTATATGTGCTGGCTATCCAGTGCATTAGCAGTAAGAAAAGGCTCCCCCAGAAAATGCTGACTTAGTTTAGCTGCCAGGGAAGAGTTTTGTCTAGAGGCATTACAGGTGCAAACTGATGCAGAGATGCACAGGCTATTTACACAGAGTTCTGACTTGGTTTATGAAGTCACAACTGCCCTGACTTGCTGTTTCCCCCCACACCATCTGCCTGAGTGTATCAGCGCCCTGACTTAGCCACTGAAAAAAGGAGTTCCAGAAAACTTCATGTTTCAACTTGGGCTTGACTGGTACTTTGTCAGGGAGATGTGCCCAGATGAGATGAACTGAGCAGCACCCTGGGCTGCGTACACCAGTCAGCATGCATTGTGCTTGAAGGCAATTTGAGATAACCCTTTATAGTAAGTGGGCTTTATATACTGCTGAATTTCAGCTGACTTTCTGCAGTATTACATATTATTTTAGCATTAAAACCAAATGAGCTCATCATGATTAATGTTACTACAATAGATACTGAAGGAATTAAAAACGACTACCCACTCATTGTAAAGGGTTGCTGATAATTAGGGCTATTACACAAAAAGGTACATTTTAAGCAATCACCACAGTTAATTCATTCAGCATTATGTTATGCAGTGCTGATAACAATGTGTTCTCCTGGCACTCCTGTGGTTCCCACATGTGTGTCCATCAATAACCCACTGTACTGTGCCTTCACTGGTTGAGCATCAAGTCACAAACACTTCAATAATGTGCTACCTGTTGCGAGCATTATTACGCTTTTTAAAAGTTATTTTCTAACCATTAGCAAAACATAACTATAGAAACCTTTTTCAATGCTTGGATCATGATGGAAATTTCAATTTAATAAGCATTTTATTAAACAAAAGGAGAATGGGTGCTTAATATGTGTGGGTACTTCTATGTATAAAACAGGCCTGAAAGCTTAAAAACCAGAAGTTCAACTAAACAAACCACTTCTCAGGAGGCCTTTGATCCCATTTATGGATTACCTCCCATATTTTTTCTCACCATCTGATGCTTTTTTCTCGTATTTTGACTGAAGTCAAAGCAGGAGTCTTTGCATTTTCTAGAGTCTGTGAACAGCTAATTCAGAAATATCAGTAATGATATTGGGAGGTCCAGTGAGACAATGTTTAAATTTCACATAGTTTGACATGACAAAGAAGTTTGTTTAAGTCTCTTCAGTGTATTTCAGTTGTGCCTGATTGCCTGAGACAAATTCAAGGTCTGAGGATAGCTGCTGTATAAGCTACTGGCTTAAGGTTTCTCATATTATTTTAATGAACAGCAAACCATATCTTTGGTAGAAACCATTCCACAACAACCCATGAGTAGACTACAGAAGAAAGAGATTTTAGTGACACTGTTGCTATCAGCATTCCATTGATCTGCTGCTCTTTATTGTAATACTGATTTCATGTTACCCACCTTTTGTAAAAATAAACATGCAGCAAAGCCCCACCAACAATGAAAAAAATACATTTATTTTCTTTTAATACAGGATTTAACAATGTGCACCATTTAATAGTCTCCCAAGGAAGACTAAGATTATTATTTTGTTTAAATTTAAGCATTAGCTTAATCAATTTCCTGAATCAAGGCTTTAGGAGTCAGACAGAATTTTTAATGCATTTCTTTTCCTTAGGACTGCAGGATTTGCCCTTTAGGTAAGACTTCTTTTTTATTTAGTGGAAGTATAAATCACTTTTATAAATGTCCTTTCACTTGCATAACTGTCATATATTTCTCTCTTCTTTTGTATTTTTGACAGTTTTAACTTGCACAAAGCATCCAGAAATCATGTTTTCAACAAATGTATTCACCTGTGGATGATAAAATGAAAGAGGTGGAGGCTAATAGTACTGAATTATAGGGTGGCAATTCAAAGCTGTGAAAAGAAAGTCTTGAGGTCTGCTGAGTGCCATACCCATTAAAATGTCGTTCTTTAAAACTTGATAAGAAGTAGAAAGTCTGCACTCTGCTTGCTCTTGTCCTCAGTGATGCTGACAAACATACACCAGTCTAAGTGTAGAACACTGGTTTTGTAGCCTAGTTTATATACTGGGAATGAGGGCTCCCAGTGAAAGAACACAACATTATGGATTTCAACATCACATTAACAAGCCCTCATATTTTTTTTTTCAATAAATATTTTATTTCTGACAATATTAATAATTTTAAATTCTGTAGCTGTTTTCTCTAAGTGAAAGAAAATATAGTTTGATTATAATTCTTAAAAAATACCTCTATTACTGTAAAATCAAATAGTAATAAATCCTGAATGAATGATGGGAAGCTGATCCTTTGGTGACGCAGTTTAACATTTCTCACTTGGATACATTTATCTCTGCAGTCTGCATGCTATTTAATCAGAATCAAAATTTGAATTTTATTCATCTATGGACTTCAGATTCCAGCAAAATTCTCAGTTTGTAAGGACTGAAATTTGGATTAATATCTTTTGTCTAATTTAGTCAAAGAATGAAGCCAGGAACAAAAGGTATCTTAGGATAGAAAGGACAGGTTTTAAGTTGCACCATTTGTCAGAAGGGGCTGTCCATTTTCTGACCTTGTGTATATACGAATGTTAAAACAACTGCAGAATCCTAAAGAACTCCAGCATTCCCACACTGCTCACTCAGTAAGCTTTCTGAAGGCAACACAAGGGAGCAGGCTGTCTCATTTTGTACTGTCAGTGTTACTATAGACATCACCTCAGTGTCTATTTGCATCTTTCTTCATTCTTAATGTCTTATCCAACATTTGCAGAAATCAATGGAGTCAGTGGCTGAAAGGGGATGTCATTTTTTGAGACCCAGTTCTTGAGAAAATGCAGCGTGGAGGCTGGGAAGGAGTGAAAGTTGTTTGTTTGAAGGGATTTTGGTTACAGATTGTTAAAATAATCTGTGAGGAAGAAGAGAGATCGACCAGTGCTTTGAGCTCTGATGGGCTACATTCTGCTCAGGATCCCCATGCCCTGCTTAAATAAGGAAAAGATGCTTTACAACTATTGCAGCTAGGTTGGAGAAAGGTAAAGGAATCTCCTCAGTGAAAATGTGTTGTGTAGTTTGCAGTCAATACATTTCTAGACTTAATTAAATAGGAGAAACACTCTTGTATAGTAAAATTTAAAATTTAAAAGGAAGCTATTTATAAATATGTACTTGCAGCAAACCTTATTTGAGGAAATACTACCATTTCCTCACTAATGATGCTTTCTCATTGTGTGCTTAAATGCTCAGATCTTTATTTTTCCTTTTGTACATTGTTTCCAAGCTGAATGCATTCCAGCTTTGCAGATTTCAAGTGAAGACATTTTTGAGGCATTTGAGTGCAAATTAAGTGTCTGCAGAATGACAGCAAATGAGAGTGCTGCTTCATCCTGCTTCAATAAATTTATAAATGAGTGAATACACATTTTGCCAACATTTACATATACATACCGACGCAAGCACACACAATCACCTTCAGTGTAAGAATATGTATGAGCAATTTCAACAGAAAGAACAGTTTATTCGGGAAAATAATAAATTGTAGAAATGAAAGGCTCTGAACAAAAACATTTCACAGTCAAATAGAGAGGCCCTCTGCGCTGACCACTTATTCAGCAGCAATCATTTGTGCAAGTCAAATTTCTTACTGGACTATGGATTTACAGCAATGGATATTGAAACAATGCCACCCACTATGACAGAGCTGTAATAGTCCAGTAGACTTTGTAAAGACATTCTTTCCTCACAGAAATCCTTGAAAAATAATCTCTTTAGAAACAAATTCATTTACATCAGATGTTTTCTTCTTCAAAAGTAAAGACATTTGCATGAAAAAAGGTCTTTGATTTTGAAGAGTCCAGATACTCTCATAGTTTATTTCTTTATTTAAAGTCGTAATTCCTGCTTTGTGACATCATTGTTGATTACAGTGAAAATGGCTATTATTGAGGATGGAGAGGCATTAACTTCAGTCTTGCTGATTCTGGGAGTAGAGGGGAAGGAGATGTAATGTTCAGTAGGTGCACTTTTTCACTTGCTAGCATTTCTGCGTGGTTTTTTGCTTTGACAACAATGTTTTCCAATGCATTGCATTCAGCCCCCTGAAAAAGCTTTTGTGTGTGTAGATGGAAAGTGAGCAGGAAGCAATGTATAAAGAAAACCAGATATTCACAACCGTCTCCCCATTGTTAATTAAAATAAATAAATATACAGACACAATTTGCTCATTTTTCATCGAGGCAAAATATGACAATGAGAACACCAATCAGATATTGAGTATAATGATGAATTTTGTTGTAATTCTTGATGTCACTCAAGCATTGATGAAGGATTCTCTAATGAAAAGTCAATGAACTTTTATGGCAATTGAGTGTGGCAATACTAATACCCAATTAATATTTTGCTTTTAACTCTCTCCTTAATTTAGAGTTTTTGACCCTCAGAAAAGTTTCCGATTTGTTGTAATGTTTTTTAAATAAGTCCTTGTCATGTATTGTCCACTTAATGCTATGAAAATCATTGGGAAAAATTGGGAAAACCTTTCCTTATCCCAACATTTTTTCCTGTTTGGAAACACATATATCCATTCAACATGTTCATATTACTCAAAACATGGGACTACAGATGACAGCAAAAGGTTACAGTATCCTGTAGATTTTGGCCTGTTTTGAGGGTTTAGTAAGGCACATATTGTACATTTCTGCATATAGTTGGCTTCTACTGACAAAGTGGTTAATAGCTTCTATTAACACTTCTATTAACACAGTGGGCAGTAAAGGACAAGAGAGAAGTCCCAGGTCATCCTACACAGCCTGTCATTTCAGGTGTTAATGTGACTGAATCCCACTTGTAAATTGATTACATTCCCTCTGAAAGGCAGTTTATTTCAGTGTCCTGTAATACTGGTAGAAAACAGAACCAAAACATGATGGCCATAGGCCTCCTGATTTCTGTGTTGCTGATGTCATTTAACAGAAATTGCTCCTTTCCTGCCCTCGACCTTTCCAGTTGCACTCATTCAGAGCAATAGCACTGCTGATTTCCCATTCCTTTTCCAAAGCCAGGGATGATGCCCCAGGTCACTGTGCTGCTTACAGGGTCCTGCAAGCAGGGTCTCCTGACCAGGCACAGTTTGCAGCTGCCTCTGAACTGGAGCTAGTGCAGCCTCACAGTGCTCTGTCCATGGGTTAACAAACCCTTTTCACAGACTGGCTACCTACTTTAGAGAATATCTCGTGTTCTACTACCTTTTACATCCAAATTATTACCCTTAGAGGAACCTGCATCATGATGTGTAAAAATATCACCTGGACACAGGTGGACAGAGACTGTCTCCATTATACTTCATTTTCCTGGATAGAAATTCTGTTTGTCTCCTCTCATGGGTTCTCTTTTTCCCCAAGGAAGCTATTAGTTATTCTTTATGCCTGTTATAGTTTAAATTAATGTTTCTTCATTGATGTTATAAATACTTTCAGAACACCACGAATGAGTGCTGTCTATAGAGACAGGTACCTGTCTGATAGAAATAGCTTTCTTGATCATCCTGGAATTATGTCTGTTTGTTTCACAGCCACTTTAACTAATCTGCTCAGACCTGTCTCCATGACCAAGTATTCAAAATTGAACTTACTGTTGTTAAACACTGATTATTTTATTTTTAAAGGCTGCTTATAAATATCAGTCATCAATGAAGGCACAATTTTTGCAAATTTAATAAAGAACATTTCAAAGAAAAAAGAAACAAGGAACTGCAAAAATATTTGGTTGGTAATGCGTTTATAAAAAGAACTTGAAAAAGCTTTGTGAAATGTCCTGAAATGCAGGAACAGAATCATACTGTTCTTGTATGCAATAACTGGTGATCCTCATTAGGAACACTGAGGAGCAGGAAACTTGAAAATGGAATCAACATTTCTGGCACAGGTGGTAGGAAACCCCTGCTCCATTGTTGCTTGCTGAAATCATTGGATGTCGGTGTTTTTCCAGGGCAGTCCATGGTACTTGTCAGTCTCACATCATTAATCAGTGACAAATTTTTCACAAATCCTTAATCCCATGTTAATTCTAATAATTTTGCAGGGAGCTGCCAAAAATTACTTATTGTTCTGTTAATCATTACTAATAGGAACAGAGGACTGCCTTGAATTTCTTCATGAAAACCATACTAATTAAAAATGTCTGAATACATACAAGTCCTCGGAGATTAATTTATTCATCATAATCAGTTAATCACTTTTCCTTTACATAATTAGACAGCTCCTGGTGGAGACGAAGACCCTAAGTTTTCTTGGAAAGAAGCAGACTGTAAACTGATATTAGGAGAGTTATATTTTCCTTTTTGGGCATAGACATAAGTACAGGTAGAGTTTTTTGTCCATTCACCACAAACGAAATCTCAAATCAGAAACACTTTCTAAAAATATATTTTCTAAAGCTGCATCAGATGAAGTTTTCTACAGGCTTGCCCTTCAGCTGCCCACTGGGACTAGGCTCGAAGATTGCTGAAGAAACTGGTAAAGTTTTAGTATTGATGGGTCCAAGCAGAAAATTGCTTATTTTGCTTGTACAGGGACGTACAGAGACAGTCCAAATATTTAACCCTCTTCCATATTTCACAAGCTGAGCTTTTCTTAAGCCCACAAGAGATGTTCATATGCCCTTCAAAATGATAGCAAACGTATAACCATCATTTACCTGAGTGGATAATTTTTTAAGTCCCCTGATAATCCATTTTAAGAACACTCCTGTATCACAAGTATGGATTTACTAAGAAGGAGAGCTAACAAGGAAGCTGTCCCATTAACATTCTCTTTCAGAGAATGAATTCTTTACTTTTTGATCGGGAAAAATCCCAGGAATTAAATTACCCAAAGGACCCTGTGTGCCGGGGTGGCAAGTGCTGTGGTTTTTAATGTCCTTTATTGCACATTGATTTATCTAATTAGGCTGACCCATTACAAGCCACCGAGGAAATATAAACACTAAATGCTAGAGAAATGAGTGCTCTGTACTCTTTGCTTACTGCTAACTGTTCAGATAGACTGGAGAATAGAGAAACATTCGTCCCCTCTCTCTTGTATATCTGTAGAGAAAAGCTCACAGTCTTCTCCAGTATTAATATTTTAAAAGATAACTCCTGTAGTATGTCTCAGTTCTTTCAACCACTGAAATAAACTGCAAGATAGAGCCTTTGCAACATTATGGTGACAGATGTGTAGCATAGATGCTCATTTGAATCTGGATTTTATCTTAAAATGGTGTGCTATTCCCAGCAGCTGTGATACCATCTAGTCTAAATAATTATAACCTCAAAAGGCTTGGTTTAGAATAAAACATTTTGCCTAATAGGCAAGCTTGAGACTGGCAATGTCTGTGGCTAGATAAAACCCATTCTGTGCCATCTCATCTTTGTTTTATTGTCTTGACAGAAGGTCCAGGGGGAGAGGAGAAAGAGAATTGTCAGGTGGAATTTCACGCGTTGCTTTTGGGATTTTGCAGATGGCAGTAGTAAATGATAAGTTAACTTTTTCTAAATGTTTCTGAGATGTGAGCTTATGGAATAAAAATAGGTGGTGCATACATACACATATCAGGTCAAATAACTAAGTGTCTAAAATTATATAAGCAGAAAATGACAGAATTTGGTACTTAGTTACTGATGAAGAATGAAAACTATTAAAGTCTGATGTTTGAGATACCTGAAAGTTTCCTGACTATTTGGGTGGTCCTCAAATTTCAGTGATTATGTCAATTAAAACAGACGTTTAATAGTGAAAATATGAACTAAGAGTTCATAACAAAAAAAAAAAAAAAAAGTAATTACTTCCATGGATTTTTTTACCAGAAATAGGAGAATTAAATATTTTTTCTAATGTCAGTCTACAGATATAGTGTTGTGGACTTGCACTGACTTTATCCATGCTACAGGGCCAGTAAAAGTCAGCTAGTCTCAGTTTTTCAGATGTCTGCCTACATTAACTGCATATTTATGGTATTTGAGTACTACAGAGCTCTCAAAACCTATTTAGCAGAAAAAGCAAAGGAAGAATAAAAGATTTTCCTAATCATTACAATATTCACGTTCAGAAAATTTCTGTGGATATTTCAAATCTGTCTGTGTTTACAAAATAGTTATTTTGCAGAGAAATGGGAACAATTCTGATCAAATTGTTGCCATTTTTAAAATCATAGCAAGTATGCAGTAATAGAAAATGGCTACAGCATCTCTGATGTTCACTGTGTTTCACATAGAGTGTAATGTCATATTACATCACCTTTCCTCTTGAACAGTAAATGCAGTAAGAAAGAGAAGAAACAAATACAGATGCAAAGAAGACCTGTATCAAGCAGCAGCTAAACTGAAAGCCATTGAAATCATTATAAAAATCTGGGAAAGTATGAAAAAGTTATTAATCTATAACGAAATAATTTTTAAATAATATTTTCTTTACTTCCCTTTACATTTTTAATAGAATCCCTAAGATTTTAGTAAAATCATTTAGTAAGGTAGGTAAATTATTTGGATTAACAGAAGACCAAATGAGAATGTTTGTCCTAGGCCCACACCAATCCCATGAAAAAACCCAAAACAACAGAAACAAATAAACAAACAAACAAAACCAAAGCAAAGGGAGTTGGCTTGTTTCTCCTTTGTGCCTTTATTTTAAGTTCATGCATTTCCTGGTTCTCTTGTGAGCAGTGTCCTATGTGGCTGTCCTTGTAATTTGATATTTCCATTTGCAAATGTGAGAGTTTCTGATTGTCCAGATAAGCTCAGGTATGTTCCCAAGTAATTGTACAGTCATTTAAATGCAACAAAAGTCAGAGTATTTGGAGGTTTATGATACTGACAATGCCTTAAAAATTAAGGCATTGTGTGAGGGTGGCTAATAAAGGTATTTTAACTTGCCAGATTTTGGTTTTCTTTGAGTCTTTTTAATGATGTAAGTCAGTTCATGCAGTATTTGACTCCATTTTTACTCCCTTTCTGGATAAGAAGCTGCAGTGCAAAGGTACAGGGTTATCATACTATTCCCAAGGAAAGAATAAAGTGTCCTGAATAATCTAAAGGGCTCTTATTTCTTAGCTTGTTGAACTTCTTAGTGGCTTGGTTTATATTAAAATATTCACCAATTTCACTCTTTCCTGTTGCCAACAAGAATGTTATAACAAAAAAGCAACTATTTCCTATGCTTGATTGAAGAAGAGAATCTAAGTAAAACTGACACAAATACTAATTTATTAACCTACTTTTTATTGCCTATATCTTGGTAACACTTGAAATTTTTGTAAATAAAAGCTTTATAGTTCTTATACTCTTCTCCTAACAAAACTAAAATTCTTGGTAAGGAGAGTATGAAAGTCAGGGCAAAAGAAACCCTAACCTTAAAATTCGCTTTTGAACAGAAAATATTTTCTGGCATATTTTTAATCTAGTCTAAAGTTTTCCTCTTTATAACCATCAACAAAGTCCACTGAGCACGTAAAATTCTGTAGCTAACTGCATATTGCTCTGAACCTATATTAGCAGAGGTCTCAGAGAAGTGAGCCTTTAGAACAACCAGTGACTGGCACTTACAAAATTGTTCTCATGACCCCCAGTGTGAGGAGGCAGAGATCTGACCTTTCTTTCACGTCAACAATGGTGTTGTTACCCAACCAATGTGCAAATGGATAAGAAAATTCTCATTCATTTGAAGCACATTTTCTTTGCATCATTTCAGGAAATGCTTGAACTTTTCACCCTTGTTTGAAGTGGGATCTACTCTGTCTCTGCCACTGCTTTGAGAATCTGTTCATTTTTCTGCACTCTGTTATCATAAGCAGCATCTTTCTGATTACTCACTAGATTTTTTTTCCAATCTCATTTTAAAACTAACTTGCATAAACTGGGGGAAGGTAGACTCATTGTAGCATAAAGCCATCAGAAATACTGTATTTTATTTGTCTTTAAAACAAGAACAGCCCCAGAAGAAGTGATAAAAGAAAAAAATCTCATGCTGGTTAAATCATCTGTAGATTGATTTTGGGGACATCTAGACAAACCTCCAAATATCTGAAAATACACATCCATAGAGATGCATTGAGAGAGGCTGACTTAAAACCAAGGGTTTCTGAACAGAAAAATAGATTATCCTGATGTCTTCATAATCATATTTCGTTATAATGATGTTTTCTTTGGATGAAGAATGGAAGTAATAGTTAAAATACCATAGAAACACAGAATATCTGGTAAACCATATGCTGCTTCCATGGGACAATTGTTCCAGATTTTGCTCTGCCTGATTTAGAACAAGTTCCAAAGTCTTACAAGAAAAACCACTTATGTTCTGTCCTACAGCACTTGTTTTACTCACAACAAATATTTATACTCTCAGACAAAGGCCACAACCTACTAGAAAATCAGGAGGGTAGCCAGCTCTCAAATTTGTATTCCATCCCACCCTTTAATTATGCATCATTTTCTTAAGCACTTTCTCTGAGAGTTTTTCTGGTAATTTCAGTGCACCTTTTGAATATTTTACATAGGTTTTGTATCTCTGTATAACCCTTACAATTTTGAGTTAATCAAAATTTCTATTCTTTAGCCAGCTTGCTATGTGCATAACTTCTGGCTCCTTGCTTGCTTCTGCCCATGAATGCTATCTGCACTGGCAGACATGCTAAATAGCATATGAAGAAAACCTAAATTATTAAAAGAGAAATTATTGCTTGAAGGGCAGGATATGATATACTGTGGACAGGCTACTGCCTGTTAACCTTGGAATTTCTCCTCTTCCTGTTTTCAATCCCCTTAGGAAAATAATTTCCTACCTCTGTTACCTGTTTATCCTCCTAACCTATGTTCTGTCAGTGAATTTCTCAGGGTAAGGACTGTCTCTTATTGTTTATATGAATACTGACTAGCATAATTAGGCACATTCCTGGATAATAAAAATAATAATCACTGCAAAACACTAGAAACCAGCATATCAGTGGTCCCAATTATTATTGCTGCTTTCACCTAGTTACCATTATAATATTTTAAAATACATTAATTCAGAAAGTTCTACTACTTTATAATGTAATTCAAAGTCTTTTTCAAGAATATGACTTCTGAAATAGCAGAAAGGTACACATGCAATAAAAATAACATGTGCTTACTATATAATACTGCTACAATTTTTATTATATTTGTCAGTATGTACTTTGAAATATTTGATGCATCTATACCGGTAAATATTTTTATACTTACCAAGTCACATAGCCTGATGTCTGAATTTAGTGATAACATCCATCATCATGAGTTAAAAGAAATAAGAGGCTAGCACAAAGCAACAAATGTGTTGTTCCTTGTCTCCTTGGAGAAACAGGAGAATATGCAGAACACTTAAATTTTAAAGAAAAAGAATGGATTTGTATTCCAGGACCAGGAAACTGTGTGGTGAAATAAACCAGATTTGACTCATGATTATATTCCCCATCCTATGTATTATTATGTAGCAAACCCACTAGCATAAAATAGTCTAACACAATCTGTAAAAGTAAACATTATCCTCACTCTTTTCACCTTTGTTTTGTGTGTTAAAAAAACCTCAAAAACTTTTTAAACAAGAAACCTACTATCTGTATTGATTGCTTTGCGCTAGGAAATTTCTGGGCAATGCTATAAATTCAGATAATACAGAAGTTTTGCAATGCAACACCAAAACTAAAATGACAATATTAAAAATAGGCATATACATGATTTTTAAAAATTCCACTTTGATAAACGTCTCAAGCTGAAAATGCCAATGAAGTTCAGAAACTAGGAATTCATATATGATGGTTTTGTTGAGTAATTTTTCTCAGTGGACCAATCTATCTGCAGCTCCAAATTCTCTTCAGATTCCACATGACTGGAGTCCAAGTGTCCCTGGGAAAGCTCAACGTTAACTATCATAAGATAGTCAGCTTTTTTTGAGAAAAATAGTCTTCAAGTAGTGTTTCTGGCTCTTTTTTACAATATTAAATGTTGTATTGTTTGAATTAAATTTTTCCATATAAGTATAAAAATATGTGTAAAACTCCGGTTGGCTTTAACGAAAAATGTCAACAAAGTCTTACAATGAGAATTAGAACAGTTTAAAATGCTTTCTAAGTTCTGCTGCTATATGATAAGTTGCTGATGAAAAATGGAGAGATTTGATGTTCACCATTTTGTGGAAGACAATGGTTAGGTTGAAAATTTTTCTAGGTCCCCTTGAGCTCAGCCTGGTATCAGCTAAAACGAGTCTTAAACGTCTGCAACTAATAGTTTTCCTGTATCCTCATTTGGAAACAAGCCTTCCAGTTCTGAGCCTGTCCCTGGTGAATGTCAGTGTTAATTGCCAGAGGCAGAAAGGAGGCTCTTGGCATTAAAAAACATATGGGGCAAAGGTTCTATCTAAGTGCTGAATGAAATACCAGCAAGTATAAATGAAAAACTTACAAGTTCTTAAACTTGCAAGACATGAGATAATGGATATTTTGGTATATAAAATGATGTACTCAAAAATGGAAATCCGGACTACTGGGAAGAAGTCTTCCTAGATAAATGCTATCCATCAGAACTTACTTATTTTTCTTCTATCTTTCTGGTCCAATTAATTTCACTATCTTTCTAAAGACTGAACAATTTAAACAATGATAGTTAACCTCAATGATATTTTAGTGGATGTTTTTAAGAGCTAAAAAGAGGGAATATCAGTTATGCAGGACCTTTGTTCAGCAGCTCCCTTCAGCTGCTCTCAGCTACATACTAAGGGATCCTGGTTTTGTGTTTTTCCTCATCTGATGGATGTTTCTTCCCTTGCATGTTACTGATGTGCATGTCTGGAAGGGTTTGATTTTATTCTAGTTCAGGGTCATATTTTCTGAGTATCCAAATGATTTCCTGGGTTTAGGCTTGATTTTTTTGGTTTTTTTTTTAACCTGGATGTTTAATGAAGTTCATATGTCAAACCAGTGGTGCTAGAACCTGAAATAACTCGGAATTTCTGCATAACAGCACTCTGTTCTGATTTCCATGAACCCAGAGATACATACAGATAATCAATAACAAAGATTCATTTTTGTTTCTTCAGCCCTGTTCCTAGTCTTCCTTACAGAACTACATATTTATGTAAGTGTATATTCTTCTTTTCCTCTTGGGAATAACAGTCATACATTGTCACTTTCCCTTGAATGTTGTTCCAGGCCTAGCATTTATAGTTTGACACTGCATCTTACATTGGTCTTAGTCTGTAAAAGCCTAGGCATCCTATTGCAAGCTTAGATTTCAACTAATATTCTCAAATAAAGCTAAAAATAGTAGCTGTCATGTTATATTATTTCTCAGCAGTATCCAAATGTCCTCCACCGCCTCTAAACCGTAGTTACAAGGACAATAATCACACACTTTATTTCTCACTGAAGGAGAAGGTGAAGTATTTTGCTCTTTCCTCCATTTCCTAATTGGCATTGGTGTTTCTTTGCAGGCATTTTATCCTAGATTGTGTGACTGATATGAAAATAGCATAATTCTGCAGATCTGAAAGTTTGTAGCTCTATTTAGGATCTCAAAGTACTTAACCCAAGGTAGTTATGACTTGCTGCCTCTGTCAAACTGTAACAGAAATTAAGCTTCCAGGAGAGATTTCTCTTTATTTAGGTATAATTATCTTTTATTTCTATAAGAGAAAAATGAACTCAAGGTCATGATGATAGGGTTCTTGTCGTCCATTCAGGCTCAGTGACAAATCTTTTATGTGTAGTTACAACCTGTGCATTTTCACATTTTGTCACAGCAATGATCTCATCTCATAGCAGAGAATAGGGTTAGCAGTCTTTGCCTTTATTGTGCAAGGAAAATGAAAAGATGCAGTTGAAAAAGAGCAGGGTTGTTTTTTAAAAAACAACTGTACTTAGTTCATTGAATATCTAGAAGTCACAATATCTGGTGATTTATTTATTCCAAGAGTTTATTTCTTTCTGAAGTGGTAGAAGTTAACACTGACAACCCTGACTCTTACAGGAAGTGCAACAAAATTTCCTTTTTCTTTTGGTTCAAAGTCAAAATGGAAGCAGTATATTTATCTGAAACATTTTACTTTGCAAAAAACAAAGGACTGTTTGATAACTTTTGGGACATTTCGATGATCATTTATCCTCTTGTGACCTTTGTAAGAATTTCATGGATTATTTGAATGGCTTGAGTATTATTTTACATGGTACATTTTCATTTCCATATATTTATTCCAGGGGAAAAAAAACCCTAAACCACAGTATTATCCTTGTGATCTTTCTTTAGAGAGTTGGGAATGTAAAATGATGATTCTCTAACTTTATTAGCATTCCTTGAAAGGTGGTAACAGGTCAAAGGTTTATTCCAATGACATGTTTGAGTTGGCTTGGAAACACTGAAATTTGAACTTATGACTTAAAAGTGATTTAAACAGCTGTAGCATTATGAATTTGAAAAGATCACTGACTTTTGAGAACAATTCTGTGCATTTTCTTATTACTGAAGAAAGGAAAGATATCTTAATCTTTGGGCCTATAATCACTGGAAAGGTGTCTGGACTGACAGCCTGAGGAGTGAAATGCCATGTTTGCCCATCAAACAAGTTCACCAATGTCAGCCTGTGTGGGACAGAGCCTCAGAGCAAAGGGACAGTCACCCTGCCTCTGCTCAGGAGATGAGCAAAACTGTAAGGGCAGAAAGCACTAGAGGAAATGAAGACTCTTAAGTTTTTCTTTAACTTACTCTGTACATTTTTTATCTTAAAATCACACTCAAAAGTATGTCTCTCAAAAAATAAAATCTCTTGCTCCATATATTCGCATACTCACATGGAAGTAGTTTAATTCATTGCCACTGTATAGCTCCCCATTAAATAATAGAGTACCTGCAGACATTAGGGATGACTTTTCCACTGCAGCTATTTAATCAGTAAATCTGATACATCAAAGTCCATGAAATTCAGCTGAAAGGCTCCCATTGACTTCACCAAGATTTGCATTGTGCCCTTGAGCGGTTACATGTGCCTACACACAGTCACATGTTGATTAAGGCATTGTTTATGGGGTGTGAGGCTAACTTCTGTATAAATTAAAGACATTTTGTGCCCTCTAACTCTGCTCTGGACAGGTGAAATGATCAAGGTTTGCTGGCATTTTTGAAGTTCAGAAAAATACTACAGCATCTTCAAACGTCTTTCTTCAGGGAACAGCCAAGCATTCAACCAGGTCAGGAAATTCAGGGGTTTAGAACAGCCTAATGCCTATATCTGGCAGTAATCAAAGAAGAATATTGAAAAAGGAGGGGGGGGGAATAGGGGTTGGGGGGAAAGAGGAAGGGCAAGACAGGGGCAGAGGAAAGAGGAGAGGGGGAAATAGATGTGCCTACTGTGGCTTAAAGCACAATAATTTAATTGTCACTATGCAATCAATAAAAATGTAACAGTGTGAAGGGAGCACGACAAACAGATTTGCTTTGTCTTAAATGGTATGTACTAAATGAATGTTTCCCAAACTGAACAAGATTGACTAGTAAATTAGAAGAAAAATTGATGTAATTTTACATTTTCTGCTTACCTACAGAAAAAGACACTCATTTGCAAGAAAAAAAACAGAAAATTGCTTCTTTTTTCTCTGGCAGCCATTCTTTCAGGTCATCCCAAAGAGAGGCAATAGGCATATTCTAAAGCAATAGTACGATTCAGTAAGCATCCTGGCTTAGGGAATCAAATCAGTGCAGTCACCACATTGACACGAGTGGATTTCATAGGATCAGGCCTTAGAATTTAATGTTCACTTATAAATGCAGAGAAAAATGAGAAATATAAAGCAGTATAAACCATAACACTGCACAGATGGAGTTTTACATCCTTACGTAAATATGCTAAAGTTAGCAGGGAACCATGAGACAAATGAGTTCCATCCTCGCAGACACTGAAAACTCAGCCAAACTTTGTAATTGCTTCTGGTGATGCAGGCAACCTGTAGTATGCTGGTTTCTATAACAATTTTAAATGAAAAGGATCAAATGGTGCATAAAGTGTCATGAAACAACAGCAGATTCTCATTACTATTCCAGCCTCTTATGGGCTTGTATATTTACAGTAGTGTTCTTACAGTTGAGGCCAAATCCCTTCTTCTGAACATGGTAGATAAAGAAATTAAATGAAAGAACATCTAAACTCAAAACATTTTGGGGTATTATCTATGTATTCTTTTTGTTGTTAGAAAGTCACTGTTTTAAAAATAAAGCAAAAAAGTTATACAGACTACGCTATTTTTTGCCTTCTAAAAACTGAATAAACAAGGCTATTTGTGTTCCATTTGACTTCACTGAGTATTTATTAGCAAGCACATACAATCTAGACAGAAGAGACTTAATCCTGGAGAAGCTTATTTATTAACAGAAAATAAGTAAACATTTTAACTTGTTTGTGTTTATCTTCACTTTTATTTGATTTAGCTCCAAATTCAGAACAAAATTCTAATTCTTTCAATCTGGGGACATCTTTTCTGTAACCACAGCGCTTAACTTTTTTTCTGCTAGTCTTGTTAAGTCAGCAGGCTCAAAGAAATGACTTGTTTTTTCTAGAATTCATTCTACAGCATGAATCTGAGCAAATATCCTTCAAACATTATATCCCAGAACACTAGCATTGCATCTGACCTCTATTAAGCTGAATAAGAATGAGGAGCCATGTGTGGAAGGACCAAAAATTCAAGCCACATTTCTTTAAAAACAAAACAAAGCAACCAACCACAAAAATAATGTGATACACTGACTCATACAACCATTTTTAAAATAACTGACAGAAGATGAAAAATTTTGTGTCCTTAGAAAATATTGGAATGCCTTGTCTCTCACATGGCAGCCTCAAATCCTGTGGAAATTAGTTTTCTCTAGAAATGCCTATCATAAATGAGATTTACTGAATATTTCTCATTAAGATGCAGTCACTAATTGTGTTGTTCACAGAAAAAAATGCATAGTATATGCATTGTGCTGAAAGGCAAGACATTCAAGTATGACTTGAAAACTACTGGAAAAGATACAAGATGATTGAAGGATTTTTCAACCTGTTTTGGCATCACTACTAATCATTTAACTTAGTATTTTGAAAATACTTTCATGTGAACACTTTTTAGAGCAAACTTCACATGGAGTGAACTCCATTTTTTATTCTTGCAGTTCAAAGTCCTGCTTCTAAAATAAAGCTAATATTTATTACTGAAGTTAACTGGAATTCAAAATTACAAAATAGTGGATTGGGGAATAATTGAATCATAATATGCTCATAGCCAGGTTTCCCATTCTTGAGGGGAATTCCTTGCATGAGGGAGAATCTGTGCTGGCTATACTTGGTGAGTTCTGTTTTCCCTCCATGAACAATAAAATGAGCTCTGATCAAAATCACAGCCACTTTTAAGAAATTCTGGAAGTGTCAGCTGTTATAGATAGTTGGAAGACATCTCAGATCAAATTTGTTTATAGGACATAGTTCACATAATTATAGAGATTTCACGTTGTATCTGTAAATAAACAAAGTCTGGGACATATTTTTAAGGAAAATATATATGTAGATTTGAGTGGTTAAAAATCTTTTCCACATTTCCATAAATGGTTTGAATAACTTTCCACAGGTAGAGAAACTTAAAATCTTCCTGATGATGTTAAGTTACTCACTTGCATGACAAGCTTCTATAGTGAATCTGAAATGAAATAAATAGAGTCTCTACTACACAATGAAAATACATGTATTTTCAAGTGCATATGTAAGTCAACCTCTTTTGTAAAAGATGCAGCACATGTACATCTAGAAGAAGACCTCTGTTTTTTCAAAAGTGCATTTATTTCTGATTAGTGGCATGCTGATTACACTTGCACTCTGAACATCTATCTACATCTAAAGGCAGACAATAAGGATAATAGCTGTGCTATTTTGATGGAAAATAATACATATCTTGGTTTATTTGTATGGTAGTATTCTGAATTTATGTTGTTAAAAGAGGCTGTAGGCAGAAATGAAGAACCAACTGTGATAGTTTGTCTCTAGGGACAATAGCCAAGATCCTTAGGACTGTGAACTAGTCTTTTGAACTTCCCAAGCTATCTGTCACTAGCCCAAATAACAGGCCTTTTTTTCCAAGGTCAGTAACTGAGATCAAAAATACACAGTGTTGCTAGAAGTCGTGATTTGCAGGGAAAAAAGTGCTCAAAAGATGCCGAAAGACAAGCATAGGGTAAGGATGCTTATTCTCTCTATGGGGGTTATCCTCAGGATTTGATTAACCTTCAATTTGAATGGAAAGTGTGCAAATATGAACTAAAATATTGTTTTCTTTTACCTGTGAGACCAAGTTCATGTCAAATGCAGAAGGATGATAGAAGTTTCTAAGACTTGTTAGAAAAGCATATCCAAGCATGCTCTTGTGCCTCTCCAAAAACGTTCAAGCTGATCCTGTGATGAGCCTCCTGGACATTGCAGAAAAGGTCAGTATCAGGTAATGACCTTAAAAGGGTTTCTCTAGATATATTCAAAATAATTTCATACTATATAACCTGAATTCTACACTTAATAAAATGATAGAATTTTATTGTTAATTGACTTTGAGTATATGAACAATTGTCTCCTTTGGGCTGCACTCAAAGAATGTAAGAAATCATCTTGGAACTTGGACAAAAGAGATATCTGTTGTGGCTGGTGGAGGTACACATGTTGGTTAAATAGATGGAAACCTTTGGAAGACTGCAAGCAACTCCTGACCACTAAAACTTATGCTAAGAACTTTTCCCACATAGGCTAAAGCACCTCATGGAAGTCTCATGAGCAGACACTCAAGGACTATTAATCAGGCAGAAGTTCAGAAGAAGCAGAGAGTAATAACAGGAGCAGCGCAGGCCTCCAAACTACTCTACTTATTTGGCTTTCTCTTTCTCTGATCTGTCCAAGAGAAAGAAGATGTTTCCTTTATGACTTCGTGAATTTAGCTATGCATCCCTCTGCCCTTCAGGTAGCAGCATATCTCCACTTTTTTGCATGTCCTGAAAAGTAAGGAAGAGCTTTCTGTGGATCTTTGATAGTGCCCAGCAATTCATGTTGTCTGGCATTACTGGAATAAATTTGGAATGTGTCATATGTTCCCCTGGGAAAGACCCTAACTCACTGCTGCACTCCATGAGCTACCACTCCTCCAGGCAAACCATGTTCCCCTGGTGCAGCCATTCCTACCAGTGGCTGTCCAAGGCCTTGGGAGTGAGAGGCAAGAGATAATATAAATCCCTGACAGCTGCTGGGCTTTCTCACTGCTAGAATCTGTGTCAGACAGCACCGTGACGGATGGGGGGGATCTATCCAGCAGGAGCTTTCATCCTTCAGGACCCAGACAGGAGTCCTCTAGGCCAGACTCATGGCTGAAGTCTGACAGCAGCAGAGGAGCTGAGTGATAAAGCTGCTCCCATTAGCTTGTGAAGTAGCTCTGGTTTGCATTATTTCAGCCTTCTACATAAAGAAAATCCCAGTGGGAAGATGAGGGAGAGCATGCAGCTGCAGCTTATGCTTTCCATTTTGTCAGTTCCCAGTCTCTGTGTGCTATGACTGCCAGGACAAATTAGGAGAGGCAAGAGGTGACCTCAGAGGAGGTGTTGGGTCTGTCTGACTCTGCCCATCGAGCTTTCACGAAGCATGCAGGCAAGCAGTGTTCCCAAGTATCTGGAAGCAAACTGAACAAAATGGTGGAAAATGTATTATGGGGAACAATTATGTTCTGCTAGAGGATTGGATTAGATGGCCTAATGGGAATTTTCCATTTGTGATTTCTTTGATTCTTTGATTTATATTTTCAAGTGCTTTGGTCTCTGAGGGAGAACAGTGAAAAGGAGTGGACATGATCAAATAATTAGTAACACTGCTCTTTTAACTTTTAGGGGAACATTTTTCAGTTAGTTTGCCAGATATGTAAAAAACGACACAGAACTATGTATTTTATATAGTGAAATATTAATGCTGGCTGGGAATGCCAGGCTGATGTTGGAACTAAGTAAAAAACTGTGTACTTGACTGTGCCAGTGAAAACCAAGATGACAAGTTTTATTTTAATTTAATAAAATCTGAAGGTAGTACTGTGGAAATCTGGCCAAGGCTGTCTGGCAGGCTGCCTTGAAGGGAGTCATTGATAGTCCCCTTCCTTTTTCCTTTATTAAGTTCACCATTTTCCACCATTTAACATAAAAAAAGTAATTTCCCAAATAGCAGGATTCCTTAGTTGTTTTATCTTGCTCATCTAGCATCTACATTTTATAAAGCATTTCATTGAAATTAGGTTGCCTAAAACTCGCAGCATGATCAATCTGCATTTTACTGAGGTTTCTTTTGTAAATTCAATATGATGCTGAAAGTCAGAAGCACTATTTACATACATGCCACGATGGAGAGGTGAATGGAGAGTAGTAAATACTCTTGAGACCTTGAGGGGACATTTATAAAAATGCAAAGTTTAAGATTTATTTTTTCTTTTCCTTCTGTAATATTGTAGGGACAGAAGACTGACTATCAAACTGAAGGATGGATTAAGAACCATTTGTTGCAAACCAGTCTTCTAATCAGCTACTCAATAAATATCCATTTTTAGCTATTAAATCAGCAGTACAAATCATCAGGACTATTAATCCAGAATAATCAAGGCCAAACTAAATAGGTTTTTAGTGCTTTGACCCTCTTTGTTTTATTTCACCTGACAAAAGACTTATGGCACCTTCCCACCCCATGATGCTGATGCTACTCATAATCTTGTCCCAGAGAATTAGAGCTTCCTGTAACTCCCAGCTGTATTACAGATTTATTTTCTCTAAGTAGGCAGTTTCTAATCTACCTCATGCCCATAACATTCACCCTGATACCTGCTGTATTAAATTTTCCATCCTAGAATCCATGTGTTCCTTCAGAGGTTCCAGATGGGAGCATTGTTTCCCTTAAGGAAATTCATATGAATGTGCCTAAGAACGTCCTCCTCTGTTTACAAACACTTTATTGTAGAAAGTCTTATGAACCATATAGACAGTTAAACATTTGGACAGGGCTTGTGTCTAAACTTGTCTCACAGACCTTTACATCATCCCATCACCCTTTTTCTTTACTATCTTTTGATAAATCCACCCTCACAAGGCAGTGTCCAAATGCCTTATACTTATCTTACCCCTGGGGAAAGTGATTTATTGAATGGTCCTCATTCAAGTGGGCTCTGTTGGTTGGAAAGTTTAGTGTCACACGAAAGTATAAAAAAGAAAGTGCAATGACATTTGCAAAGTCTGTGGACAATTTCTAGCAATAGATTAGGAGGAAGCAAGCCTGCACTCTGCAGCCCAGGGTATTGCTCCAGTCACTTGTTTGGCAGCTGTAGTAAATTGAGTAACTGGAAAGACTGAATCAATTTGTTCATTCTGTGAATTCATTAAGCCTCAGAAGACAGCCTGTGGGCAGGGTCCTTAGTCCTGTGAGGTTTGATATGTTTATTCATATTAATGGATTCACCAATGGTGAGCAATTTTACTACTCATTGCAATTGTTCTTTGTAATAAAAAATAATGTGCTTCCTCAGATCTTTCCCTTTGTTTCAGTTAGCCAGAATGTGTGAATTTAATAGCCATTTACAACATTGATTCCAATCTGGATGAAAACCCTTACAACAAAAATTGAGCCATTGTGTGGCATTATCTCTCTGACATCAGGATACATGCTGCATTGAGACTTGCAATGCTTCATAGCCAACATTATGGGATGACACAGCTAAAATTGAATAAGGAACAGACTTCTTGTAATTAAATTGCAGCTATCAGTGTGAATACCATCTATCTAATACGCAGCACACAAAGTGAATGGAAGCATGCAAACGTGTTTGTAATGTTTACAGCAAACCAATTAAGTCTTCAGGTTCCCTATTAGCAGCAATATCACTCATCTGTTCAAGCTATCAGCAACTTCCTTTAGTGTTCTGTATTCTGAGTGCACACAACAGAGAACTCTCTATCGGGTTTTCCTCATATCATCTAGCAGCAAATGATTCCAAAGATAAGTTATTTCCTTCATGTCTAAATTTTAATTATTTTGCTTTCCAGTAATTTTAAGAAAATGGACCCTTAGTCAGTATAAATTGTCATATCTTTGCTGATGTCAGTAACAATTCCTAGTATCTGAAAACTTGGCCCAAGGCCACTACTTTTAAATTACAAGTTTAGACAAATGCAACTACAGTTCAAGAACAGATTAGAAAATACTAAGTTTAATAAAGTGAAAACGACATGTTTCATATACATTAGGTTTTGAACAGTATACAGTTAATTAGTAACAACAGAGTTCTACAGATCCTTCATTTCTATGTTCAAAATCCAGCCTATGTAAAAAGCAAAATAATTTGTACTATAATGAGAGCATTTATAACAATAGTCTCCTTCTGTTCTTCCCCACAGTTCAATAAAAAGTTCTACGGCAAGAAACCCTATGAAAGAGGCCAAATTAATATAAATTACTATTTTCAAATACTTATAAAGGATAAGAAATATCAGGATGACACTAAAAAGCAAACAGATACAACTTTTGATAATGCTTGCGTACTTGATCTGATCTAGACTATCCAGGCTGAAAGAATCACTTTTGCTTTGTGGATTTGTGAGAAGTCAAGGTAGGTATTTTGTACACCCTGACTGGGAAAAAGAAAATACCTAGTGAGGTGTAACATTCCGACTGTCATACATTTACTGTGAGAAGTAGTAGTTTTCTATCTGAAATCTTCAATATCTAATACTTTCACCTTGAAATAAAAATAAAATAATTGAATTCTGGTACTTGGAATAGTTTTAAATAGCTGGACTATAGGATGAGGAAAGCAGACCTTCATCTATTTCAATCAATGCTGAGATGTGTTAAAAGCAACCATTTTTATCCAAGGCAAAGCAAGAACCTTGAAATTTCTCCATACTTAGGGAAAAAATTTCTAGACTCAGCTTTCAATTTGCTTCATATACACATATATATTGTAGATATCCAGTTCATCTACTCCACTTATTTAGTGATTAACCTCAATGAAGGAAATGAGCTACATGATTATTTTTGTTTTCCTTTTGCACTTTGATCGTATTTGAAATTGAACCTTATTAAGAATGATTTTTCAACTCTGATGATCTCCACATTATTGCTGATCAATTTATTTCAAAATGTGAAAGTTATAAAAATTGGAACTTATTAATTAAACTACTGGAATTGTTTTCTTTAAAGAACCTTGTAGGTTTGATTGCTATAAAATAATTAGGATATATTTCCAGATATGCTATGGGTTGTACATTTCAGGAAATGGATCTGACAGGAGATTTTGTTGCTTCTTCCTGCAATGTAAAATTGTCTGGTTTATCCATTGTTAAATTAAAAATTTATTCTTGCATGAGCCTACTATATTAGATATAGATATATCTATCATATATAGATACTTAGAGGCCAATGGCTGAAGAGGTAGACAACCCCTCCAAAAATGTTATTTGCAAGGAAGTTTATTATTTATTATCAAAAGAAACAGTTTGGAAAACAACATTAAATTGCCCAGTGCATCAATAAATATCTGGCTTTCTAGTACACAGAAATTTGAACTGATATACTTATGGAAAATTCCAGTTATATCAGAATATTCAGAAAGTTTTCATAAGAATGAGCAGTTAATCTGAGAATAACAGAAAAATGGAGGCATTATGTCCTTCACATCTGCTGTTTTCCTTTATTATTTCCTGTATCTATAAATAATTTATTTCTCTATATACCCAATAAGGAGTCTGATCATTTCTCCCATCCTTATTTCACTACTCTATATGTCATCAAAGCCAATCTGGCTCTTTGAGTTGGGAATATTCATAATGAAAAAATGAGAATCTTCTATAAAGATTCTTTAAAGTTTTTGATTTTCTTCAATGTTGTGTATATTATTTCAACCCACTACAAAAAGTTCCACAATAATCATAAACTTCAATCTTTGATAAAAATTATGTTTTAATGAACTAATAAGAATTTTTGAGTTATATAGAGGGTGCAAAGAATGTGATATGTGTTCAATGGTTTTTGTTGGGTCATGTTCCAAAGTGTTTTCTGTAAAATGTAAGAACTATGTTGTAAACTGTTTTGCCTGGGAGCCTTATTAAACTCAAATGATTCAAAAGCATGTATGTGATGTGTCTGGGTTAGCTACTTAGGACAATATAGCAATAGGAGCACCAGGATGTGCTGCAGTGGGAATTCATCAGTCCATGTTAATACCATGTTAATGTGTGGCCTTCAGCTGCAATAGCTCTATCATCCTGCTAGTGAGGAATCTGTTCTTGAGCAGAAGCAGAGGCAGACCTCTTTTTGTAGTCCAGGTTAAGGAAAGCTTCACCAGATTTCAACAGCCATTCCCAACTACCTTCACTATGAGTGTGATTTTACTAAAAACCTGTATAAATTTACTGTTATCCATATGGAACAATCATCACTGAGAAAAATGGGTGATTCTACCCTAGTGTTATCTTTGGATATGCTAAGCCGATTTTCCAGCTGGTACAAGTTAAGTTATGGCAGTTATATTAAATGATGCCAATATACACTAATTTAGAATGAGTTCCTTCATCATTAACATGAGTATTTTAGGAAACCAATTTAGAACCATACATTATGTAGACTCTCTTCTCTACTCATCATCTCCCATCTGATATTTGATTAGTATATCGATTTCCTCTTACTAAAAAAAACAAGATCAACCCACACCCCTTCCTTTTACGCTCAACATCCTCCAGATGCAGAATGCCACCTGGATTAACAAATGGATTTATTGATAATAAACACATTGATCTTCTTTGCACTTCTGCAAGCTGTACTTTCTCTATCCTTACTTTTTTCTTCCACAGGAATTTTTAATATTGGCTCCTCTCTACTACTGACATGATTCTTATGAGTTCATTCTTCAAAGGCTCGTCTACAATTTTTCAGTATTAATTCTTCAAAATATCTTCCCAGCATGCAGCAATACATAAGTGCTCATGGTGATGTAAGCAGAAGTCTCCCTGGTTGCTGAAGTGCTAAAATAAACAAGTCAATGCAGGAGCAGATATGATCCATCCATAAACTTTATGGGACACATCTGAAAGGGTAGGATTAGCCTAAAGTAGAATGTCTGGGACATATCTCAAGGCAGCTGCATTGATAAATTGTTCTGTAGATGGGTTTACTTGGTTGGAAGAGATGTTATTTTACACATCCAGCCAGGTGTTACTAACTGATGATGATGACATCAGAAGAAATTGCTGGAAATTTACTTTATTACAAAAATGCCACACAACTCTGTAAAACCAAGGTCCAAGACAAAGAAGGAAATTTAGACACTCCATTAGAAAGACACTCTATACACAAAACAGCTAATATTTCAAAATGTTATGCTTTCAATGCTGATCATCATGATTAAACATCCATATCTCTGTAGCACCTAGAGATCAGCTGGGTTACAATTCTGGTTGTGGTACAAAGTGACAGTCCCTTTAGACAAAGATCTAAATCAAGAGCTGTTTCATAGCAATTTCTGAGATTTTATAATGTTCTTTCACTATGCATGGGAACTAAGATCAAGAGAATGGCACTACAACAAAATGTCCACTGATCATGTCTGGAATTACAGCAGGGAATATGGAAATCCTGGATGGGGTGGTGTTATTCCCCTACTCCTTCTCACTAATATGGTGATCATCTGACCCTTTTCTAGCTATTGTATTGCCAGAGTGATGTTCCATCCATCTTTTTCACTTTCCATAGCTTTTCCCCAAAATTGACTTCTATAAATATTTTGATATTGTTGAAATGTCATACTTTTATATTGCAACTGAATTTATTACAGTGGTAAATAAATAAAAAAGAAAAAAGCCACCCCCAATTTAAATACCAACACAAAACCACAGCAAAAAAAATCTGACATATGGAAATTACTTACCATGAAATACCTTTAGAAGTAAGTTACATGAGATGGCAAACACCTTATAGCTACTAAAAGTGAAAAGCCTTTTTCCCATTTCCTGCCTTCTACTGGGAGCTGCCCTTTTATCTGGTGGCTGTGGTTCTCACCAGGCCCTTCACTAATCTCAGTGCAATGCAGGTCACTAAGTTGGTGGAAATCTACCTGTTTGTCCTTTACCAGAGTGCCAAGTATCAAAATGGAGTCACTGCAGGAAAGGGTCAGAGAAAAGCCATGGAGTGTAGAAATGGAACACTGGAGGGGACAGCACACTCCTATTTCAGTGACAGAGAGTTGTTGGGGATATCTTGCACAGCTTGACCCATATGGTTTCCACATGCAGACTCTTACACAAGGCATTTTTACATAGAACTATTATGTTAACAGTGAGTATACTTTCCTTGGTTTGTTAGGAACTTCAGAGGATAAAATTTACCTATTTAAATAGCTCAGCACCTGGATCCATAGTTTATTACTTGAAGACATCATTATGGAAAGCTACAAGACAGATCTAAGGCCAGAGAGGCAGCTGGTGTAACACAATGTAGTATTGCTTCCTGATCCAGAGCACATAAAATAAAGCTAAATAAGATATATGAGTTCAGCAAAATGAACAAAACTAAAATGCTTGAGCCTCAAAATGCTTTTCATGGAAGTATTTTCATGAGAAATTAATGTACAGGTTCATTAACTTCTGGAAGGGAATAAAAGTCAGATGAATGTGTTCCCCATCATCCTTCAGAATAATTTTAAACAAAGGATATATCCCATCATAGTGCACACAAGGTGGTTTATGTTTAGTTTCCCTTTACAAAGGTCTCTCACATGACTTCCTGTTGTGGTTTAGCCCAGCAGGCAGCTAAACACCACACAGGAATAAAAGTACAATTCATGGGCTGAGATAAAGATGGTTTTAAAGGAGAGAAAAGGAAAGGAAATTAATAGAACAATACTAACAGTAATAATAGAAATGGAAACAGAATATACAAAAAAATATGATGCCTAATGCAATTTTTCACACCCACCAACCCATGCCAAACCAGTTCCAGAGCAGAGCCAGCTTTGCCTCTGATTGATAAACTGAGTGTGTGTTATATGGTGTGGAAAATAGCTTTGGTCTGCTGAGTCACCTATCCCAGCTGTATCCCTTCCCAGCTTCTCAGAACCCCCAGCCCACTTGCTGGTGGGATGGTCAGAAGAGCTAAAAATTCCTTAGTGAACACTGCTCAGCAACAAATCCAAACATCTCATCCTAAATCAAAACTACAGCGCTGTATGAGCTGCTAGGAAGAGAATTAATTCTATCCCAACTGAAACCATACAAAGTAAAGGCATGGTAGTGAGTCTTTGAGAAGATTAGGAAGGGCACTGACCTCAGCACAGACCACTGATCTCTGCTCTGTGGTGACAGTGACAGGACTTGAGGCATGGCTTGATTCTGTGTCAGGGGAGGTTTGGGTTGGATATTAGGAAAAGGTTCTTCATCCAGAGGGTGGTTGGGCTCTGGAATAGGCTCACCAGGGAAGTGGTCATGGCACCAAGCCTGCCAGAGTTCAAGGAGAATTTGGACAATGCTCGCAAGCACATGGTGTGGTTCTCCTGTTCAGGAACTGAACTCAATCTNTGTGCAGGGCCAGGAACTGAACTCGATCTTATGAGTCCCTTCCAACCTGAGATATATTCTATGATCCTATGACCTTTTTGCGTCCCTTCCAACTCAGGATATTCTGTGACTCTAAGATTCTGTATTCTTCCCATATACAAAACCAAATAATTCAAAATTATGACTTTTCCAAATGCAAACACTCTCTTATCTTTTCTTATTTTTTTACTGAAGTTAAACTTTTCAGTAAGAGCCCATCTGAACTTAGACTTAAATTAGTATGGGAGTATGGAAAAATACAAGTACACAAGGAGAGAGGGAAAAGGTTTTTGTTCATCTTCTCTCAAGTCCTGCTTCAGGAAACATCTATAATTTGGAAAAATATTTTCAATATCTAAATCCCATTGAAGTGAATGGAACATTTCAGCATATAGTAAGTGCTTTTGTAAATAAGGAAGTGTTTTTCCTCTATTTTCCTGAGGACAGCAGGTCTGGCAGAGTCACTATGTCATGTTATTTAATTTGAATAGAAAGATTACTATCTTCATTATAAAAGGCTATACTCTTTGGCAATATGACATTACAATGTGAATTAAGCATGTGCTTAATGGCTTTCCTAAACAGCACTTATTCCTGAGTGCAAGTCAATATGATTTCCCATTTGTGATATGAGATGCCAACCTGGATAGCAGATTTGGTCTTCAGGTTTGGTATCAAATTTGAGGAAATTTGAGATGAAAAGCTTTGCAGATTTTCACAATGTCACTTCTCGTAGCAGATTAACAACAAGCATCATGGCACAGAGGAACAAGATTACTGAACAGGAGAGAGGTAAATGTTTAGGTTGAATAAGTGAGGGTAAGGTCAGTGATGTGATAGTATTCTCTCAGTACGAGAGTTTAGAGCATCAGTCAAAGAAGACAAGTTTCAGATCCTAGAAGATCACAACTGAAATGAAAATTTAAAAAAGTAAAGAAAGTCTAGAAATGAAATCATTAATGAGATGCACAGCACTTCAGAAATATACATTTACATTCTCACAGACAGCAGACAGAAGAGAAAACTTCTATGTTTTAACACCAACTCTCTTATTATGAGATGTATCATCATGGAGAATTGTGATAATTTTGATGATTTTAGTTTCCAGAGTATTTACATAGACTATTCTTTAATAATGTATTTGTTCTGAACCAAATCATTACATTGCATGTGTTGTATCATAGCATGAGATAACTCACTGATGTAAACGTTCAATTTAGTTTTTTATCCATTCTTAACATATATGGTTTCAGTCTTGATTTTGTGTAATGTTTCCAGCATTTGAAAGCATCTTCACTGTTCCAAAAACAAATTCCATAAGTGTCCCTAAAATTCAAGCTGTGATTTCACTTAGCAAATTATGAAAACATCTCTATTACCACTTGCAGATACACACATACATATGCACATAAATATATTCAAAGAAGTACTGCAAAATTTGATTTTCCGATCAGTGAGTGCCTGGAAGTCAGATGGATATTTTTAGCAGAGTGAACCTTTATGCAATGCAGAACCCTTATTCTGGTCTTTTTATAATAATCATACGTTCTTCAGGTGATAACAGAAATGCAAAAAATTCTAAAGATTCATGAACTTCTGATCAAACAATAATTTACCTTCAAAAATTACTGTGACTGAGGGTTGCATGTCAGTTCAACCTGGAATCCTTCTTTTTCTAGTGCCTCCAAGCCCAGTGCTCTTGCTAATAATCTTGAGATTCTTTGCCTTTCTTCGATCCAAACCTCTTGTTCCATATTGATCTACAAGCCAGTATTTATTAGCATGTTTGCATCTACGGCAGTGTGTCAGCAGCAATCTCTTTGTCACTAGAGGGCAGCCAGCATCTTCTGGAGAGCCAAGAGAGCTCGCCATGGAAATCAACTTCTGACAGCAGTCGCAGAGGACGTGATTCTGGATCAGTGGGCTGTGTCTCAGCTGTACTAATTTTCAATAGAAGTAATTAGCAGCATTCCGGGATTTTATCTGGGGATCAAATTATGGTTGGCTGGCTCTTTCGAAGGCAGAATATGAAGATTGTGAGTGTGGACTTACCAATGACTTTCAGAAACAGAATTTGGATGTTAATGATGCTATAGAGTTAAAAGACCTCCTTTATTTTCAAGTGAAGGAAATTTCAGAGCAGGTTGGTGGAATGGGAGCATTAAATGTGGTCAGAATATTCCTGGGAGCCCAATCTCATCTTATGTCTTCTGCATGATGGACAGATAGGGAATGGTGTGTTTGTTTTGTGCTGCTAAGTGACTTTTGCTGATCATATGTGAGATAAGCTGGTGAATGAGGCAGAGAAGTGATAAAGTTTAGCTCTGAAACTCTCAAACCCTCTCTGGTATCTGGCATGAGGACAGGGATTCATGTTGCCCCTCTATGAAGAATTGATTTGCGCCCAAGTATCCAGGCTTTCCTCTTGCCCAAAGCTGACTGTAGTTAGCTGCTGTAGTTTGACCCTTAGAAAAATCCTGAATAACTAGGAGAGGAGTCTCATGGTGTCCTTAATTCTTTTCAAACTTTACATTTCCTTTGGCGTATCTGTACAAAACAATCATCAGTTTTTCATGTTCCTGATGTGAATACATAAACAAGGATTAAAAATGCTGCTTAGTTAGAAACTTCTACTCACAGCTCTCTTGCTTTGTGTTACTGACAATTTTTTTTTTTTTTTTTTTTAACATTACAATCATATTGCAAGGTATTAAATAGTTTTACTGTGGTATGCTGTGCCAGGCTGCTCACCCTCCATCCCAGATGCACAAATATGGGCACGAACAACAGAGGACTTGACATGATAAATAATGATACATGCCTGCACATCAGAGACCAAAATTAAGTCTATGTCACATCAGAATCAGATTTTGCTAATGTAAAAAGCTACTTTAAGCTCTCATTAAGACAAACTTCTGAAAATCTAAAATATACATCACCTTTTTATACTTAGCAATAAGCAAGGCATGAAATGTTTACATTTTGTGAAATAAGGACTTAATATATTTAAAATTAGTAAAACATGCTGGAGTGAAAGGAGAACATCAACATATCATACACACATACACATACATGTAAGTAAAATCCTTGCAAAGAGCATGATTCCATCTGTTTTTCCTTTCTCATGAAGACAACCTAATAGAGTATATCACACAGAAAAGGAACACATGCTAAAATGGTTGGACTAGGATAGGGTATAATGCAACAGTTTCAGAGAAAGAAATAGCATTTGGTTTTGTATTCTTGCCAGTGAGATTAGTCAGGAACTAATCAGAGTTTCACCTGGGTGGAAATGGGGAAGGAGAGATGATTTTGCACCCTGCTAACATTCTGCATTTCCTGCCCTTGATATGCAGCCTGTCCAGAGACAGAGCCATAACCAGCACTCAGGCACCTCTGCCATTCTCTAGAGCAGTGAAAACAGAAAGGTCCCAACACTAGAACTAAGAACAATTTTCCTTGTGTAGGAGAATACAAGCTCCATCAGGACCTTGACTCCCCAGTTTGAGTTCCAAGCCTCCCCTCCTGAAGCAGCCCTGGCTCCAAAGGGAAGCCTTTCCTTCCCTCTGTGTGTTCCAGAGCAGCCAAGAGGAAGGAGCAAGTTTCCTTTGGGCATTTTTGTGATAACCTCATATCTCACCATAAATGCACCAGCAATTTTCTCCTGGGAGTAGGGTGGCAGGGAAAAAGCACTGGAGCAGCACACAGACATGCACACCTTTCCACTTTTAGGAGGGACAGAGCCCTTCTCTTCCACCCAGCAGAGCTCCTTTCTGCCAAACCCTGTCATTAATTCCTGACACACTTCAAAGTCCTGGAGAAGAGCAGAGGAATACTTCTATGCCAATAACCAGTAATTCAAAGGAAGTGTTATTTCTATTGCTTGGAGAATACTGCAAGAGTGAAGGGTAAAGTCCTACTGCCTTAAAAGAAAAGCACAAAGAAAGCACTTGATAAATAATTTAACTGACAAGAATGTGAAAGATATTTTCATATATTTGTCTGTAGTGCTATGAAATGGGTTCCAGCATTGAAAGGTTCCTGATTAGGGAAAAATATCTCTCTTTGGGAGCAAGAAGAAAAGGTTTCACATTTAGTTTTCCCATTGCAGGAAAACAAGAATTTTTAAGTTCCATGGTATAATATGATGTGTATTCTTTTATCCTTTTTTTTAAATTATTATATTATTCAGCCACTCTTTTTATTATTCTAGATTTTCACATATGTCTTTTCATACACTGAAAACTCAGGACTTAATACATAATGTAAAAGCATGAAAAAGTATGTTTGATATTTTTATTTTTTAATGTGTGTCAAGTCTCACATGTAAAAAAGTAGGGTTAGGAAGTTATTGCATTTTCTATCCAGCTGCCAATAAAAAATTGAGAGAGTTTTATTGTATCTATAACAAGGAAATGTAAGCTATTCACAGTAATTTCTATATGAAATCTTTACTTCTGTTTTTGTTTTGTTTTTTACTTCAGTGGTATATAGGTTAAAAGAAACATAAGAAAATATTTCGAATAGTTATGTCCAGATGCTTCATAACATTTCATTGTCTTCTAATAGAAAAATATGCTTTAAAAACAGATTTTCAAAGTGAAGTAACAACCAATGTGTGTTTTATTACATCACCATAATGACTTCTAAGTTTATATTTAATCCTTTCACCCAACCAATAAAGTAATTCAAACAAAGAAAAACCCTTCAACAGGAGCCTCTACTGGTTTCAAAACCATGTGAGCCTCTAGACTGGCACCAAAATATGAATTAGAGGCTTATGACAAATTAAAAAATCAATGAAGTATATTTTAAATGCATTTCATGAAATTTAATTTGCACCTGTATTAGAGATGGGTATAGGCTTTCCAAAAACTCTTTGGGCAGCTCAAAAAGACATTAACTCCTACTTGCCTGTTATGTAAATGAACCATCCTATATATTTTTACTAATTGCAGGCTGGATGCAGCTGTCTACATTTTTGTCTCTATCATTATCAAATTATTAGTGAATGCTTTCCTCTCTTGATGGAGATGAAGAAAACTAATACTGTATGTCACATGAATATTTGTGCTGGATATTTGTAAGCTGGTTCATTATGGGACCTAACATGGGAGAATTTTTGCTCTTGAAAATACTGATCTTACTTTAAGGCGATGAGCTTTAGTGATTGACAGAAGATTTTAAGTTGAAGCATGTATGAACATTGACTCAAGATCTCTGGGGTTTTGTTTAGTTCCAAATGGCAAAATTTCTCTTTTAATAGGACCATGAACTGAAGTGTGCTTAAGTTGGAAATAGGATGTGGCTTTTTTTCTTATTTTTAACTAATATTCAATTATATTTACACATAAATATGTTTAGAGGCACTATTGGTACAACTACATTAGGAATTCCTGAGACAGAATAAACACAATTTCACATAAAAGACAGAGATAGCATGATGCTGGCTTAGCTCAGTGAGTTTTGAAGTATATTCTAATACAATGCTTGAGTTTGGGTCAGTTAAAAAAAAAAATGTTTTTATTAATATATGCCTGATAAAAACTAATATTGCTCTTGGCAATCAAAGAATAAAAGGTTTTAGTCCACAAAAAAGTCTTTAAAATGTAAGTCTGTTCTATGAACTTCATATTCTTATGTGATATTAACTTTAAAAGAAATTTTAGAGATAAGATCTTTGTCGAATGAGATGTACTACAAATAGCTATACAGTCAAATAAACATCACATTGCAATATCATATGGATTTCTTCTGTTTTTCAAGTGGTCAGCGTTTTGTGGTGGCATTAATAGCTATTACAGATTTAAATGGATGCTGTCTGTCTGTAGCTGATCGACAAGATCAATAATTTTAAGATCAAATACTAACAGCAGTCTGTTTTTTTCTTTAATCACTGTCTTTTTGTTTTATACCCATGCCTACAGCAAGATCCTGTTTTCTGTATGTAGACAGAGCTTCCTGCTGTGTGCTGTTGAAAGAATGAGAAGACAAGATGGAGAATCAATTTAAGAAAAAAGCTTTAGTTGACAAAGCTTTGCTGTAGATCAATGGAGTCTAGCTAGTTAAAATATCTTTGGGAGCAGAGATTTTACAGTCATGAGCTTGGACATAATCAGTTTGGCTTTCCCTATTCCATTCATACAGTATTTTGCCAGATTAAAAAAAAAAAAGTATGCAAATAGCAGACAGTTAAATGCCTTTTGGCTTTGTTATGGAACAGTAAAAGCAGCTTTAAAATATATTTCCTTGATATACAGAAAATCTAGTCCTTTATTAAACTTGTTCTTTTAAAAGAGACAGTATTTACTTAAGAGTGATCTTCGTTACAGCAGAGCAGACAGCAGTTTACCCATGGAGAGATGGAATAGCATTCAATTCACAGTCTGATACTTAGGAGACCTTTTTGCATTGACTCCCTTGGTCTTTTATCACTTATTTGTTCAAACAGGTTTCATAGCAAACATAGGATGTGTACAAACTGATATAAAGTACAGGCCTTCCCAAGCAGGTTTATCTTTATATCTGATATTTATGTAATTGTGTTTCAATAAATTTGCATACCAGAAGTAATTAGTTGTTCCAGAATTCCTAATGACATGGAATGAAAATAGTATGTAACTTTTTTGCTTAAATGTGCATTTAGGATGATTTAGAAAAAAATCCAATCACTTTCATGTATGCTGTTAAATCATTCAGGACAATACTCTCAGGCACATGGTGTGACTCCTGGATATGTCCTACACAGGGCTAAATTTGGGTCCTTTCCAACTCAGAGTATTCTGTGATTCCTCATTGAAAAAAAAATTACAAAACATTTCAGCTATATCACCTAAACAAAAAATATGCACTTAAATTACTTAGAAACAAATTACCCCTGCAGCTGGTTTGAAAAATGACTGGTCTAGTACAGTGCTTACTGAACTTTCATGGAAGTGTATGGTAGGCACCAAGCCCTTTACACTGAAAATATCTTTCTTAGATACTTAGGAATTATGTCTGGATTAAAATATTGCTTATACATTTTATCTGTGGAGAAGTTTGTGATTCAAAGTGTGACATATTTAAAAAGAGAGCAAAAGAAATAGATTTTTAAGAAATCAGAAAAGAGAATAAAATATGCATTTTATGGATAAAAGCTTTAGTAAATTCAGGACAAGATTTCCAAAAGTAACTGGTGTTTTAAAGACCGTTCATTGTGGGGTAAAAAAGAAGAGAGAATTTAAAGGAGTCTATCCAAGGAAGATGAGACTTTCCCTCTTCTGAAAATTGATCTTTTAGCAGACATTTTTTGAAAGTTAAGTCTCTAAAATTGCTAATCCCTTGCACAACTTTGTCTAGCAGCTAGCATTAATCGCTGCAGACTGTATCTCATTGGTCTCTGAGTCTGCTGCAGAGTTTACTGCATCTCTGGGTATTTTGTCTTTTGATTGAAAAAGGATGCTGTGGGCTCCTAAATGCTGGGTTTCTGCTATAATATATTACTTCAGTCTCAGTTCTGTTACAGCAAATATGAGGGCACTAATAGTTGGAAGGCCTCTGCATTTAAGGTGAACATCTATAATTCCACTGAGAAGGCACTTATTAGGAGGATGTCAAAACAGGGGAAGTATAATTATTTATATGAAAAATATTTTCCCTATTTCCACAAGTTATTTCACTTCAGTAATGTCGATATGTAAAATCAAACTAATGTGGTTGAAAGGGCCAGAATATGCCTACATATGTGTGTACAGATTTGTATATATGGGTGCAGAAGCAGTTACAGGTTATTCTTAACTTTTTATGCCCTTAGAGAGATTATGACTCACCTGAAATTCTCTGTACTTACTTTATCTCAAACCTATATGGCTCGGAGCAAACTAAAGCAGAGGCAGTGAGATGTCATGCAAACATATTTTGTTGGCATCCAGGAGTCCCTGCAACTATGTCCTTTCATACTGGCAAATTATCAAACCATTCTCTGCCTCCCTGCATCAGTTTAATTTGGATCAGCCAACTTAACTGTTACCAACCTCCTTGGAAAAACAGGTTTTAGATCCAAGAAAAATCATTTATCTGTAAAAAATATGGATTTTTTTGTTTTGTTTTGTTGAGTTTTTTCAATGCTGGACATAGAGGAAAAAGAATCAAGTGCACTTGCACTAGGTTTTATTATTGAAAATGCAACTGTGGTTCTGCCTCTAGGTGGGCTTTAGATCTTTACTCATTTTAATACTGAATACAAATATGACACCATGAGGGAAATGTCTGGGTTTCCTCCTTATACAGGAAGGTCTCACTGAGTGCACATTTACAGAACTGCACATGGATAAAATAGGTATTATGAACAATATTTCTCTTATGACATGAAATCTAACAGTGAAAAGGAGTGTGCAAAAAAATATCATTAAACCCTTGGTGTTTTGGTCTTCACACTGTCAGAAGGTTCTCTGCAGAACTAAATATTCATTAAAAATACAATCACAAGTAATTTCTTTGGCAAAGAGATTCTCCTGCATAAATTGATGTTCTCTTGTATTCTTCAAGTCTGTCCTCCAGGAACAGTAGAAGGAGCCTGCAAGCCACATAGCATAGAAATAACAGTAAAGGTGCAAACTGTATCCCCCATTCATCTTAATGATGTGTTAACCTCTAATCCTGGTTGGAACCACTAAAACACTGGACTCTTTATGTGGAGCTGTTGAAGAACTATCTTAACCCTTGCATTGCCTTGGTATCAGATCTCTCAGTGTTCTTGTTCATTACAAGTTAAGCATACATTATTATTATCTTCATTGCTACTATATAATATACATAAAAAACGCCTTGACTGAAAAAGTGAGCCATGAGTTAAACAAATTGTCTTCTTCAAGATAGCAGTTTTAATAAATTGAGAAAGAACTTTCTGAGGAATCGAAGGGTAGTGTTCTGATAAAGCAGTGAAGTGGGACTTGTAGATGCTTTACTGGCTGGTGGATATAAACCTCTTCATATGACCTTGGGAAGGTCACCCGCTCCCTCCTTACCCTCATTTGAGACTATGCTCATAACAAAAAGAATCAGAATAATAAGTACTCTACCACAACTTACAAGTGTGGTGTGGGGAAAAATGAGGCTCTAAGTGGCTGATGAATGCTGCAGAAAAGACCATAGATAAGAGAAATCATTAAAATGTAAACGTTTAAGTAATTTTAAGGTGCAATTGATAAAAGAAAATAAATTACTTTGAAAGCAGAGAGGTGAAATAATCTGAATTACATAAATTGGTTCTGCATATTTGTGGGTTAAACACGAAATGCTTCCTTCTGTACAGAAGTTCCCTGGATCAAGGCCATAAGGATCTATACGAATACAAGATAAATTCTGCAGTAGCACAGATGAGAAAATATCAGATGGTGACCTCTCCTCATGACCTTAAACCAAGAAAATCCATTGAGTCTTGAACAGCATCATGAAACAAAAATTCAAAGCAACTTTTGTATAATTCCAATCAGAAGAATATTGTTAAGATTTAGGCAAATATTTTTAAAAAATTGATGTTTCTCCCCACTAGCAAGATGCTTTGGCCCCCAGTTCAAGTGAAAATCCATGTAAACCTTCTAAGTTGAGATTGTTAGGTTAAAATTGGGAATGCACCCCTCCAAATCAGGGTTCTGAACAAAGCACACCCCATATGTATCATATATGGATCCCCAAACTAAGAATGAGGGCATAACTGGGGAGCAGTAATTTGCTCAGTTGGTTAGAGCCTTGTGCTAATAACACCAAGGTTGGGAGTTTGATCCATCTATGGCCGTTGGAGTATGACTTGATGGTCCTTGAGGGTCCTTTCCAACTCAGAATATTTTGTGAAACCTGTGAAATAAGTAACAGAGAGTGGGGAAACTTAGGGGTAAGTGATGGAGAATTCTGCATGTGAGAAAAAACCAAAGAGTTATAGGTTCAATGTCATAAACAGTTAACATGATTTGGATATCTAGCTCTGAAAGCCTGTTTACAAACACAGATTTCAAAGGAAGGGAGGCATTTTGGTCTGATTCATCTTCTGGAAGCAATAACATCAGCTACTTATACATCTAAACTTTGTCCTCCATTACCCAAACTTTTGTTTTATCTGACTTTACTGAGACTGGTTTTCTGAGTGTCTTGGACACCTCGTTTAGCTACTTCTTTTCAGTTTCATCTATAAGGACTTCACTTTCTCCAGGCATGTTATAACTGAGATTTGATATCCAGCTTGGGTGTGAAAATCCCATGAGTGAGAGCAATGTCCATGCAAATTTTAGTCTGTGCGTGTGCAAGTGCGAACAGTTCAGCTGTCCCTTACTTTGGTAGATGGAATCATCACAAGGTAATGGCAATCTCCCTATAAGTTCCCATCCTCAATTAGGAAAAAAAAAAAAAGGATTTTTTCTTTGAATTTGATCTTCCCTGCCTCATTAGATCCAATGGGCTACACAGAAATTATTTCTAACTTGTATTACTTAGTGTGTGTCTCTTTATTCTGTTTTTTCTTTGAACTTCCTATGTTCTTCTGCATAAAAGTAAAATTTTTCATTTATCGTTAAGGCTG
>VYXF01006035.1:128237-139312 GCA_013397295.1 Polioptila caerulea | reverse complement strand
ACAAGATAAATTCTGCAGTAGCACAGATGAGAAAATATCAGATGGTGACCTCTCCTCATGACCTTAAACCAAGAAAATCCATTGAGTCTTGAACAGCATCATGAAACAAAAATTCAAAGCAACTTTTGTATAATTCCAATCAGAAGAATATTGTTAAGATTTAGGCAAATATTTTTAAAAAATTGATGTTTCTCCCCACTAGCAAGATGCTTTGGCCCCCAGTTCAAGTGAAAATCCATGTAAACCTTCTAAGTTGAGATTGTTAGATTAAAATTGGGAATGCACCCCTCCAAATCAGGGTTCTGAACAAAGCACACCCCATATGTATCATATATGGATCCCCAAACTAAGAATGAGGGCATAACTGGGGAGCAGTAATTTGCTCAGTTGGTTAGAGCCTTGTGCTAGGTTGGGAGTGGTTGGGAGTTTGATCCATCTATGGCCGTTGGAGTATGACTTGATGGTCCTTGAGGGTCCTTTCCAACTCAGAATATTTTGTGAAACCTGTGAAATAAGTAACAGAGAGTGGGGAAACTTAGGGGTAAGTGATGGAGAATTCTGCATGTGAGAAAAAACCAAAGAGTTATAGGTTCAATGTCATAAACAGTTAACATGATTTGGATATCTAGCTCTGAAAGCCTGTTTACAAACACAGATTTCAAAGGAAGGGAGGCATTTTGGTCTGATTCATCTTCTGGAAGCAATAACATCAGCTACTTATACATCTAAACTTTGTCCTCCATTACCCAAACTTTTGTTTTATCTGACTTTACTGAGACTGGTTTTCTGAGTGTCTTGGACACCTCGTTTAGCTACTTCTTTTCAGTTTCATCTATAAGGACTTCACTTTCTCCAGGCATGTTATAACTGAGATTTGATATCCAGCTTGGGTGTGAAAATCCCATGAGTGAGAGCAATGTCCATGCAAATTTTAGTCTGTGCGTGTGCAAGTGCGAACAGTTCAGCTGTCCCTTACTTTGGTAGATGGAATCATCACAAGGTAATGGCAATCTCCCTATAAGTTCCCATCCTCAATTAGGAAAAAAAAAAAAAGGATTTTTTCTTTGAATTTGATCTTCCCTGCCTCATTAGATCCAATGGGCTACACAGAAATTATTTCTAACTTGTATTACTTAGTGTGTGTCTCTTTATTCTGTTTTTTCTTTGAACTTCCTATGTTCTTCTGCATAAAAGTAAAATTTTTCATTTATCGTTAAGGCTGTCTAGCCAGGACGTGCGTTGAAATCCTCAAAAAAATTTTCAGGCTGCACAGTTGGAGGAAGCTACCTTTGCTGCACACATTGATTATGACTTTATTTTATGAGTGATCTACTGAAATTCTCTACTGTGTGACCATACTTTTCTCAATCTGGCTTATTTATTCTCTTTTAGTTAAGTCTTGGGCTGGCCCCCATTAATGTCAGACAGGACTAATTTCACCAAGTAAAAAAACTTGGACATTTTATTACTAGTATAAATAACAGTGGGATCAGTTCCCCAAGTTCCACTATTCCTTGAGCACCTTACTATTTCCCCACAAAGCTGTTGTTATTTCCAGGGGGTGCAAAAGTCATCTTTGTTATCTGGAAGATTTTGAATCAGGCCTTATTCACCTGAATGACCTTGCTCACACACGTTCTGAAATATGACCAGTCTTTCTCCTTCCAGCTACTGACATCTTGGCAGGGTATGAATACTAAACTGGGATAGTAGAGATTTCATTTTTTCTGATATTATCTGTTCCTTTTCACTTTCTCTTGCTTGATATGTTCTTTAATATGTCCTTTTCTTGGACTTGCTGAAAAATGGCATTTTCATTATTACTTGCTAATCGTGGTTGAGCATCCTATTACACTTCAGCAGCTACATTTAGGTCTAAAGTACTTAAATCATCATAACCCACTAATTTCCAATGAGAAACTAATGAAATTATTAAACTATTTACTCGTTTTGAAGGAACTGGTGTGAGATCAGCATGAAAGTCTCCAAGGTAAGCAACCATTCTTACTTGGAGTAGCATTCATGTAGTATTTGCTGTATTTGATTATATGGCCAAATATAAACCATGCTTTAGAGGAAAAGTGAGTGGTTGAAGGTTGGTATTTTATGTCTTGGGGTGCTGTCAAGGAAGAGAAATCCTGTGGAAGGCAAGTGAAACCTGGTCTGTCTCTGTGTTACTGATTTCTTCTGGATGTATTTAAACACTTGAAAGACTTTTGATGACATTTTGGTTAAGTAAAAAAAAGTTATTGTATTGCTTCACTCACCCCTCAGTATGAAGACAATGCTCAGCTCTCCTTTGTAATTAATTTTGTGATGGCTGTGATTTTAATGCAGAGATTTTAACACAAAGATTTTTAACCCTTTTTGATGAGAAGCTATTTTTTTTCTTAAGCAAAATCACTTCAAAGAGAACCTTTCACCAAGAACAAAAGGTCCTGAATCTGAAGCAATTCCTCTGATTTTATGGCAGTTTTTTAAGCTCTTTTCTCTTTGATATCAGACAATTGTACTTCAGGAAATGATAGACTACATTCTAATGCTTACAAGGCAACATTTTATTTACCTACAAACTAATTAATTGTACAAGAACAATATAAAGAAAGGATTATACAATCTCAAATCTTTAAAAAAATTCTCAAATTATTCATATGTGATTTAATATTAACCTAGAAATTTAAGAAAAAATACTCTTGTTCTCATATGACTTTTCCTTTAAACCTTTCTTTTTCACAAGAGTAACGCCATTTAATTCAGAGTTACACTGTGTGCAAGCAAGAGCAGAATTAAGCCTCCAAGCTCTCTTGTTTTCTGGAATTACATCTCAGGGTTTTTAAAACTGCTTTTCTCAAAAGTCTTTAAAGAGTATCTTTCAGTAAATAAAAGCTCATGTGCCCTTGCCTTCCAGTTACTGCTTCAGGTGTCTAGACAACTCCTTGGAGGCTTTTGCTGCTCTGTCTAGTGCAATTCAGCTCAAATGAGGAGAGTAATCACAGCAAACATGCCATGAAAATAGATCTCATAAGCATGGTGTGTTCAGCTGGACACACACCCAAGTGTGCCTTTGCCCAGTGGGACAGGTCCCACGGGGAATGCCCTTATGAGGGAACAAATGTGAATGTGGGCAGGGAAGTGAGTATTCATTGATTAAGAAATGTGTACAATACTTGTAAAACATGCTTGTGCAATAGGCTTGGGCAGATACTGATTTAATATCAAGTTATTTTCATTTACAGCAGTGAAGCTGACTGACTCTGGACTTTTTTTACTTCAAAGTTTTTTAATTGTTTTTATTCCTTCTACAACTTCTTTCAAAAATGTCATAAATATACTGTAACATTTATGCAGATTTTTCACTGGAAACCTCTTCTTGACAGAGATTTTATATCATTGTTAACTAAAAAGTTCCATAAACATTTATGACAAAAGCTACTTTTATATGAGAAAAAGAAATCACCAAGTTTTGATGAGATTTACAGTATATCCACAGATAGAAGAAAGTCTACGAGTGTCCACATTTCAAGAAAAACACAGCTGCTAAAGAGGGAGGCGCAAAATTAGAGACATTAAAAACATTTTCCTTATTTAGTAAAAAGATCAGAAAAAAAAAACCAAAAAAAAAGAGAAATTTGGGACGTTCATCAATTTGAATGTGATAACAGGTACATCCCTAGAGACTGTTTCTGAAAAACTCATCCAGGATATTTGCACTTCCCATGGGCAGGCTGCTTCCCACTGTAAACAGCATGAATCCTTCCACCACTTCAGTGGGAGCTGACAAAGGGTTTTACACATGGAAAGAGATAAACTTTTCAAGGTCTTGAAAACACAAAGGTCTGCTTTTCTGCACCCTTATAGACCACCAGGCTAACTGAGAGTGTTTCCTAAGAGCTAACCTCTGCTGTTTGATTTCGTTTCCTGAGGCTCACATCACCTCATTACCACTGGCTGTTTGATTTAAAAATAAGCAGGACTGGCAGGTTCTGGCTAGTGACAATTTTGTCAGACTTGAATTTACTTCCCTTTCCTCTTAGAACAGAGGAGCCACTTTTCTTTCTGATGGCTGCCTATAGATATTTACCAGATTGATTTCATTTTCTTTTGCTACAAAGGAAAAAATGAGTATGACCTTCCAGCAGACAAAGGTGAAGCTCCTGGGATTTTTTTCTCCTTTCATTTTATACAGAGATGCTACTGATTTGGGAGAAATTCCCTATATGTATACAAAATAAAAAAATAATTCTGAGAAGAGTAAGAAATGTGCAAAGGGAAATAACTGCTGCTATTCTCAATAGCAGCTTTCGGGAATTCAGAGTTTCATTTATTTACTGGTAGAAGCCCTCAGTTCTAGCCAGTCATTTAATGCTGTGTATCAATACTTCATAAAGGTACCCCAGATAATGAAATATTTCTAGAAAATGATTCTTCTTGTAAACTCTAGGTGAGTCTGGGTTTTTTGCTTGTTTTGTTTTGGTTTTAATTTTTTTTTTGTACACATCTTCTGTTTGATCTTTTAAGAGCTATCTCTCTTTTCTCAGGATAACTGCTTAAGACTAAATCTTTTTCTCATTTCTAAGAATAATTAATCCTTAACCCTTATTGTGTTTCTCTGAATTATGGTATAAGGTGAGCTTCAGATGATATTCCTGAAGTGAACTTCTCTTCATACATATTTTCCAAACAAAATCTAGTACTGAAATTGGTCTCTAAAAGCTAAGGAAGGATTAAAAAGACAAAAGTATACAACTGTAAAATGCAAAAGAAAAGTTAAAATATTAAATCAATAATTATATTTCAGTAAAACTGAGATGAGATGTGATGAGATGATGAGATATATCCTGAAAAAATTCATGTATATACCCCCTTCCAGAAGATTGCCCCACTGATCGCTGAAATGATGATACTTACAGAGGTGTTTGTTTATTTTTAATCATACTGATTCAGATACAGTTTTGAAATTAGAAGCTGTTCCTGATGAAACTAATATTTGATTATTTTCTGCATGTGAGGCACAGCAAAATTCCAGGCCCTAGGATTTTTGAGAACACATACCCCATAGCTGGAGGATATGAATGACTGAAGGAAAGCCACAACAGAAAAAGATATTAATGTGTTTGGAGACAAGTTAAGCACTAGAGATATTGCCCTGGAGTGACAAGTCTTACAGTGAAATAAATGGCAAGTAGAAATTGAAACTAAAGCTTTCTCCTGCAGTTATGATAGTGTATGACTGCATACTGTTTTACTTTTAAAATATATTTTTGTTCTCCACATATACAACATTTTTACACAAATAATATACTCATTAAAAAATTGAACAATTAGGATAATGTTAAGTCTTACTAAATACTCAACAGATATTTCAACAGAAAAAAAAAATAAAATTATAGTCCTTCTTGATTGTCTAGAAGCCGAGAGAAATACTAATGAAAAGATTATGAAAAAAATCCAGAACCATAATAGTTTTGGATTAAAATCCTCAGAGTAGTATTTGCCTAAAGCTCACCTCTCCTCTTCAAATAATAAACCTTGCTTTTAAAAAATATTTTTTTTCCCTCTAAAATAACAGCAGTAATATTTATGCAAAATATTTAATTTCTAAGTAATATATTTAGGTCATTGATCAGAACAAGAACAATTTAATTTAGACCAAACTAACCACCTTCAAGGTACCCAAATCAAGTCAGGAGGGAATAAAAGAATTTGTGTAGTTAATCATCGAGATTTTCTTTCTTTATGTTGGCTGAGGACGTTTTCAGGAAGTTTCAGCCTTGGTTTGTAAAACAACCAAACCAAACCAAAGAAAACAATGCATGCTGAGTCTGTTATGGCCTGATTTCAGTGACATTTCCCCTGGGAGAGCACCATTCCAAACCTAGAGCCACTAACCTTTTGTTCAGATACTCCCAGTACTAGAAACACCTTCAAAAATCTTGCCCATTGTGATCATCTTTTGGCTGAGTTAAAAAGCATATTAAAACAAATCTAAGGAGGTGTTACCCAGACACCTTCACATTCTTTTTCCTTATTTTAGCTTGGACAGGCTGCACCAGCCTCACTGGCTGGTGATTTCCAGAGGCTGTACAGAGATTGCCTTTGAAATTTTAATTGATTTTTTAGAGTGAAAAAGTTTTTTCACATCTCAAATTAAATGACTCTTTAATAATAGATTTAATTTAATCTATATTAGCTCAGATAGACTCATGTCAACACTGCTACCTGATTTTGAGGTTGGAGCTGGTGCCATATGTTAAATGAGAAGGTGGAGGGAGAGCACTGTGTGAAACCACCTCTAGGCAGAAGCCTGGCCATGATGGTGAACCAAACAGAGGTGTTCCCAGTAAATCTGCAACTGTAACAAAATATAGCTGCTTTCAAAGAAAAGTCATCTATTAAGGGCACAGATATGTCTGACTTACTAATTGCTATCTGGATTTTCAAACTATGACAAAACTATGAATGTGGCAAGACACCTCAGGGTTAAAACTCAATATTTTCATCAACACATCTCAAAGTCAGAAGTAACTAACAAGATTATCAAGTTAACATTTTTTACCCCACACTCTGACTTCTAAAAAAACAGTATAATATTGTTAGATCTTCAGAAAAACATCCTTATGTGAAGATAACCCTCCTCCCTTTGTTATGCATTTCTAGTGAATAATTGCCAACAAGTCAAAAGAAAAAAAAAAATTATAGAATAAAATATCTCCAATTTCTAATCTGAATTATAGTGGCATTAGATTTCCACCACTAGTTCTGTCTTTACTCTTCTACCTCAAAAGAGCTTATTTCACCCTGGAAAGTACATACATGTGTGCTGCAAGCAAATCAGCCTTCAAACTTGTTTTTGATAAATTAAACAGACCTGGCATTTACTCAAAGATTTGAATAATTTCTGTGACTTTTTTGTTCTTCATGTTTTCCAGATTTTAAACATCCTGTCATGGAGTTAAGCTCGCTGCCTCCCTGTGCCAGACTGGCTACATGGATAAAAACCACCTTCCTGTTTTCATGCTCCTGTTTAATCACAGGCAATATTGACTGCTTTTGCCACAGCAGTGCTTTAGAATTTCATGTTAGTTCTTTTTAAAGCATATGCTTTCCAGCACACTCTGTGTTTTTCATCCTTTGTTCTTGCTGACTAGCTTTTTCATGACCTTAAACTACAGTTTTTCTACATAGGCCAGGTCATCAAGCAATCCTGGTACCTGTTAACTGCTCTCTTAATTATTTACCCTGCTGTCCTTTGTAACTTTGCTCAGTAGTGACTCAGAAATGACCTCTCAGACAGATTAAGCTTGAATAATTTGCCTTCTGAGATACCAGTCAAGCCTTCATTTGTGTGATGTGGTGCACATTTGTGTACTTGAGGGAATATAAGCTCACCTAGGGCAGTGGTGTGGCAGGGCTGTGAGTGCCACCCTCCCACGAACCCAGCTGCCTTCATCAGCCAGTCTGGCACCTGCACAGCCCTCTGCAGGGCTGGCAGGGCTGCAGCTGGCACCTTCTCCCTGCACACAGGAGCAGCACCCCTGGGCCCACAGCCACCAGTGAGCAGGTCACTGCTAAAGTTTCATGTTTTTTGTTGGGGTTTTTTTCCATTTTTTTGTTCCAACAACAATCTGATATTTATGAAATTTGATCACCTACTGCAACTGTGTGAAAATGTCAGCCTATTGATTAGTCATGGGCTGTTGATTGTAAGGATTCACTCAAAGGCTCGGTATTCATCATTCATTATCTGAGTGGTGTGGCCAGGCTTCCGAGTCAAATAACATTTTTACTTTCCCCTGATTGATTAATTGACCTTTTAAAAACTTCTTAAGGCTTCTTTCCAAAGCAAAATTTTGCACATGAGAGGTAGAAAGGTTCCTTTCTTATGTCTTTTCTGCTTAAGAGAGATGCTGTGAAATAAACTGCCAAGGCACATCCCAGGTAAATGTGAGGAACAGCTCAGAAAGGGAGGAGTGGTTAAGAGGAGCATAAATCAAAATTTTGTGGAAAATAACTTGTTTTGTCAAGAAAACAGACAATGTTATTCAGTATTTATGCTATCCTAGCCACATTAAAAAAAAAAAAAAAAGATAAAGACATTTTTATTGAACTGATTCAATACAGATCCCTAGGCATTTTGTCATTGTCTTTAAGGTCCCTTTTTTTGTTCTTTTTCGCCTTTCCGACATGAGGTTTCAACTTAACTACAGAAGACAGCAGAAATCTTCTGGAATTTATTATAGAATTTATTCACACAGACATTGGGTACTGTATCAGAAAATATTTTTTTAACTCTTCTACATAGCCATGGGCTCAGCAACGAAGATCCACCCTCTGGACAGCGTCTCACACATATGAAAGACACATGTAAATATGGGATTTCTGAGAAAATACTTCATTTCACCATCACATTTCATTAGGTCATTTGCTTAAATACAATATCTTATCAAAGGCAATTAAAAAATTAGTCAGTATGTACCAAAAATGCCTCCCCTTTCTGCATATGCTCCTCTAACACACCCAACATACTATCTTAAAAGGATCTGCATGAATTGCTCACTGGTCTAAGGCTAGAATTTCAGGTGTTAGCATACTGAAAAATCATTAATATCCTGGGGCCCTCTGCCTGATGTGCTGCCTCTTCTCCCATCCCACCCTGTCCCAGTGATAGTCAGAAAAGGCACTCGAGATTAATTGCTCATAATAAAGCAGAGGCAGCTGACAAGTCATGCCCTGTCCAGAGCAATGTCTCAAGATCCTATCACAGACACTCTCCCTTGGCTCAAAATAACCTCTCTGGGTCCCTGTGCACACACTGTGACACAGGGTTTACAAAGAATGTGTGGGGACATATAAATCCCACAGCACTATTAGGATGCAAAGGTAGTGAGGAATTTTTAATGCAGGTTGGCTTAGTCCTTTCTTTGAAAACATATTTAATGTGGCTGATAAGAAGGCTTATGGGTATATTTTATTATTTAAATCTACATAAATAGAAAAGCAATTTATAATAATGCATTACAAATCCCCAGAGTTCCCACCTACATTCAAGCTCTCACAGTTCTTTCCCATTTTCTGAGTGCCTGGGGAAAAGTGAGTCTTGCCATATCAGTAATCTGATGACAGGGAAGTAACACCACTGATTCTGACAACAGAAGCAGATTATCCTGTGAGAAACCTGAATTATCATATCTTTAAAATGTGAGACCAAGATTTAACCAACTTAATTCATTGGCTGGTGTAAGTTCTTAGGAAGATAACTTGTTTGGACCTTTCCTCTGTGTTCTTTGCACTGTGCTGTGGGCTCTTCCTATGGAAATGACTGCATGTATTGACCAGGAGATCCTGAGAAACTAACACTGGATCCAGTGCGCTACAAATGCTGGAAATCCAGTGTGCAACAAATACTGATTCTGTGACATCTCAGGAAATATTTTTACCTGTGTCAAGGTTTTCTAGTCATATTTCCATGATTATTTCCTTCTAATTTCAGAGGACTAAATATATCTATAGGTCGATATGTTTCTATTTAAGGGAGCCCTTCAGTGCTGCAAGAATATTATTAATCACTCAGGTTAGCTCAGTGATAATACAAGTTCTTACAGAAAATCTCCAGAAGTATTCTAATCTAAAAGCAGTTGTAAATGTCACAAAAGCCAAGTCAGAGATGTTTTATGGCACTAATGTTTGTAGTTTACAGTGCTGCTGTGAATTCCTTGGAAGAATTTGTTAAAATTGTCAGTTTCTATAATGCTCTGCCATTTTTCAAAATTTTCTGGTCAAGAGGAGTTGTCTATTTGTCTTTGGGAAATCTTTGAAAAGTCTGTCCTGACTTATCATTTCTCAGTGGTGATAGCACAGGAGATTCTGCATATGTGTATGGTAAAGAATTAATTTTCAGTATGCTCAAAATAACTTTTTTTAATTGTTACCACTGACCATTACTAAAACTTTATCGTTAAACTTCTTCAGGGATAGAAAAGGAAATGATAAGTGCCTGATAATTCGATTTCTTGGGGATTTCTTGTAACAGAAGGCATGTGCAGGACCCGGGTTGTATTTCCAGATCACTCAGTGGAAGATAATGCAAATAGGTAGCACTTATAAGAGTTGTACAGTTGCTTAAATTGTAGTCTGGAATTAAATTTGGTGCCCTTAAGCCTCAGGACTGGGAGAGTAAGTTTTTCTGACTGAAGATCAGGAAAAGGGAAAACTTACCATAATATTCTTGCTCAACATGTAAAAATCTGAAATCCAGAATTGATTTCTACATCATAGATCCTCATGGAAATGTATTTTCCAGAACTGCAGGTAAATTGCTGTTGCTGTTTGAGATATCTGCTAGAGGATGAATTCATCAAGATAAATGGATGGGTATGTTTTTAGAGATGTTTAATTCTGTGTATAAGAGACCATCTGTTTTGTGATAAATGTTCTTGCTCATCTTTTTGGGCAGATTATTTTATTTAGTCATTTAAGCTTGCTGCTTTATTTTTTTTTAAATAAACACATTTCAATAAACACCATAAAAATAATCACAATCTATAAATGAAAAGAAACTTATGTATCTTTTTTTCTTTTCTTTGAAAATTTTCATTTGCTTAGCTCTTCAGGTTTTTGGTTGGTTGGTTGGTTTTATCTCCCAGGTTTTAGGGTGAGATAGGAACTATTCTATGTATTTTCCAGAGCAGCCTATAAGCTTGCTCCCCATAGTTATGTCTGCCTGTCCAGGTCTGTAACTTTGAAATGCCCATGAAGATCTTGCTTAGTAAGGATTTTTGTTTCTGGGTCACTTAAGCAAAGTAAAAAGACCCCAAAATCAAACAAACCCAGATGCTGATTAATTAATGATATTAACTTTTTTCTAGTTAAGATTGCAACAGAATCATATGCCCCACAGAGGGGTGCCAATAGGAACCACAATACACAAGTGGTGAAATTCTTCCAGTATCTATCTCACATGCCCATTAGTTGATAGGAATCACTACAGGAGTATTAAGAAAATATCTTGCTTGGTAGATTACATTCAAGCAGTTCATTTCTAACAAAATCTGTCATTTTTACTTGTGTTAATTGTG
>VYXF01006035.1:84787-128179 GCA_013397295.1 Polioptila caerulea | reverse complement strand
TTTTTTTTTTTCCTTAAGAAGCTAAACAGAATTCACAGGTAAATCGAACTTCTGGAATGGCTGTAATATTTATGAATTCAGAATTGACAATTTGAAAATGTCCTCTAATATCCTCTTTAAAATGAGCGTTTCAACAAACATTCCCATGACAATAATAATCCAACACAACATTTGCAAAAAGTAAACATAAAAGGAGTAAACAGAGCCAACATCAGTTCTCTGGGAGCATACTGTCAGTACTTATCAAACAAACAAACTTACCTATTATCATTATCATTATTATTATAACAAACATTTATGGAACATTTCTGAGCTATTCTTCTGGGCTGCTTTCTGCAATTTATCTTGCCAAAATATGGAAAACTTCTGACAAAAACATGAGGAACTTCTGTTTCTTTTTCTTTGGCACCAAAATCTGCAGAAATTTAAAACACATTCAATTTTACTTATTTTCTTTATTTCAATAGAAGGAATGTGTTTGATAAAGTGGTTATTGATTTTGACTTCTCTGCATATTTTATGCCTGACAATAATCATGAGTTTACCTAAGAACTCTATTTTTCTGAAGAAAAAGTTTGGTGTTGCGTCTGTGTGTTTGTGTGTGTGTGAGAGGGAGGCAGACAGATTTTGGTTACATAGTGTAACTTAACATTGGATATTCAACCAGGATAAAAACTGTTATGTGTTCATAGACATACAAATAAAAAATCTGACTTGATCTAGAGGCAGATTTACTGGGAGCACAAAGAAGGTGATGTACTTGGACTTTGCTTCTTGCTTTCCTCCATCTTCTGCAGGGATGTAAAATGCTTCTGCATATCATAAAAGTAATTCTTTAATTTTTCTTAAAGACTTCTCAATGTCATTCTCCTAAAATGTTGTTCCAATGCCATGGTAGTGTTATAAAACTATAGGCACATGAGTCAACAATTATAAGAGGTGTTGGTACCGGTTCTTAGGACACAGCAGCTTGAGTTTATCAGCACCTCCCAGGAGATCTAGATATACCCTTGCATCTAAATCATATAAACTCAGTCCTATCTGAGCTTTCTAGGATAATTCTAATTTTAAATTTAGTGAAACTGTTGCATATCTGGTTCCTATAGTTTGCTTTGCATATAGCCCCAAATCTCCAAGAAAACCCTCAGAGATTAGTGATTGCTGTTCCTTGTAGGTCAATAATACTTAAGAGTCTTCATTTCCAAATACAACTGTTAAAGAGAAATTTCTCTAAATGTTCTAATACTCAAGCTCTAAATGCCCTAATGTTCTAAACCCTAGGAGATTATTGGGTAGTACTGAACATAAGAAAAAGAACAAGAGAAATAGTACAGCAGTTACAGTTTAATGAGGTTAAGGAACAAAAGTAATCCCTCAAAGTATAAGGTTTAGCCTCAATGGCCTTAAAATGGCCAAATTACCTCACAATAAACCTTGTATGACCATTCTTTCCATGGTGCATGCAGTGCAGGTCTTCAGAAAATTTGCTTGTAAGCCTGAGTTTTCCTCTAGTTTAGTACTCTTGAGAGTTCCTGGTTTCCTTTATACTTACGCTGAGTAACACTGGGCTACTGGGATTCATTAATTAGAGCTCTAACAAGAAATAGCTCAATTGAATCAGTCGTAAGTTAAATACATGGCACTTTATTCTTTTTGTGGGGTCATCATCTATGGAGAGCACCCCATCTCACCTCTGCATCTGGCCTCAAAAATAACCCCTGCATTTTAGTACTCAGCCACAGGCACAGACAGAACTGGTCCTTCTGTGTTGTTCCCATGCCAGGACAAGAATGTTGCTTGCTCCTATCAGTGCAATTACATCAGCACAGGGCAGAACACACTTTTAATTTAAAGCTAAAAGAAAGAAATTTTAAATGCGATTCTTAAATCACAGTAGGTAGGTTAATTACTGGTATATATTAAAACGCCTTGTTTTATGAATAGAAACTCAATTGCAGGGCACGTGACAATTTGGATTCATGGCCCACCGAGTAAAATACAAACTAAGTAATCCTTTAGTGCAGGAGCTAGCCAGAGAAAACACAACTGGTCACAGAGAGGATGTCATAAATGTATAAGAAATGAAATATGCAATCTCAGAATATGGAAAATGAGTGTAAGAGAAAACCACAAGTAATTTTTTCATATTTCAAGAAGCCAGGTATTTCCTTTTGATGAATTATAAGGTACTGAAAAGATTGACATTCGATTCCTTGGCTAATTTCTGTGCTTATTAATGTAACACTTGGTTTATGCTTGAAAAGTATGGGTTTTCTGAGGTCTAGTAATAAAAAAAGTAAGACTAGCTTTAATTTTTTTTTCATTGCACTAACAGAAATAAATAGTTTTTAATTATTACAAAATCTAATAACTATTGTTTTTTTCATTCATGTAGTATAAATTTTTACTTAAAAAAAAAAGAAAACTATTTTTTCTTCATATTCAAGGAATAAATACAGTCCACTGTTTTTCTGAGAATTAACTACTCTAAATCAAGTTAACATCAGTAGAGACTGGGAACATTTCCTGTGGGGAGTTATGTCCTCATTCTTGGCAGAATTTTTGCACAAAAAAAAAAAGTTTGAGGATTTTGTTATAAAAGAACCTGTGCTATAAATTTCCACAGATCCTTTACGACCCCTGTTTAACAAGTATTTTGATAATGTCAGAGTAACTGACTGTACTATTGATTCAGAGAAAACAGCACTGCTGTTATTAAACAGAGGGTTTAAGTATAGCATAGAACTGTAACTTTGGGTCGGGTTTCAGCCCCTAGAAGGGAGAGCCAAAGCAGAGATGTGCTGCAGGAAACTGGAGAGCAGCTGTGCTGGGTGATAAGGGGCATCAAGATATGAGGCTAGAAATAAAGAAAAAGGCTCAGTTGTGTGAATAGCTGAGGTGACGACTGAAAGTTAGTCTGAAGAGCAGCTCTGGTCACAGCCAATCAGTTCAGATGTTCCAAGGAGCACAAGTCTAACACTCAGACGATCACAGCAGAAATCTGCCTCCTATGGTGCCAAAAGTTTTGCAATGAGGCAATTTAACAACTTGGTAGTCTTTCCAAATCTGCCATTGGCTTGTACTATGACTAGTTAACCCAGTGAGACATTTCAATGAGCTAAACAATTAAGTTGGGTCCTAAACTGTAATTTTAATGTGGTGAAAGGGAACTGTAATCCAATGACTGTGAAACTTCAATCTTAATAACTCTAATATGGGCATAATAGCTCTGTTCTTCTTTATTCAAGTTGCAGAAGCAGAAAATTGAAGGAACAGAAGTTTGTTTTCTTTGGAAAGAGCTCATATTGGCATTTATAAATCTGTAATATCAGATTTAATCTCTGTCCTTCGTTTGGCAAGGCTCAACGGAGTAGATTAGCCTCAGGAAAATGAAAGGCTTAAACTATAATTAATGCATTAAAATCACCTAAAATTAGTCATTGACACACAAGTATGCTTTATAATTTGGTTTGTATATCCATAGAAATTAAAGTACACATTTGTTCAGAATGTCTGTAAAAAAAGCTAGACACAATTCGTGTTCTATTTCATCCTTAAAAAAAGACATGTAAAGAATTAAATTATGTATAATTTTGTGCCATTCTCTGTGCAGAGACAGCACCTTTGCTTATAACTACTCACTTCCAGATAAGGAAAATCTCAATGTGTGTGTAATGCTAAGAGCATAGCGGCAGCTAAATCTAATAAAACAGTAGTAATGGGGGACTTCAACTGGCAGTGTATAAACTGGTCATATGTCATATTGGGACAAGGTTTAGGAAGCAATTTCTTGACATTTTAAGCAATTGTTTCTTGGAACAGCTTGTTCTAGAGCCCACAAGGGGAGAGGTTATGGCCCTAAGTAACACACAGAGAGTTATTTCAAGAACCATAACTGAGCCACTAAATAATAGTGCCTGAAACACAATTACATTCAGATCCTTGTGGGAGGGACTGTGCAATAACATGGCATTAAACTTCAGAAAGGGGAAAGCATTACGTACAGGGAAATGGAAATCACTACAGAAAACCCTGCCAAGAGCAGAACCCACACACCCCTAAAAAAAAAGTCAAGCTAGAAAATTGCAGCCTTGGAATCTGCAACATGTCAATGACTTACCTTGCCTTAAGGGTCTCTCAAGATACATGGCCATAAACAAAATTGGAAATGGGAAGGCTTGGTACTATTAGAATGAAGGCCTCCTCTACTGCTGTGCTATCAGAGATGAGATTTCTTAAGCGTTGACATAGCTACATCCATTTTTAATTGTGGTGTCTGATTATTCATAGATCTTGGTTCAAAATGTGGAACCACTACTCATTGATTATTAATAGTGCACATTGACTAGAGCTAGTTTACAGAGGATACGTTTTGTTCTATTTTTCTCATTAATAAAAAGTGGAATTTTTGGCATCCTTCATGACAGTTTAACTAAGTTTTTGGAGATATTGTAAATTTTTCTTATTTGTTTCCATGGGACCAGACTTAGAAGAGTGCAAAATAGTTTTCAGAATCTAATGCAAAATATTTGCAAGGATTTTACTTTGATTCAGTTCTCGCAACCAAAGAACACTGCATCTCAAATATTAGAGATGTTTCTGTGAAGTCTGAAATTACATGCGGACATCTTTTTATCACTGGCTATATCTAAAAATAGGAAAATGGAGAAAGGATGAGGTACACATGATGTGTATTCAGAGTTGTGATTTGTTACTTTTTGATGAAGATAAGGCTGCTTGTTTTATGATAGTTAATGCATATCATATGCTTCTGGTTTTCTATCTCCATCACAGTTCACTTGCATTCTGAAAACAGAAAGGTTTTTCGACCATTTTATGAGGTAACAGAATATGAGTAGAATATCAAATACAAGAAATCAACAGAATTCTCTTTTTCTTTTTAGATTTTTTTTCTAATGATTCCCATGACACATATTTTCTGTCTTACATTTCTGCTGTGTTATTCACTGCTTTCTAATTGCTTACAGCCTTCCCTTAGGAGCTTGTAGACTGGCACCTTCATTTCACTCTCCACTTAAAGGTTTGGTATCCAAATGCTGATATTGATAATTTTATCTTTTTTTTTCTCTTATTCTTTCTCTAACCTATGGCATTTCTAATGAATATAATTAAGTGCAGCAGAAAAGAAGCCACTTTCAAAATACTGTTTTTATGGCTTTGTTGCTGAGAATTTTCTTTTGTGATATCTGTTGTCAACTAAATAAACATTTTAACCACAAACAGTACCACTGAATTCCTATGGTAACTAACAGGTTACAGATTTTATCCACTTGATATGAAAAATGATTGGCTACTTGCTAACGTCTGAGAGCTCAAAATTATTTCCATCAAAATGATTCTCCTCTTCACAGCTGCTCAAACAGAAAACAAACCTATAAAATGAGATTGTGAATAAACAGCAGAAAAGTCAGCTCATTACTCTGCTAATACCTATGAAAGCTATTCTCCTGAATTTCATCAAAATCAAGCTAAGCTGTACCATACTATTTTGGAATGTCTACAGTATGTGCTATATGAAAAGGAAGAAATATATAACGTATCAAATAGTAGAAAGAGGCAAAGAAAACCATCCATCTATGTCTCGAGGTACAGATTCCTTGACCTCTTGAACACTTCATAACTAGTGGTAGGTCATGTTCATCTGTTGGGAATGCTAGAAAACTGCCTCAGCTCCTGTATTAATATTTTCTCTGCAGACTGAGAGGGCAGCCAAACTCTGAGCAAGAAAAGATTGCATCAAGTAAGAAGGTTTAATCCTAAATCGAGGTCTTTTGAGGAACTTATTTTCAAACTAATTATTTTTTCCTGGGTCAGAAAAAGTAGAAGACCTCCTGCTGTCTAGACATAAAAAGTACTACAAATATGACTCAAAGCAAACAAAAATATATTCTACATATACACATAAAGTCAAAAGCATGATTTTCACATTCATAAATACTGAATTAATGGCACATCAGATTACCTGTACGTCATATGTTTACAGCTATAAAACACCCTGAAATTGGCCTATTATTCATTTTTATTTGCTACATTTTCTTTAAATTACATACAAGGAAATTGGTTGCAATTTTAGTATTGCAAACCCACAGCGTTTGACTGCATACATATTTTTTTCCGTATTGCATTCAGCACATACATCATTTAATAAATCAAGTGTATCTATTAGGCTAAAGGTCTAAACATTTGTTTAATAAGAGATCATTAAATATAAAAATCAGGCTTGCAAATGCAGGTCTAGAATATATAAAATTAACTAACATATGTTAAAAAAGAGGGTAATGTAAATGTACGGAGTATCTTATAAAAATAAAACAATTCTAGGTGAAGGAAATCATACAAGGATGTGCTCTGAGAAAACAATAATGTGCAGGCAACCACAGAAGGCCTTTGAACAACTCAGCTTATTTTTTAGCATGTATACTGCATGGATGATATTTTTCAGGGTCATGACTTCAGATACCCAAGAGCTGAACCCACTGAAGCTAATTGAAGTCCCTTTCTTTTACCCACCTCTACAGAAGTAATATGTTGAGTATTTATGGCAAAATGAACCACCAAGCCATTCATTATCTTGTATAAAAACAAAGCATATACACAGCTTTGTAAAAACTGTACAACACAAGTGAGACTTTTGGTGCTGCCTGCAGATGAAGTGTCTGTGTTTCTTAAAACAACAAAACTTCAAATATTTATGTTTTAAAGGTTTATTAGATGACTTTAGAAAAACATAGCAGAGGACCAGGAGGCCCTATAAGTGAAAGATCAATGTCTGTGTCCTGCCACTCCTTCTGTTTCCTTCCTGCCGCTAGTGGAGTTCAGCCCCACATATTATGATTCCTACTTTTTGAAAAGATCCAGTGTTGTCATAAGAGAGATCCTAGAGCAGGTGATGCTGGAGTTGGAAGAAGGTCAGCAGGCTGTCTCTTGCCTACAGCCATTGGAACATACTTTCTTGCTAAACTGGAACTGTAGTTTAGGATTCCCACAGTCTGCTGCAATAAGAGCAGGTGAAACCTAAGTGGCCAAATGTATCTCATTCTCAGCTCTCAGATCATCTCACACTAATGATGATACACACAAAGAGTGTGCATCTTGTACTGTTAGAAATCATTAATTTTGTGCAAATTTTGTAATACAAAAGTTTTAGCTTTGCTGAGGAATCTTGCGCATTGGAAAAACTATATTGCATGCTGGAGTTTGTTTGCTATTAATAAGCTGATTTCAGTAGCTCACCATTAGAAAGAGTACATATAGACTAACTTTGACCAAAAGCAATCAGTGGTATCATCATTGAAAGATTAGGAACTGGTGGATTAAAGTTTCTGAACTTTAAAAAATTTGCATTATAATTCTATTTTTAATGTCTGTAGTGCTACTTAATAGTGATTACACTGAAAAATCAGTGTCAGACTGAGGACCCAGCTGACTGTGCAGTTGTCAGAACGATGCTGGGAGGGTAAGTTAAAGTATTACTGAAACACTGCACTGAAGACAGCCATATAAATCTTCCTAAAAATGCAGCAATACTGTTTTCAGAGCAAGTCTGGACACTGTGCTGTAATGAAATATGAAAATATCCACTGAACAGTAGACAATATGTAAAAATAATGTGCTTTCCCTAAGCATTTATCCAATAGACTGATGAAAGAGAGGCCTGCAGAAATATACCAGTGTGTGACAGGGTAATTAAAGACTGTATCATAGTATAAGCATACTGGGGACATAAATAAGGGTTAAACAGCTGGCCTTAATTCTGCTGCATAATCATTTAGGAATGAGATTTTGAACTCAACATGCTTTTAACAGATTGAAATGTATATTCTAAAATGCTGCAAACACATTGCAGAGTATATACAGCTGTAATGACTAATAACACATGAAATTTTTAAAGCATAAAACAGATCTCTTTCTATGTCAAAGCAGGATCAATTCTATCCATGTCACTTCTGGCAGATATTTGTCTAACAGTTTCTTAATGGCTTTCAGTGATGGGCATTCCTCCTCAGGCAATCTAATCTGATCTAACATCTCCTTCTCTATCCTCACTGTTCAAAAATTCTTCCTAATATATAACTTGAATCATCTTTCATGTAATTTAAACTCCTTATTTCTTGTTCTATACATCACAAGCATGGACAACAGCTTGTTCCCTGCCTCTTTACAGCAGATTTCTGTGTATCTGGAGACTGTTATCTTGTCACACTCAGTCTTTTCCTCTTTAGGTTGAGCAATCCAGTTTGTTAACTATCTTCACCAAGGTTATGTTTTATAAACATCTGAAACTTCTTGTTATAATCCTCTGACAAGCTATAATTGGGCTCCATTTTTATAAAGAATGGTATATAAAGCTGAATTTAATATTCTAGCTATAAACCACAGGCTGAAGACTGCTGTTCCAGCCAAGAAGAACAAAAGGTTACTTCACATGAAATTTTTAAATAAAGTATGTCCAAAGGAGGTTAAATACTATATATTAATTTTTAATCTGTCACATAGGTTTGGGGAGGTTAAGTATCTAATTAAAGATTCTTTTCTGAATCTGTGTTTGTTTAATTGTCATATTACATAGTTATAGAATAAAACACATCACCAATGATATATTATTCACTTTAGCCATTTCCTTTAGGTTGTTCAAGAATGGCAGCTACAGTGAATAGACTTATAGTTGTGCTAAAAAGCTTTTGGCTATTGAGCCATGTTAGCTGTCATCTCAAGTGAATCCTTTCAATCAACATAATAAAATATGTTAGCAAAATCCTGTATGATTAATTCATTGTAATCTATCAAACCTGAAGGAACTATTAGGATGGAAAAGTAATGGATTCTTTTTATTATTGTTACCAGAATCACAGCTGCTTAAAGAAGAATGAAGAAACAACAGGGCAGGTTGCCTGCTGCACTGCTTGAATGTACAGTGTTTGAGGATTTTTCAATTGGAGTTAACTACAGGTTGACAAGAATTTGGTTTTAGGAAAATAGAGGCAGTATCTACTTGTAAAAATCTATGCACAGAATTTCAGGCAAATAAAGAACATATAGTTTCTGAAGCAAAGGAGCTCTATATGGGTTACAGTACATTGGATAGAACCATCACTTTGTACTGCAAAATTGCATGAAGCCTTCAATCAATATTTACTTTGCTGTTTAATGAAGATTGAATAACCTTTAGAAATTACCAGTTACATGATTGAAACAAGATTCCCACCAAAGTATCTATTCCCCTTTTACAGAAAGAGTTTTAGTAAGTTTTTGTGATATCTTACTTTTTTCTGGGTGTCTGGGACAAGTATTGGAGAGCAGAGATGCACAGAGGCTCAGGATCACCAAACTAGAAAATATATATCATCTTTCTTTACTTTTCCCAAATAGTATTTCTGTGACATCAGAGTAGCTGCATTTCCACATTGTCTTTGTCCTGCCTTTTTTTGCTCAGACTCTGCACTGAAACATCCCCAGATTGCCTTTCTTTGGCTGCACTGCCCCTGAGGTCAGAGCGCAGCACATCCGTGATCATTCTCAGTCAGCTGTTTTGGCTGTTGCCTGTGTTGAGCTGAGGATGCCACTATTCCAATCATGCTGTTAGCTTTTTAGGGCAGAGGCTTTCCACAATTAATGTCAGCTGGTGGCTGGGTTGCATCCAATGCAGGGAATGTCTCACATCCACCATCTGCGCGGAGTGTGCTGTCTGTGGTTGCCAAACGTCAGGGTTCCTCCAGTCTGTTCTGCTGGGGTGGACACAGCCCCTGCCAGTGCTGCCATTCCGAGGCAGACACGAGAGTTATCTGGGAGAGAGAGCTGTGTCTTTAGCTTCATGCTCACACCTCTCTGTGCCAAACTTTCTACTGGCTTTAGTAAGTGGCTCTTACTACCCTGTCATAAAATGTTTTGCACATCCAACCTGTACAGGGGAAGAGGGACCAATAAGTCTCAGATGACAAGCTTGGATGGGAGATAATGTGATTCACAGTCAATAATGATGGAGACAGCTTCACCTGCTCTCCTGCAGCACTGCTGCATCTGTACTCTACTATATGTCCTTAGGAATTTTTTGCACAGTTCAAGCCTATGAAACTGAGATGCCCTGATAAAGTTCTTAATAAATAATTCATCCACTCATGTATTCTTTACACATACCTGCAGTCAAGGGCTTTCATTCCTCCAAGAACACAATAAACTGAAAGACAATCACTTGATATCATCTGTAATCAGATTATTTTATGAAAAATTTAGGCAGGAAAGAAGCCACAGTCCAGAGATACTAACATGTACTGAGCATGACATATGGTTTTACTACTGTTTTACTAGTTTTTTGTTTATTTCTCATTAAGTTCACAATCTCTAAAATATGTTAAATGAGTGAATTTACATTAAAATTCTGCTTTATATGAGGAGTGTAATTTTTTTATATAAATGCCTACTTGGTTTCCATTTGCTGAGATTTGAGTCATATCACTGAGTGGTCTTGGAGCTTATGAGCTGGATGCCTTTCAAATGAAAAATAAACCAGAAGCAAAGTTCCAGGAGCAAAACCCAATGCACTCTGGCTGCTAATAGGCATACAGTTCACTGGAACTGCCAAGAATTACTATGAAATATCTCCCCTCCCCAAATGTAGACATCTGCACCATCTGTTTTGTTCTATAGATCTACTATCATGCTTGAGTATGTCTGACATAGATGGAGCCATTATGAATCATTCAGCCCATTAATAGAAATCAGAATTTTCTTAACTTTTACTGCACAGTTTAATACTTGTGTGTATGGATTTCAGACAGGCTCCCCATGGCAAGATTGCACAGAATTAGTAGACTCTTCTTTATTACATGATCAAGACGCATGGACTAGTAATTGGTTTAATTATAAAATCTGGAGTGATTTTGAAAGAATTCATGCACAATTATGTCTCATTCAGCAACATTAAAACAAAATAACACAATAAAACAAAATAACAATGATAAAATGTCAGGAAACATTGATAAAATTGATGCCTCTCAAATGAGTATTTACAAAAGTCTGGTTTAACTTCAGCTTATGAAACATTTTCGTTGGATACACATAAACCTAACTTCACTTTTTCCTATGACTCTTAAATTATGTTTCACCACTGGCATCAGTGAGTTGTGAAAGATGCTATAAACTATGAGGGAAGACATCTTATGATTTATAATGCTGGTGTCAGTTGCGAGACTGCTGTTATCATTTTAACTTAAAATGATGCTTTCCTAGTATTGGTCTTGCTCTTCATTATAACACAAAATCATAAACTGATAATAACAAAATAAACGGAAACATCAAGGCATAATCAAAACATTAATGAGTTGAACTGTTTCTCCAAATTTCTGCTAAATAAGGTACTTGAAAATAAATCTCTAAAATGTATACTTTACATCAATTACCAGTAAAACAGACCCCATCAATCTTTGTGGGTTCTGCCTATTTGGGTTCAGAAGTATGAAGAGTTTCTATGCAAGAAATCCAGTTGATTTAGTCACATGCTGAGACAGTTACAAGGGCAGATCCCAGATGAGGAAAACTCTACAAGACAGGAAGCCTGAAATATGATGTTGGATCCATTTCTGAGGAAAAGCATTTAGGAGCTGTGGAATCAATCAAGAGAAACTACACTAGGAGCCGAGGTAAATGTATGCTTTTTCCTTTGATTACAGGTTTTCACATCCTGAAAAGGAAAAAAAAAATCCAAACAAAAAAAAAATTATTGCAATTTATCACAAATTGCAAAAAGATTTTGAGATACTAGGTTAAACAATGTTCTTTCTGAGCCCCCAGAAATAAAAGGGATTGCAATTCGTCCTTAAACAGAAATACAGAATCCTGGGAAAATGTCTGTGATCTTGAGCTGAACATGCAGAAATGTTAACACTGCCCTTTCTACTTCTGCAGACCTTCAAATACAAGAGTTTTGCCCCTTTTGACCCAAAAGAAGGAAGTGGTATGTAGAGTGCCAGAAGCTCAGTAAGGGACTTTGTTGAAACCAAGTCAATTAAAGGCTTTAAATGTCAAAAACAATATTTTTAAGCCAATCTACAAAACCAGTCAGTGAAAAGATTGGGCAAAATTACTAATGTCCAGTTGTGCAGGGTAAATAAGCTAAGGTTCTTTAAAGGAACCTTTCATTCTACCTTTTTGATGTTAAAAAATACACCAGAGCGTTTCTGCTGAAAACAAGAAAGTCAGTGTGCAGAGGCACACTTAATTTTAGAGCATAATTGAGATTTTTAAAAGTTTTTTAGAAGGTTAGTGTTGCTGGAAAACAAACAGGGTATTTTCAGCAATATTTTCCAAGGGAGAATCTCATCTGAAAATGCTTTCATAATGACTGTGCTTGCTAAAGGAACTCATAAGGATTTTTCAAGTGCTTTAAACTTTCTGTTACTCCCTTGCAAGCCTTCCTTTTCTCTGTAAGCTCCTTCTACATAAATCTCAGCCTCACCAAGTCAGTGGCAAAACTCACCAGTATTTCACCCTTCAAAGTTTGTTGCAAGCTCTTACAAATGGAGAAAATGGGTGCTGGTGTTCAGAGAGGGAAACGTGCAAACCTCTACACACCTTACGAGAAACAGAATCAAGTAATTAATCTTTTCCATATTTTGGACACATCTCGAAAGAGTAATTTTTCTTGACTTATTCTTCAATACTCATGCAAACTTCCAGCCATGGTATGATTTCCCTTCTTTGACAGTGAGCTACAGAAACGACATGCGTAACATTCAGATCAGGACACTGAGTGACACTGCAAGTACTCTTACAGCTTTGACCTTCAACTCCTCTTCCACACTGACTCACACATTACATTACCCATCAGGCAGCAAAAAGCACTTTGCTGACAAAAGCTGCTTTTCACTTACGCTCAAAGTGGTGAAAATATTCTAGGTAAAAGGGACTTTTTTTTTCCCCTTTCCTTTCCCTATGATGAATGCCAAAGAAAATTGAACAAAAAGGGGAACAATTTCTTTGGAAGTACCTAATTTTTGACACAGCTCTATTTTCTGCCTGATTTAATGGGAGGCAGGAAAGTGGCAAATTTAAGAGCAAACTTGAAAATAGTCATTACATCAGTTTGCTGACCAGTTAGTTCAGCAGTGAATGACCTAATTTGCTCCCTAAGACTCTCTCCTGTTTGATACCACAAGAAAAGCTCTGTGTGTTAAAATGTGCATCTCATTACATTATGCAGCACAGGCATCCATAATGTGATGAGATATGACATGAAGTTAAAAGAAAAGTCTTTTGTGCTTCTGCTAGGACCGTATGTTCCAATATTTTAAAAGTCTGCAAACATAGGTGCCTCAGAAGTCACACTGCTGTATTAGAAAGGCACTGACAGAAACTGTCCTCTTAATTCTTAACTAACTAACTCTGGCCTTAACTAACCCTCCAGTTTAGTTTTTAAAACAGTCCTTTTTTAGTTCTTGGGTCAGATAAAAGGAAATAAAAACTCTCATTCAGAATTAACCATTTCTATGCCAACAATCAACATTCTGTATCCATCTCATCATGCCAGATTTAGAGTGGGCAGAGACCGGCTGATCTCAGATTGATAACAGCTAAAGGCATGGCCCTCTCCATTTCACAGCCTCATTGTTCAGGGCTGAGTTGTGACTCTGGATATCCCAGTCTAGACTGAGGATAACTCAATTAAAATCAAAGTTACTAGCCTGGGCAAAGTTAAGACTCATCCTGCGTTTTCTGTTTTGCTCAGGGGTTGAACTCCTACTGTCCTAGAGCTGATGGGTAATTTCCTAAAAAGTAATAAGGAAAACTTTGCCAAGAAATTCCATATTTCATCTTCTGGGAGATTTGTCTAGGTTCTTCTGTAATTTCTTATTTGCTCCTCCATCAGGGGAATAAAGGAAGATTTGGAGCTTCCAGCTCGGTGTACCACTACTTGTACCTGCATTTTTCCAGAAGTTTTTCAGTGGAATAGCACATATTTGTTTAATTGAATGGGGCTGGAATGGGCTTGAATGGAGAGACAAAAGCTGGTAGATCTCTGTGGAGATCTCTGTGTGTGCACGTGTGTGTTTTTGTGAGGCTGAGGGGTGGCAGGGTGGCCAGGCAGAAGGAAGACTGCAAATATTTGACCAGCTGCCTCTTTGCACCCCATATCTACAGTGCCTGGCTGAGCCCAGCCACTGCATGCACACCAGGAGATGTTTTCCCTGTGATGCCCCTTCAGGAGAAAACTGGGGGCAGTGGTACTGTTCAGGCCACCCCAATTCCTTTCATCCTTTCCCACCCCACAGGAGTGGGGAAACCCTGCCACAAAAGCTGTCCTCCCAGTGTGGGCCAGGGGGAAAAGGTACTACCCCATCTATTTTCTTTCATTCAAATTGAATTAAAAATCTGATGTGTAAACAGAGCTGCATACTTACCAGGTCATTAATACAGAGACAGCTCCTGAAGCCTGGACTGAGTCCTTGCTCAGTCAGAGAGCTTTAACTCAGGAAATATGAGTAAAGGCATTCATTCTTTATTTAAAAACCAGTAATGAGAAAAGGCATCATTAGCAGGAGGTGCACATTTGATGTCCCTCTTGGCTGTGTCCTCTGCTGCTGCCCCATCACACTGTGCCATCCTGGTATGTGGCCACAGGCAGCTGCAGGCAGAGACCAGCCTGGGGCAGGCAGCATCCACGGCTCCTGGACCCTTTGGTCCTGCCATCTGTGCTGGCCCCAGCAAATCACCCCACACAAACAGCAGGAGGTGGCTGGAGGAGCAATGTGAAGTTATGAGGTCAAAGACAACTCCAGATTACGAATGCCCTGAAATACCTCGAGCTCATTAGCAGTCAGATCGCACTGTGCTAGGACTTGGTGCTGGTTCAGGAGAGCTGGAGGTGAAAGTAGATATGCAGCTCATACTGGTATTTAGCACCAAAGCCCTCAACAGAGTAATGGGCCAGGAGGAAATATTTCATAACACTGTGATAGATACGTACCATAAAGCAAAGTAAGTTACTAACCCACCTTTGCCCTCTGAGGTCCCTGTAATTAAAAAGAGTTACTCTGGAATGAAGTGATCATCACCAGGGGGAAAGAAGAGCTACTTTAAATTCCTTTATCTCACTGTCTGAATTCTGCACATGGGGGTTTCATTGAAGGCAGTGTTTTTCAGTCATGAGATTATTTCGTGTTTTGCCTATGAATGGTGGTGCGTCCGTTCTATCAGGCTGTCAAGTGACTTCAGGAAGCTGGAGGAAAACAAAATGAAAAGAAAATCTAAACAATCTCTCACTTTCTCCTAGTATGTGCAGGAGTGGTTTTTCCTTCCAGCCAGTTATGTGTTTATATTTTCTTCATTCCTCCTCTTTGAAAACAGACACTTCTTTGCTGGGATCCAAAAGTTCTGACTTCACTCAGTTTATGCCTCATTATATACTGGAGACAGTCTAGTCTGTAGTCCCTTCTATGCTCTGTTTGCTGTTTGTCTCTGGGAATGAAAGATGAGGCAGAGAGCCACAGATGAAATCCTGGACCCATTAAAGGCGAGAGGAGTTTTGCCATTGACTTGCCTGGGGTCACAGTTTTGCCCTAAGTCTTTTATTTCCATCTTGTACAATGCCAGGCAGCTGTCAAAGCTGATGCCTAGTTGGTTCATTAGACTGACATGATCAGATTTCAATTTCACCAAATCTAAAATGTTGGCATCTGCATGGAGTTTAGACCAGAGAAAAAAAACAATTTTAACACAAAGCATTCACATTTTTATGAAAGTATACAAGTGGTTTCTAGTATGAATACACATCAAGAATGCACCTAAAAGCTTTGAACCAGTTTGGTTTTGCAAAGTGATATAAAGGCTGACAGTGCAAATTGTGAACTCTCAAACCTTACTGCTTCCACAACAGTTCTTCACAATGCAACCACCATGATTTGACTATATTTACCTTGAATTTATACCAAAGCAGCATGGAGGTCCTAATCTTTTCTGGGAGCAAACACTAAGCATGTACTAGAAATAGGAAGAGTAATACCTGCACAGATTTGGAAGCAGTGAACATTATGTCAGCACACCTGTGCATCTTGTTTGGACATAGGAATTAATTACCTGGAATTGACTGACAAAGCACGTACAGCTTTCAGATCCTTTCTTCAGTATAATATGCTATTGCAATAGCTGTTTAAGTTCAACAAGTTTCAGAGTTTCCATATACTTTGACATTTTTACTGCAATATCACAGAAAACACAAATCTGACTCCAAATTGTACTGTATGTCTTCCAAGCACAAAATAAAGCTTGAAGTAGGTATCTTTGTTTTAGAATTATTATAGTGAGGATATTCTCAATCTAGTGAGTATTATCCTCTTCAGAGGCTAACAGAGATTTGGCTCTTAGTGATGCCTTTGCAATAAAATCTCCAACATGTAGAAAATATAAAAGCAGAAAAATCTCTACAACCTGATGATTTAAACCAACATATTCGTTTAGCTTTTTAATCTACCTCCTGCTTTTTCACTCTTAACCAACAAAATAAAACCAGACATTTCCCAGTATGATTGACAGAACAGTTCAGAGAAAAGGCTGAATTTTGCAGGATGTGTCACTACAGGAGTTTGTAATAAAGCTGCAAACTTCAGAAAAGCTGAGATGAAACTTTTCACAGCATTGTCAGCCTTGAAACAGCCACAGCACATGATCCTGTGTTGGGCAAAGCTACTGACAGTGGTGGGTGGGGGCTCGGGCTGGAAAAGGTCTGTGGGGTTTGGGCATTCTGCCAATAAATCCACATAATGCTGAGGCTAAAAGCCTGAATGTGTTCACATTTACCCTCATATTAAGCATGAGTAATTACCTTCCAATGAGAGGAGTTACATGGGTGTAAAGCTAATGCAACAGGGAAGACTCTGTCCATATGATGGGAAAGGCTGCTCGTATAGAATAATAACCCCCCATTGACCATTCCTGTATTTTTAGAACTGAACTTGGGCTGAACTTCTCTCAAGGTTACAACACTTTCTGGTAACTTATGTCCAGGCCTTCTGCATTTTTGGCTCCTGGCCTAGATAAGGACTTAAAGCACAAATAATCAGCTTAAGGGCTGTTTCCCACTTGAATCAGAGAGGAAGTAAGGGAATCTCACCAAGCCATCTTTTTTCAGATGACTTCCAGTGCTATTTCCAGAACCTGTGGGGCCTGTCAGAAAACCCTGCAGTAGAATCCAGCCTATTTTGGACTTTTTCCCACCTGCTACCGCATTTACTGAGTCTCCAGCAGTACTCAGTGGGGCAAAGATCTGCCTGGTGGCTCTCTTGCTGTATAGACCATGGGTCTGGTCTCCAGGAATGCCCTGCAGACATCCTGCACATCTGACATGACTTCAGTGAAATTCTCTGCTTGGCGTGCATCCTGTCACACATCACTGAGATCTCAAGCTGAGTTTCTTTAGAGGAAATAAAAACATATACTTGTGTACTTTTCTCAGCCAAATCCTAGCTACAAGGGCTTTAAATAATTGTCCCCAGAATTCTATACTGTCTTCTTTCTCTGTGCCAAGAATTTTTAATTCTTTCCCTAATCTGCCTTCCCAGTTTGAAAATTGGGTCTTATTTGTTTCACATTTTTTTAGCTTTTCTTTTTTTGATGGAAGCAGAGTTTCAGAGAACATGAATGAGATGCAGGTTCTTACAGGAAGACATCCTAGGTAGTGCAGAAAGTCCAAACCAAGATTACTTGGAAGTCCTGAATATGTCTCCCTGGTCCTGGTCACAAAATCCTAAATTCTGGTCTGGGTCACAGCTTCTGCTCTGCACAGCCTGTACACATGTGGAAAGCTTTTCAGTACCTTGGCCCTGCAGTTTCTGTTGGAAAAGAGCCATTGATTTCTTGATTAATGTTTACTCTGCAACTTCCATTTTTCTTCTACCCGGCCTGCCTATATTTTCCTTTCAAGCCTGTTTTCTGATCACACTGCTGGCCCCAATGTCCAGAATGCTGCTATGAGCCCAGGCCAATGCAATTATCACTGCACACTCTTCCAGGATATGTTCATTATCACTGTTTTGCACAGACCACACTTCAGGAGAACCAGCTGATTTCAGAGCACTAACTAAGGCCTGATACAAGTGTCTCTCAATGGGGACAACTGCTGGCTGAATTCTTTTCCTGATTAATAAATTGACTTTCAGGAGGGACACTAGTTTTCATTCAGCTAGTACTTTTTGTCCCTTCCTGAAACATGAAGGAAGTTCTTTTTAAAAAGACATAAAACCTCCCTGGTTTTCATTAAAATCAATATCCTTATTATTAACTAGCACAAATTTAAAAAGAAAGAAATAAAAGGCATTAAAACTAAGGCACATATATTTGGAAAAAATAAATTTAATTAAAAATTAAAAATTAGTTTTCTCTCCTCCCCTCCACTTCACTGCATCCTCCAAATTTGTTTTTAAAATTTAGTCCAGAAATATTTTTTTCTTCAGTATTTGGGTTTAAAGTGTTGTTTCACCAGAGTGGGGTTTTGTTTGTTTGTTTGTTTGAAGTTGTTCTAAAACTGCCTCCTTTTACTTGAATTTGTCCCACCAAAATACATGTAATCATTATAAATTACTAGGATGTATTCAGTGATAAAACACATTTGCTTAAACATGCAAAATGATAAGTTAGATTCAGAGAAAATCTATGAGTTTTATCTTTATGTAGCTCCTTTGTTTTGGCACGGCTTTTCTAAGTAGTGTAAGTGTCAGGAATAGCATAAGTGTCAGGAATAATACATTCTTAGATGCCTGTCTCTTACTTCCCTTAAAAGCAGCACTTCACAAAATTATGATGACTAGTATTTTTTAGAATAATTTCAATACCTGGGTGTTGCAATGTTGTCCACAGTAGAAATTCTGTAGCTGGCACTCCATTATTAGCATTTTGATTGCACCAAATTTATCTTGACATGAAAAGTAAACATCATTATCCTCACTGGAATGTGGTTTGTTTTTATTTTTTTTTTTTGCTCCATAATTACAGGTCTGATCATTACCATTGCCTTTCTTCAATGACCCAGGAGTAGTAGAATATGGAGGTAGGATTAGAGTAATGTGTGATTGATGATGGTTGCTTTCATTACTTTATGTGGTATAAGTGAGCACCTAACAGATGGATTTCATCACTATGTAACATATAAATTCCAATATATGATAAATTTCTGTACCACCAGTGTACTGCAATATTCTTTGCAGAAATAATGTATTATTTTAGCAAGAACTTTCATTAAATTGCAGTTTATGCATTTCATTATACAGAAGAGTTTTTTCCTCTTACATTAATGACTTTTTTTATTATTATTGTGCAGTACTTTTTTTAATGTCAAAAGAGAACCTAGCAAATAATTTTCAGTTAAAAATGTAAGACTAGAGAAGATATTATTAGGCTTTTCATGTTTTGTGGCTCAGAGATGGCTGTTTGGCCTGAAAGCTTTTCAAGAAGTTTTACTATTAATTGTTACACACAAGCAGACCTTTCTCGTTTGCCTAACGATGAAGGACAGATCTTGACCTCTGGTCTGGGAAGACCAAATTGAGCAGACAGCTGAGGATTCTCCCAATGAAACAGCTTTTATAACCAAAGGTTGCTCCTAAGAGCTGTTCTGGCAAAAATATCTGCAGTCAACTCTGTAAAGATGGATCAAAGTTCTTTAGTAGAAGCAAAGCAGACTCTGTGCTCTGCAATGTTTCCAGACTGTAAGTATAGATTAGAAAATGCATTAGGTACATAGTAAAAAATTGTTAAAACAGTGTATTTACTGATTTGCCAAGTCTGGTCCTTAGCAGTGTCATTTAATACTCTCCGAGTTTGTTGCTTTAAAAAGCTTTCAATGGTAATAAAGAGGATCATCATGAACTTCCTTTTGAGGGATGACTCAAAAAAAAATGTGCTCAGTATATTTTTGAAATTTCCTGTATTAATGACTCTGTAAAACGTTAAGATTTTTACACAAGTGAATCCTTGCTCTTTTTAAAGAAATGAGCCTGGTTTTCCCTGCTTCTCTCATACAAGCCCATTGTTCTGCAAACTGTTCATTGTATAATCTTCTGCAGACTGAAATGACAGGACTGATATATTCACTCCGCATAAGACTAGGTCTCTAGGTTCAAGTTGTAGAAATATAAACACTTACTGCTCTAGGATGTCCTTAGGTGTATCTGAATAAATTAAAAGAGATTTTTAATGCTAAATATAAAAATATGAAAACATTGTATTTTCCTCAGACAAATTTCTATATTAGGCCANACAAATTTCTATATTAGGCCACACATAAGAAAAGTTCAATCCTTTACTGACAGGGAGGGTGCCACATGTCTAAGGTAACTGGATTTTCATTAGGTTTCTAAGCAAAATATTTTGTAAGTTTTTTAAATGAACCAAAGTTCACAGGGAAGTAAATTTTACTGCTATTTCCATGTGCTTTACAAAGCAGTGATATAATCCTGTATAGTGACTGAGTCCCCTCTGAGCCTCATCAGAAGAGACAATCTGAAGTGCTTACACATTTCCTTAATACTATTTCTTTTGCAGGTCTTCTCCTATGAGAAATTCTACACAGAAACCTTCCATAGATTTAAGATACTTTTAAGGCACCAAAAAAATACATGGGCACATTTTTCCTCCAGAAAATGAATCCATAAGTTGTTGCTGACTTTAGCTGACCTTCATGCAAGTGTTTCATGATCAGTATGGAATGTGGGATGTCTATGTCTGTAAAATGTTTTGTTTGAAAATATAGTATAATAACATTGATTTATGGTGATGTCTACTCTCTAAACCCTTATGGATACTGCATTTAGAATGAATGAAATAGTGACAGTTCATCACTCTGTGTGAGGTGAGCAGTCTTGAAGCGTGAATCACACTTAGACATGTCTAAGTTATCTAAGTTATTGTTAGAGTTCAAAAATACAGTTTATATTTCAGAATTTTGTCGTAAATAAATGGTTTATTACTGGCTTCAACATTTGTGTCTTTTGAATGTGTATTCAACATTGTAAAAAAGTACAGAATTGTTTAAGAGAAGTTTCATGCTCAACAAATAGATTTTTAAAAGAAGACAAAATTAGGGATTTTATACCTTGTAATTACGTGCGTTTTAAATGACATTGGCTAACTGCAATATCCTGATCTATACTGTAAAAAACCCCAAGATATTAACATTGAAATCTGGAAAATCTGGGAATTGAAATTGAGATTTATGTCATGGCAGCTTCATTATGTACTTCTCTGCGGATGCATGTCTCTGGTAATTGCATTGACTTTTATTTTTTTTTCAAAAGAGAAACCATAAGATACATTGCTCTAAGTTCCCCTGGCTTTCACAGCAGGCAGCAACAGGGTGAAATCCTAATAACTGATGAATAGGTCTCCACTATGTGTCCCAAGAGAACAAACTGAAAAAACTCACTACTGTTACACTGCTGTCTGAAGGCCATTTAAAAACAGCTTGTTAGTTGAACTAAGCAATAGAAAAGCTTGCAGCTAAACTGTTTTGCTAGCAGGTGTTCCCACTGCACTGGTAAACTCCTGAGTGATTTAACCCATAACACAGACATACCAACACGAGAGGATACAAAAGGACTGTTTTTTCCGGAATAATCTGTTAGATAGGAATTTTACAAATCCACCACTGTAAGAATAGCAGCAGTGTTTTATTTGTGGAAGGTATATGAGGATGAGATTCAAAATGTGTTCTGCAAATACACTCTAAGCAAATACAATCCCATGAAGCTTTGCACACATGGTTAATCTTGCTGAGTCCACATAATGAAGTCAAATAAAAAAATATAAAGTTAAGACATTTCTGTTCAGTCTTCCAGTCCAAATTTAGAAGAATAACATTCATATTTGATTCTACTCAAATATAAACAACTTCTCCAATTTGCAAGAACCCATCAATGTCTGCTTGTAAATTTTAATTCCAGATGAGTGAATTAAAGAACTAGAAATGGGTAGAATCAACACAGGCTACCCAAGGCCATGATGTGTTCTGCCCGGTCTGAGGAGACAAGTACATGTTATGAATAATGACTTGTTAGACTTTAAATCAAATCTTTCTGTTTTTCCATGTAGCCCCTACCTTATTTTCAATCCTGTCTATAAAAAGTACCAGCAGGCAGCTACTACAGACCAGACATGAGTTCCCTGTCTCTGAGAGCAAATTATAGTTCCCCTCTGCAATGTCATTTCAGTTTCATTCTTTGAAATACATTATAGGTGACTCTGGATTGATGTTGGATGGAATATCATTATATGATAAAATAAGGCCTCTAAAGAAATTATATGTCATTTAGTATAAAATTTTTACTCAATCTTCAAAAGGGTTCCTTTTTTTCAGACTTCAGGCTACAGTGCCAAGAGAATTTTTAACGGGCAACTCAATGAAGATCCAAGTCATCTGGTATAACATGAGAACAGTACAGGGTGAGAAGTGCACCACTAGAAACCAAAACTGGAAACTTAGCTTCTTCCTTTACTAGTAGTGGAATATAAAGCTCTAGTAAACTCTGTCTTTGCAAGCAATTTTTATCCTGTTTTGGATCTTTGGGCTGGGGCTGTTTTGACATTGCTTTCTTGAGAATGACCTTCCTGGCTTAGAAGACACAGAATGCCATGCAAAAAATAGGCATAATTTATCACAGAGGACATTCTTTTCTTCCAAACTTCCTCTTCCTCACATGGAACCTATTAATGTTTCGTTTAAGATCCTTGAGTGCATAGGACATACTCTCCTGTTTTCTTTATATTTATCTTTGACCCTATCACAGGTGATATACTTAATGCCAAAGTTGATATTCCTTGTAAAACGTGTCAAGAGGTTCAGTACATCCAGCCTGAAGGAAATAAATTTTAGATATAAATGGGAATGTGTAAGTTGTAAAATTTTATGCAGTAATTGAATATGTTCTGTTTAAAGTCACTTTAAATGTACAACAGCAAGACTTACTACGACAGGAACTCGAAAGTCATATAACAAAAAGAGGGAAGACAAAAGAAGCGAACAGAAACTTGGAACATAAATATCCCTATCTGAATTTATGTTTCAGCTCCCCAGCTCTCAATTATTTAAAAGGTTTTGGGCTTAATATGAAAGAAGTAGACAACAAATGGGGTTAGTTTTCACTTTTGATCTAAATGTTTTCTCCTTGCTTAGGTTATCTGTGCAAAAGATAAGAAAACAGAGTTCAGTCTGATGCTTGCTAGCTCAATGCAAGGAAAATAGGAGTTTGTCTCACCCTAATAAACCAGTAAGAGCTTGCACAATCTGATTCTCATTTCAAGGTCTAAATATTGTTTGTCTATTGACAAAAGAGATAATAAACTGGCAAGATATCTGCTGTTCCTGGGCTCTGGTCAAGTGGATTCCTCTCAATAGGGTTTTCTATTGAGACTGTGAGAGTAGCTTAGATTACAGAAGGAAATCTCAAAATGGTCTTGAGAGAAATAGTCTTTGGAAGGATTGAGACTGAAACAAGAAAAGATCTCACACATGCAGAGGAAAAGTGGATCAAGAAGGAACACACACAGGTCATGAAGATATTGTCATTTTAAAAGATGGCAATTGATTCCCAGTAGAAAGAGAAAATATGGACATTTTAGCCACTGAAAACCAGCACAAGAAATGACGTTTGAAATGGAAGACGAATGTTAAAACAGCTAAGAGGGAAAAGAGGAATTGTTAAGCCAACTTGAAAGTGAATGAGAAGATTGTTAAAGATATTGGAAGTAAGCAAATTTCTGCACAATTCCAGAAATTTGTGAAATCACCAGGAACTGAAGGAACAGCACACTTAGATACATAAAAGCCAGTATTCTTTGAATCTGCATTAAACCTAGAATATGGTGTAAGAATCTAATTCACCCACAGATCAGGTTTGCATGGTAAGATCTTGCAGTCCATTAAGAGGCAAAAAATATTTTTTACAACCTCCAGCTTCAGGGATGAGCCACTGTATCCCTAATTGGGCAAGTCTGAGCAGTTTCTGTTTCTCTGAGCTGTGTCAGAGCCACCTGCTCTGCCTGCAAAGCCAGGGTGTTTCTGCCTGTTGCCATCCTCCTTCTCAGGATGCAGTTATAGGATCAGAGTTCTGGGAATCACTAAAAATACCACCATTGATCAGGGGAAAGTGAAATCTGCTTGGAAAAAAAGGGATCTAGAGCTATAATGGACCTTTGTCTTCTCAACATTTGTGTATGTCAACCAAATTCTATGTATTTCAGTACCAAAAATGCCTCCAGGTCTTTGTCCAAGGAATAACATCATCTTATTGCACTAAAAAGAGTCAGAAGCATCCAAACTAATGGCAAGTAAACCTACCCTATCATGGAAAAGGTTGTATGGTGGTTTCAAAACATGGAATCCCTCTGCAGAGCCATGTACTGTGATTCAATAATCCCCCTCCTTTAAACCTTAATCAGAGCAAATACAGCCATCTTAGCTTGTTTTATCCAAACATTTAAAGATTTTTCTTCCAGTTATAACCCTCTTATGCAATCATTTAGCACAATTATTTCTTACTTATATGTCATCATCAGTTATTTCAGTGCAAAAATAACCCAAATAGACTTTGTCAACATAATATGAACCATAACCCAGCCTATGTTCCCCTTTTGGGGGATTTACCCGGCTCAGAGCATAGTTATTATACCAGCTTTTTTTTTTCCTCTGAGTAAATATATATATATCTATCTTGTTAACAACACCATTTAGAGTATCTTGACATGAAAACAGTCAGTTTCATTAATATCAAAAGCATTAACAGACAAGAAATGGCATTATCATTATATAATAAACAAAAAATCCACCTGTATAGAGTTTTATAACAGAATAATCACTTTACAAAGTCTGAGGGATACCATCAATTCTAAAGCAACATGAGCTGAAGAATTCTCTGAATTTGGTAAGGGATGGCAGGACAAAGCAGAGTTCTGAGGTATTGTAACTCACATTTCTTTGCTTCACTCATTAGGCACCATTTCTTCATTTAATTTTTATTCTCTCTAATACTGTCTGAAGTAATCTTAAATTAGTGGATAAAACAGAACAATGAAAACCTGGTTCTTTCTTATCTAGCAATTATGACTTTGCTCCATGAACTAGTGTGTTAATCAGTTTCCTTTCCCCCAGCTACTTTTTCTTTCATAATTGTGCTTGTGCTGGAAAGTGGTTGGGTTCTTAAATTACTTCAGGGTTTTCCTCCCTTCGGAAGACAGAGTTAGCTATTTATAGAGGCTGAGTCTAGGACAGGTTTGAGCATCTACCTCCATGAGGAGGCTGAAGTCATCATCAGATCCAAGCGTGGGAACGGAGAATAGGTAAAATTCTGTCTCAAATGTAGGTCCACTTTACCTGGCAGTGTAACTATGAACTATTTTTTTAGCAGCTGTCTGCTGTGAATTTATGATAACTGGTGTTCATTTGAGATTAAAAATCAGATTAGTAAATTTGAAGTGCATTGGAGGAAGTCCCCAAAGATTCAGCTATATATTATGTTCAATCACATGTCATGTCTTCCATCAGTAGATATTTGTAACCAGAAATTGACATATATTCCTGTAGTAAATATAAAAGTTATTGAAATAATTAATTCTAACACACTTTCTCCAATAACTTTTTCCAGTGATGCACCTAATTTCATTAATTTAGATTTTTTTTTTTTGAGATAGCCACAGAAGTCCTAGATAGAGTGTTAAAATGCATTGAAAGTTGGAACATCAGTTACAACTCTCTGATGTTCTGTAAACAAGTTTTTCCATGACTACTGTTCTCCAATAGTGATAGTTAAAGAAAGATAGTGTTGATTTTTAAACTGTGCTGTAAATATAGCATAAATATATGTTCAAAGAATGTCTTACAGCTACAGGGCTTCATGCTGCGACCCTGTTGTAGTATCAGAAGTTGAGTAATTTTCACACAGACTCTACAAGGGTAGTAAATGGTAGTAAAGATAATCCAACATAAAATACTTACAATCTGGTTCCATAAACATGCAAAGACAGTAACACTTAGTGGATGTTAACACCATCCTGGTATTTCTAGTGTTTAAGAAAAAATGTGTTAAAAGCATACAATTACTTAAACTGTTGTACTGCGTGAGAAGTTGTGGATGTCCCATCCCTGGAAGGGTTTAAGGCCAGGTTAGATGGAGCAATCTGATCTACAGGAAAGTGTCCCTGCCCATGGCATGGGGACTGGGACTAAAATATCTTTGAGGTCCCTTCCAACCCAGTCACTTCCATGATTCTATGCTTCAAAATAGTTGCAGAAATTTCATTTACAAAGTAGCTGCAGCTTGCCTAAATTTAAACACACGATGTTGAGCCTTTAGATAATGACTTCACTATAGATACACTAACAGTGAAAACAGTCTATTAATTTTCTGCAGCATCCCCAGTTCTCCAGAGTTAAATGATGATTCATTGCAATCTCAATCATTTTAGCAATTGAATGATTTAGCAATCATTCAGCAGTTCTGAGGAACAGTGCATATTTTTATGGTAAGGTGCAGAAATGGCTGCCTCCGAGCATTGATCTATAAATTAATTATAGAAGTTGTTATTCTTAATATATATGTTAACCTCTTTGTTGCTTACTGGCTAACAGGGACCATCCACCTGATTGTCTTTTACTTGAAAATAGGACCATTAAAAGTTGAGTAATCAGAATTATGGAGTAGGTGCTCAAAAGGATGTAATTTCATAGTAATATACACACATAAATGTACTCATATACATTTGTATCTCTAACAGGAATGACCCCGGGTTTCTTCTGAGGTCCATTTAATTACAATGCAGACTTCCTGAATACTTACATAGATGATACAGCCTTTTCAGAGTGGGAAAAGGGAAAAGAGTAGTTTACAATACAAGTCTGAACCAGATTGCGGATTTCTTTTCAGATTTAGAGATTCTGGTAAGAAGAATTATATTTGCTGAAGAACTTAGTTGCCAGACTCTAGGACCTATGATACTTAGGATGTTTCTCTTTCTCTGTGATAAACCTGTCTTGCCACCAAATCAGAGCTTTTTCTATTTTTAATGCCAGCTATGAAAAGAATAGAGCAACTCCTGCAGCATTTACTCAGGAAACATATTTTCCATTGTTTTGCCTGAAAACTGGTTTCAGATAAGTAGTAGTTTATATACATGGGCTTTTGTTTTTCATTAAGAACAGTCTTTTCACATACATCACCAATGTGAAGGGTAGGAGCAAGTGTGTTAAAACAAGGCATGTTTGCATTAAAGGAGGTGAGACATTAGGAGGCAAAGGAGTGGTATGAGGGAAAAAGAAGGAAGATCTGTGAAGAGTGAAAGAAAAGACACAGGCCTAAACCACAAAGCAAAGAAACAGGCTGAGGTGAAAAAGTGAAAGGGAGGCTTGAGGTAAAAGGTGACAGGATCAGAACTTGTGGTCTGGAAATCTATAAAAGGAAGCACAAAGCCACTCATTCTGAAACAAACAATAAAGTGATCCTTGTCCTCTCAATAGCTCCAAAGGAAAGGGCAGACTGCAGAAAGGAAGGAAGGATCAGCAGACTCATCTAGGGAAAGGGAAAATCATATCGCAGAGACGTATTTTAATGCATGCTGCTGGAGTTTTACTGCCTGCAAAATTGTCTTTTCAGATAACACACATGAATGGAATTTATAGTGTTTCATTCTTTAATACAAACCAAGCTTTCTGCTTTTATCAGCTCCATCCTGCATTTGTTGCGATATTCAGCTCATTTCCCTCTCAACACATTCATCGCGAAGGCTTTTTGGACAGGAAGAGCAGAGAGGAAAATATTTTAAATGCATGCAACATTAGAGTCTAGTACAGCTCTGAAAATTATAGACCACCTTTTCAAATAACTTTTCCTTTTGCTGTAGCTTTCTGGAACAGATCTGACTGCAGTGCACTGACTGGATGGAGCCTTCCTGTCATTTGCTGTCTGAGTGATACAGCACTGGCAATACTCACTTCCCATTCAAACAAGAGGAGGGCATAACCTTCCAGCCTCATATAAAACAGGATTTAACAAAACAGTGAAATCAAGCCTTTCTTCCCAACAGGGGAAAAAGGTCTAAATTGTAGCGAAAACAGGCTCAATATTATCCACCCTTTCAAATTTTACTTACACTAAGACATCCAAAGGCAATTTCTTTCTCTTAAAGTTTGACAGAAAATATTGATCTGCTGTAGATTTACCTTTACACACATAGGTTCAAGTGTGCACCTCTTTTTGTAGTAATCTTAATTAGCGTCCTTTTTGGTTGTTACCTATTTACTGCTCCCTAGTGACACAGGAAATTCTCTCTCTTTGGTATAAAGGAAGCCCTAGGAGAATAAAACCTTCAGCTGTAATAATCCAGGTACTTTGAAGTTGATACGAAACTCCCCAAGAAGCAGTGTCTATCTAGAAATTCAGTGTTTTTCATCACATACCATATTGAGCATAATGATGATTCCTTCAAAATTTCGTGCAATCATTTTTTGTTCTCTTTTTAGTCGGATTTGAAGGCTGCGTTCCAATACAAAACAAATTTTCAAATGAAAATCATTTAAAAAGCTTGCCAAACATTTCAGTTTGAAAGTGTCAAAACAAAATTTTCTGACCTTAACAGAACGTCTTTTCTTCCTGAAATAAAATTGTCGAATTTGTCAGGTTTCTGTAAAACATTTTACTTGGACGCATTGGCATTTATAATCTCTGATAAAATGTTCTGTCAAAATATTCCCAGCTGGCCCTATAATAAGGCAGTAGAGATTTCCACCAACTGAAGACAGGTCTTTTTTGTTCAGAAACAGCCATTATAAGAAGAAATATGTACATACATAATGAAAATGTTCTATGTAGACCCTTGTTTTTATTACTCTCTGCTATAGTTTTCTCCAGTATTAAAAATGAAAGATCAGGATGGGAATGTTCTCCTTATATTTGCAAGTAATCAATTTAAGTTACTTTGTAGAAACAATAGGGAAAAAACCAAACCACTATATTAGCTGAAAAATATTCAACTGTTCAGGGAGAGTCTTTCTGGAGAAGGTTCTTAGTTTTTTTCATTCTTCACAAAATTGTGTATTATTGAACCACATATCATGCTACAAAATAAAAGCATATAGTTTTTATTTTTATGTCCACAGCAATCTACAAATTCAGCCATGCTGATGGGACAATTCTATGAAAAAATATTCTCAAAATGAGCAACTTTTTTTTTCCCGAATAAAAAACTTCCTTTGGTATATTAAAATCCCACATTTTGGCAGTATTCAAAAGTTATGACATATCACTTACATGGAAATAAACCCTATAATGACTGTTCCACTTATGCTACCCATGTCATACATTCCCTGGCCCTCTGCTGAAATCATTACACTGAGGTCCCATCTGGTTCTTATGTCAGAGGACTCCAGCAGACACTGGCATCACTATTTGGTAATCTGTAAAGATTTTATTTTTGCTACATGGATTTTTAACTGCGTAGTGAAATTGATGAACAGACCACTAAGTCGTGCAACTGTAAGAGAGAAAATTGCCAAAAGATGACAGAAGGCAGTAGAGAAATAAGGAAATAGAATTGGGCTAAGGAATTAAAACCTCTCTCAATAAAACATTTTTTTTTTAATAGAAGCCACAGTGTAATACTAGGTTTAGTGACCAATTAAGGCTTTGGCTTGAATTTGGATTTATTGGGAGAAAGAAGGGTAGAAAGGCTGGCATTTCTGAGGTGGTGCAGCATGAGGAGCAGCAGCTGCACAGCCCCTCATCCTGAGCTCTGCAGCCTCCTGCCCCAGCCAAATGGAAGGGCCAAGACATTTCTGCTGTCCATCCTCATCCTCAGCACGTCATGAGACATTGATGCAAGCCAACCAGCACTGATTTTATAGCATGCAGACTCAACAAATGAAAGTAATCAAAAGCATAATTTGGAAGGATGTTTATGCAGATCTTATCAATGAGAAATTAAGTTAGAGAATGCCTGTAGTGAAAGTCTGCTAAATGAACTTGTTTAAAAACTCATAAACAGGCTCATTTCTCTAAAAGATGGGAAGGAGTTTAGAGTTCCTAATTCAATTGATAATACGCTATTTTTAATGTTTTTTTTGGCTTTTTTTTCTTGTAGCAATCTAATGATATGCTGTTCCTTATTTTCACTATATATTGTCCTCCATCACAACCACTAGATATGATTTGCCCAAAATTATACTTTCTTGAACATTCAAGATGATGCTTTTAAGCCTTTTTAATAGAGCAGACTAGTGAGTTGCTGAAGACATGGTCAAAACTTCCTCAGCCTCAGCTAATACCTATCTGGAGATGCCACTGCAACTTGAAGTGCACAGACTGGAACTTCTTTTTTTCCTGCTTGGCAGTGATTCACAGCTTCCTCTCATTTGTTCCAGTAAGTTTATTCTCAGTGAAATCCAAAGAGGTTAAAAGAAAACAAGATCTGAAAAGAGCTGAGGGGGCAGGTTATGGTGTGCGGATGTGCACAGCCATGCTAAGGAAGGGAAGAAAAGCAGTAAAAAGCAAGCAGTGAGATCCTGAGACCTTCGTTTAGAGACAGATTTGCAGGAGGCACAGGTTACATACATATTATCTGTTCAGGCCAAGACACAATCCTTATTTCTGTTAGGAAGAGATCCATACTATAAAAAAAATATATGTATTTGTATTATGATTTAAATCATTTTACTTCATTAGTAGTGCTACGAATTTGAAAGTGATGAGAAAGACAGAATGAAGTTTCCAGATTTGCAGCAAAATGAAATTAGAAACTTTGTCTCTAACCAGAGAAGCCAGCCTGAAGTAGATACCAACATGGAAATTCATCCCACTTGAGGATTTCATCTCTCTAAAGACAGCTAAATACAATCCTAACTGGTGATTCTTTTTCTTTCTCCCCACTTTCACCTCATAATGATTTTTAAAAGCCTGTGCTTTCAATACAGTATTGTTCCAAATCTGAAGGAAGTTTTCAAAATTACTTATTTATTCTTTTTTTTGAGCAGAATTGTGATAGATATTTAATTTCCTAAACTTAAATGACATGAGGACAAAACAATATCTTAAAATCTCTTCAAGTATTTCTATCACTAAGGGTGTTTGCAGAATAGAGCATATAATTTTCAAATATAATCTCTTGAACTCCTATGTTTTATAATATGATCATTGAAAATTAGATACTGTCCGGTGTAAAAAAAATATCTCCACACAGAACTCTATGGAATCCCAAACTGGAAATTTTCCTCACTTCTTAATAAAACCTGTTCTTGAAATTGAGTCATTTAAGCATTTGAGGAATGATTTGGAGATTAAATGTCAGGCCTCAAGAACATGAAGACTAAGGCATTGTTTCTATCTATATAGTTTGCCTAGAAATCCACAGTCAGCTGTGAGGTTGGGGCAATGAATCCGTGGTGGCTGAAGTTAATAAGAGGCTTCTTTTCTAGTTCAGTGAATAGCAGCTTATTCCTTTATTGCCTGTTGCCCTGTATAGTCACCTTCCAACGCCATGTCTTTTTCTCCTTTCACAACAACTTGGCTTTAAACATAGAGCAAATCAGCCACTCCAGGTTTTCCTTTCTTTTTAAAAATAAGAGGTGTGTTTGGTGGTTTTCTAGGTTGTTAGTGTTTTGGTTGTTAGTGCATGTGTGTCTGGTTTTTGTGTTGTTATTTATTTACTTATTTTCATTTTTCCTCTTAAATAATAGTTCCACAGAACAAATTGTCCGTGATCAGTTTGATATTCTTAAGTAACCAGTCTTCACTGATATCCATACATGATATCCATACCCTAATGTTGAATAATTTACTACTTCTATGAAACTAAGTTCCAATTTTTTGATACTCTATTTGAGAGCTGCAAACTGAAAGTGCCAGCATATACTGCTCATGTCTAACACCATGTACAAGGATTACACAAAAAGCACTTATCTGGAAACAGAGAAAAACCCCAACCCCTCAATAGAAGTTACTATTTGTATGGAGTGTGTTTAAGCATGTAAACTTCTTGTTTATGTATGATGTGTGCATTTTAAATTTAACTTTATGACAGCTTTGGCTAAAACACCTGATAAACCAAATTATGGCTGGAGAAAGTTATTGTCTCTTGCCTGCCTCCTTTATTATCATGTAATCTGCTGGATTTTTCTTCTCACATATTACAAATTCTCTCAGTACTGTGCTTTCCTTATTAAACAGATATCTTAATTCTAAGAACTAGGGATATTTGTCATGATAGGAAGGAGCATTATAACATAATGAATGCTCTCATTTCCTCTAATTTTTAATAAAAAGTTTAAGCAGTTAAACTGTGCAATCCGCTGGTGTTCATTAATGACACTGCATATTTTAATGGTGTATTTATTATGCAGCCATACAGACAGAGTGATAAAGATGTTCCAAGGATATTTTTCTAGTTTCCAGTTTCAAATGTTGCAAGCAAAATGTGAAAAGACCTTTTCTTGTACGTAGATGCATCTGGAAATTCTCAGATGAACTGCTTTGGAAAATTGAAGGTACTTCTTCTTTTTCTACATTAAAACATCTTCCAGAAACACAGACACACAGATACTTGGGCTTTCTGTTGGCAGAACACAGCTTAATTGGGAGTTGGTTCTCTGTCTCACCCTCTGCTGTAGCTCCACAAAACAGTGCACGGAAACAACCCCTGTGCTTCCATCTACAAAATACTGAAGTGATTGACTGATTGACTTGACAACCAGCCTTGATACCCTTGTGATCACCTGCTCTTAAATATTTTGGTAACCATGTTTCCTCATATGCTTTAAGAACAGCAGACTGGACCTGGTTGGTCCTTGAACTGTCAATAGTTGTTATTCCAGCTCTCCCAGTTAATGTGGCTTCGCTATATTCATCCTTCATATTTTATATAACTTCGGCCAGCACTGCAAAAATGAATGCAGGATTAGCCCTGAGAAACAATTTAATCTTCATGGTGATTTAATTCTAGGCCTTTCTGAGGAAACTTTCCAAAGGTGCCCATGAGAGCTGTTAAATTATTCATTGTGAATAATATTTATTCCAAATACTTTTTCCTGCCTGAATAACAGGCCTTGTATTTGTTCAGAATTATCTGCCAAATAGCCTAAGGGATAAAGGCTCTGTCCCTGGTTCAGTGACAAGTAGTCCACTCAAGCATTTGGCTGCCCCTCATGGTAACCCATTGCAGGTGACTTTACATATGCTGCCAGAAAGAGTAGCCAGACAGAAAGCCAAACTAAGAACAAGAATTTTGGAACAAATACATAGGAATTGGTTAAATGTAACCACACACATGTCAGTGTTTTACACCATAATTACATTTGTTGGAAATTGTTTTCTTTATACTTCAGGCCTTCTAAATTCTGGTAAATAATTTGCCACAAGTAATGACAACTGAACTTGCTGTTTCTGTTCATTCAAACTGTACAATTCATCTACATTTTTATTCAAGCAGCTGGAGAGTTCACTGTGATAGTGGCATTTGCTACAACGATGTTTCCCTGTAAGGAGAGCCTGATCCTTTTCCACTGACTATGTTGGTTGCAACTTTCAGACTCATAAAGATTTTCGGTCACTCCCAATCTGACTAATAAAACTCAACCCAATAATTTAGATGTGTAAGACTATCGTGTGATTATTACAAACTTCCTGAACTCCTACCCCTTCCTGGGACTATTCAAAAATAGGTGTATTTTTGGTGCCACAAAATGATAAATTGCAGAATATTTCTAGAGTTTAAATATTTCTGAGAGAGCAATTCTTCACTCCCTGCTGTTTACAAGGGAAATATTGTCTACAAATAATACATTACATTAACTGTCCTCTTTATCATAAAGCCATGTTGAATACTTGTAACATTTATAAAAAGACACCAACTGATTGCAAGATGAGCGTTACCCTTGAGCAAATTATGAACACATTTATTTCAGTCTTATGCGTTTGAAACTAATTTTCTGGTAATATCAAAAGTGTTCATAGAATTAATTTCCTGTCAGTTCAGCAGTATTCAAGTGAATATTTTATGATTTTGCATTAGCTGTATTTGTCTAGAGTTGTGACATGATCGAGTCATTCTCTGAGGGAAACACATTAATAATTAAACTCTGTCCGATGTGGAGTGCTAAAGATGACAGCATAATTGTACATTTCAGAGACCGTTTCACAAGGCAGAGAATGAGAATTGCCCTGCCACCATTTAAATGTCAATTTAGAATTTCTTTCTAAAATTAAAACAGTGTTGCAGAAAACAAAGAGAAAAAAGGAGGGGATAGAAAAACTGAAGCCAAATTTGAATCCTTGTCCCCTTTTTGCCTTCCATTTCTTTTGAAATGTGAGCTAAATGTAAATGGCATTCCAAGAAGAAAAAGAGAAGGTAGAAGGTAGATAAATGATCAGCTGTAAGATTTTTTTTCCCCCCCTTTTCTTTTGGCTGTATAATATCATCACTGGTTGTAGTGCTAGAGCTGTTTAGATGATAAATGCAATGTGCATAGATTAGCTCCGGAGAAAATACTGCTACCTGACACTGAAATCTTTGATTGGTTTCAGCCCTTACATTTGACTCTTTTTTGCCCTGATAACTTCAGCAGTATTTTAAGATTTTAATCTACTTTCTAGTCAAATACCCACGGATGGATCACTATTTTATTTATTATTTATGTTTCTTTTTCAGCTTCTGAAAGTAAGACGTTATTGGGCTTTAGCTAAAAAAAATTCCACAATTTCTGGGAAATATATTTTGCAAGCACTTAAGCTTCTCCAGTGAAAAGTGCCTGTATTATTCTGGAGAGACAGCTGAGCCACATCTACCAGTTGTGTATGCAGACCACTTAATGAGCATGTGTTCTTAGAAAATGCATAAATTAGAGATATGTCAGTGTTTCCATAAGCCCCTACATTCACCCCACAGCCTATGCCACCATGCCTATGTCAGCATACCAAAGACCCCCTTTTGACTGGAGTCCAGGTGATGCCTCCCTCATTCCCTGCATCTTTTTTCACTTTCTCCCTACAGTTGCATACAAAGGCCCAAGTGAGGAAATGTAGCAAGATGGACTTAAGCAAATACAAATTAATGCAAGAAGTCTCCCTTCTGTCGCCGTGTTTTAGATCCCTGCCATGTTGCCTCCATCTTCCATTGTCCCCTTTCTTACTTCAGCCTTACAGAGCTCTCTCTCTATTGCAGATTCCGTTCAGCTGATCCCCTCCCGATAAATCCTTCCTTTCATTTAAAAACATTGACCAAATTGTATCCACTTCTTACCATCTCTGCGTACATTCATTTGTGCTAAATCTTTTCCCTCACCCATCTTTTCCATCTCAACCATTTAGATTATAAGCAGCTTAGGAAAAGCATTTGCTCCTCTGTACCTCATCTACCACAATTGTTGTTACTTGGCCACTAGCATATGAAACATGATTGATCATAATAATCCATTTCATTTCACTCAGCCCACTTACATCTCTATAGTATAATTCAAGAACTATTTAAGGAAAACAGGAGGTTTTAATGCATACAATCCCTGTGTTTTAAGAGGCATGTTTCAGATTTTTTGTCCTACAAATGTGAAAAAGGAGTCTTTGATCTCAACGGTGCATCAATTTCAACAGTTGGTGTTATTTTCTGAGCCAGTTAAATGAAAAGAAAGCAAGCAGAAAAGAAATTTCTGTGATGCTAAAAGTGATTGATGCCCCTTATCACTGTTTGTATATGCTCAGAGTTGGAATCTCACTAGAAATACAGTTCTCAAGTACTACTTAAGTTTGTATTTACTAAGGATGAATTTCACAGCAAATTCGATGTTTCAATATTATTTTAACATACTTAAGAAACAGTAAAAAGAACATTTGAGTATGAAATACACATTAGAAAGCCAGTGATTTTTTGCACCTCAATTTTTACTTGTACATTTCTAAAGACAGAGAATGCTGATGGAAAGTTCAGATGCATGAAACGAAAGACAATATATTAAAAACATGACAATAAAATCTATTTACAGAGCTGTACTGTGTGAAACCATGATTAGCCCAAATTACAACAAAGTAAAAGAACACTTTTCTTCATGTTAGATAACTTAAATACAGTTGCTTTAAATGATATCCACGTCTGTATAAACTAGCAGTTAAATAATTTGTGACAAGGGGTTCATTTTTTACTGACATTTGTTTATATTTCTTTCCTACTACAGCTTTCCATGCTATGTGAATTCATGCAGCCATTAAACCACTTCTAAATTCTATAAAACTAACTAAAGCAAGAGAGGCTGCTTTTGACAGCTGCTCTTGACTCATATAAAAAATATCCATTCTAAATTTGCTATGAACTTACGTCAAGAAAGATCCCCTTACTCAGGTAAAATACTTGACCAGAGAATAAAGCACAACTCATAAGTGTTCACTACACCTTTCTTTACTTCTGAACACACTTTAATCTTGTCCCTTGTTTTCTCCACTTTCAACAACTGAATTCTCTCCAGTATTCAGATATCAGAACCTGAGAACAATCAATTGCTTATGTTTGTTGGGGTTTATATAATATGTTAGAATAGACTGAAGTTTTTTTCAACTGTCATCTTTTGAAAATTGTGTAAATAAGATCACACAAAATAGTTAGTGATTTACACGATTAGAAGTCAGATAAATTATTTCATTTTAAATTCTAAGAGTCCTAATGTAAAGGAAGGTGAAGGATTTATCAGATATGGGGGTTTTTTTCCTTAGAATTTTAAAGAAACTCCTCCAGAACATTCTTTTTGAGATAATTTGTCTTTTATTTCAATAAACTTATCTAGAAGAGAGTATGGCATGACTACATAAGCCTGTGACACCTAGCACTTAAAATTCTGCCCTTTTTGGGCAAAGAAGTGTTCACACCTGGGAGACTCTACATCACTAGGTCCTTTCCGTTAATTTATGGCCCAGTGAGAACACGGAACACTGAAGATGTGTAAACTTAGTTTAATAAATATTTATTGATCCTAAGTATTCACTAGTAATTACAATGTTAATGGTAATGCTTTAAAAAAATCTAATGTTGTGCTTGCAAATCCTGGGATGAATGTGCTACAAACGCTTTCTCAGCAGTAGAAAGCTGACCAGACTCTTGGTCTGCTTCTAAGTTCAGCAATTTTTTATTTTATCCACCAAGAGGTCCAAAATAAACTCCAAAGAAAATTTTGTGAGACTACACAGTGTATTTGTAGCAGCAAATATTTGTATATTTTCTGTATCTATGAATTTTTACATTGGAAACAAAATCTGTAGGCAAAAAATTCAGTCCTTCTGAAGAAACGAGAATTGGACCTGTTCTAAATCCAAGTCAGCTCCAAATATAAAACCATCTCCTACATAAAATAAGAAAAAAGTAACACCACGTCAGGCAAAGCCAAGTTCCAATGAACAGAGAGCTTCATTTTAGCACTTGCAGTGTCATGCACAGGGAGCTGAGCCAGTAACAGCAGTGTCAATCCCAGCACGCATTTCTGTTTTCTAGTCAGGTTCTTCCCTGCTAACTGCTGTTTATTTCATCTGTGTTTTAAGGGGTGTTGCAATTCAGCAGTCTAGGGAGGAATCCTTCACTTAGTTCATATAGAATAGGCTATTTTCTTGTTCATTATACTAGAACCTTAGTAACATAGGTGTTTCTTGACTAGAAGTAAATCTTCAAAGATTTTTTCCTTCCTTACTGTACCATCCTTCGAGCAACTGAAACCCCAATTAAGATGTCATTTTCCCCATCTAATGTCAATGTCATAGGTTCTTCAGCTCTATTGACACTTCCTTTCCTTTGTTTTGTCTTAGTATACCCTAGATTTTAGAATGATGAGCCTTATTCTTGCATTACCATCTGTGTACATGGTTGCTACTGTTTCACCCATAAAATCTGTCCTTGCTTTCATAACTAGAACATCATTAATGCAGAGGGGGACACTTCTGCTATTATTAGTAGCATCTGACAGAGCAAAGATCTCTTCGTAGCCAAAGGAGACAGAACAACTTCCCTAGACAGTGATTGAAGGCACTCAGGATCCTACTTTTTACCACACATTACATAAATCTCTTAAAGTTCAGTGTCAACAAATTAGTGTTCCTTTTCCTAAAATTAGAATTTTCTTACACAAAATTGTTATAATACAAATACCAGTTTATATTTAGTCTTTTTTTCATAGAGAGTTGATGACATTTTTAATTAAAAGGATAAAAATTATAATTCTGATTTAAAACAACAGCAACAACACCCATCCCCACCACCCATCCCAACACAAATCCCCATTACCGAAATAAAAATCTCAACAACCTTCCTCCCCGAAACAGACAGGTTTTGCTTCTTCTGAGTGCATAGGAAGCATTTCAAAAGCAACACACTGCCCATTCGTAGCACTGGCTATTTAGAACAAATGTGTCCTGTAGGAATTCATTCTGGATCCCATGTTTCTGCTAATGATGATGATTATGATGAATAACTGGTTTTTTCTGTTGCTTTTTCTGCTGATTCCTCAGTTCTTGATAGAAGTATTGTTGCTACAGTTATTGCTGCTGGTCCAACTGCATAATGTGAGCAGAATCCACAGAGACACAAACAAGCTCTTTAGCAGCTATGTGAAAAAACCTGTAATTTTACAAACAAGAAGAAGCACAACTGTGAGTGATCACCAAATAGCGCAGGAGGTGTGCCATAGAGAAAATTCAAAACAAGAACTGGAAGTGGTTCTGGGTCATGATGCTCTAAAGAAACTCCAGGCCTTAGGTTTTGGGGGATTGCTTTATTTTTTTTCCTTAAATTAACTGGAGTAGCCATGTACTAAAAAAACCCAGCAACAAAGCAATCAAGGCAGGATCTGTGCTTTATTGACATCATTGGCTCAGATGTAACAAACATTGGCAGCACAAATGGTCACTGTCAGAGCCAACTGGGGACATGACTGTTGGGATTATCTTCTGGTAAGTGATTCCCAGACATATTTAGATTACAACTCTTTTGTAAATAGTCAGCTTTTTTCCCCACATGCTTTATAGCACTTAACATGTATGGCTCTGTTTAATGAACAGGACTACCCTAAAACACCCTGAGAACAAAGTAAATCTAAGATAAACAAGCATATTTTAAAAAGAATGGCAAACATAAGCAAACATTTTTGATCTACAGCCAGTAGCTAAAAACCTTCAAGTGCTACAAAAAGCAACAAATCGTCTTTCTAATCAGCTTTGGAGCCTAAAAAGATATCAGCTGTTTAATCTAGGACATAGAGTATCTCATTTACAGGCAGCCTAATATCATAAAGATCTAATGACTAGCAAGATACTACATGATACTGTCTTTTATTAATTTCTTAATAGTCTTGTCCTGCAGCACAAAAGCTCCTGTCATTAGCACAGTTGATATTTTCATAATTTGGGGAACTTGTGTAGAATTAATGAACTAATGAACAGAGTTGGAACATTACCGTATTTCTGTAAGTATGTGCAACCAATACTTGGCCTTACAGGTAAGGCTCCTCTACCCTCCATAGATCTGAGCACAGATCTGCTACTAAGGCTTAATAGGAGTTAAGAGATGGAAACATTTTTGGACTTCAGGTTTTCTCCTCAAGAGAGCTAATTTTCTCATGCCTGTCTGCAAGAGGTGGGTATCTTTCCACACTCTGCTTTCCAAAAAATGGACTCTTGAATTTTTGGTGAGGAAAAAGAAAAACAACTCTGAAAACTGTGAGAAAAAGACTCATGGGTGGATTTAGGCTTTTAGGACAGCAGAGGGGAAATTATAATTTTCATTTCACAGCAGGAGAGAGAGACATTGTTTAGATGTGGAATGAGGACCAAAAATTGACAATTGTGAGGTTCAAAAATGCAGCCTCAGGTGCAAAAAAAGTCTTATGTCCATGAGGTACTGAAAAATATTCCTGAATGATCAGAAAATGAATTCTTTATTTTCCTTTTTTTGAGATTTACATCCAGATACACAGTGAAAGCCAATGATTATCTCAGAAACACTGTGCAAAGATCAATTGAACTTGAAATTCTAAGTGTTAAAGCAGAAGTCTTATACCATCAGAGGTGAGGAAAGAGGACATTTGGAGACACACTGGGATGCCACAGGGATGTTTTCATCAGATCCTTAAGAGAGTAAGAAGATTCAGCCTTTTGCAGCAGTCTGGTATTTAATGTGAAAGCTCAACAGAACTCCTAGAATTAACAGTCAAATTTGCTGATATTTTTAAAAATTTCAAGGATTCCCAATAGCTTTATTATTTGAATACTGAAGTATTGCAGCTGGTATAAATCAATTGGTGTAAATTAAAGCAAGGAAAGAAACAAAATCTTTAAATAGTAGCATAAAGAGAAATTTATATAAGACTGTGTATTTTCAGGGCAGTTTTAGACAAAATTTATCCTTAAATGGCTCCATACTTCCCTTGTTTATATATTATGACATATACTGGTAGACTGGCTTGAAAAGAAGTTCTCATTACTGAGGAGACCAATTTTTCTAACACCAACTGAAGTCAGTGGCAATATTCCCATCCTCTTCAGTGGCTTCAGCACAGAGCCAAACTGAGAAATTAATCCTGAGACCAAACATGCCATTTGCAGCCAGGATGTCACATGACTAAAAGTATTTTTTGTAGAGTGTTGCTTATTTCAGTTCATTTTATTTTATCATGTCTTTGAAACCTCTACATTTGGTGCAGGACGAGCACTTGAGAGACGTTAAGCTTCCCCTATTAAAATGACTTGTTTGTACAGGCAGAATGAAATTTAACAACATCAAATGCAAGAAAGGATCCTAATGTGTGACAAACAGGCTGCCTGGTCCCCTCCCCTGACCTAGGATGCTCCGACTCCCTACAGGGAACTGTTGCACTGGAGCCCTCCCATGGGCTGGCACGTAAATCTTAAAAATATCTTCGAAGCCCATCTGCTGTAGTGCTTCATTTTTAATGAAAATGGAAGGTGCCAACCATAAGTAGTTTTGATATGCCAAGTCTCTCCCATAATGCCAGCCTGCTACATCTCAGAGGAGTCAATTTAAGCACACACACATTTCCAGGACTCGCTTGCAAGTTTATGATTAACTGCCTTTAGAGATGAAGTGAAAAAACCTCAGAAAGGACCAAGTGATAGGCCATTTTGACAATTAAGCTGTCAATGTAAGATTGTTAGCTTCAATATAGTCTCACGAGTTCTGTTTATTTTGTTTTCCACACGTATTTTGTAAAAGATTTATATTCAGAAATAAACCTCTTTCCAAGGAAACTGTTATTTCTCCTCCCAGTTGGAGCATGGATTTTTTTCCTAAACCAAGTCAAACCCAATAAGGATGTCACCAACATAGTGCTAGATATTAATGTTGAATGGATTTACTTTCTTTTGAGGTTTTTTATCTTGCAGACATGTAGTAAGGGAGCCAGCATAAAATAACTAAGTATTGGCCCAGAAGACACCTAATTTTGTGTGATACTTACTTGTCCATGCAAGTTAATGTTTGCTATTCATTTCAGTAACAGTTCTTTAAAAAATCAGGGAATTTTTTTTTTCAATAAAGGTTTTACCCAGGCAAAGGAGGTAAAATAAAAATATCCAGATGCTTGAGAGATTTGTCAACATTAATTCAGAGAGTGTAACAAACATAATGTTAAGAAAACAGACTTCAGAAAATACTGTTTCAAAAATTTGTGGTTTATTTTCCTTGTATCATAGAGACTGAGAATGGGAGTTTTCTTTCTCAGTGAAGCATTGGAATAATGTGTAGGTAATGTCTCAAATATTTAAATAAAGTTTTAAAATCCCAGAAGTAAAGTAAATCCAGATATTATTGACACATTAGCAAGGTCACAGAACTTACAATTCAGTGGAAACAGAGAGGTACTAAAACACTCTGAAACTTGGATTATTTCTTGAATACTGCCACAGGAGCATTACATATTTACTGCACTACCTGGAGTATGATATTCTATAACCATTTGTATTCCTCCTATAAATCTGAGAAAAGCTCTCTACACAAATGATTAGGGGATTAACTTTCCTTGTGAGTAGGTTCACATTATGCATGGTCAAAGTCATATCACAGACACACATGGAAAAGAACATTTCAAGGGTTATAATTACATTCATATGTTGGCTAATTGGGCCCTCAGGGGCCTCGTTCCTAATTATAAGAGGCTATGCAGGAAAATATCAGTAAAAAAAGTATGTATAGAATGAGTATGAGATTAAATGGGTTATGCTGGCTGTATAAAAGCCGTAAAACTTGATAGGAAAGGAATGCAGCAACTTGCCAAGTATCTCTAAACCATAAATGTTTTTTTCATGTCATTATCAGGAAGAGATGGGAGGAGCCTCTCTTGTTTTAGAGGAAGTCTGCAAACATCTATTGTAGCCTCAAGTGGTATTTTTACATAGTTCTAAGAAAAACAAGTAATAATTGAGCCAGACAACAAAGAAATGGAAAAAAAAAATGAAAAGGAACTTTTTAAAACAATTTTGAGATCAAAAGAAGGTAAAAGTAACCCAAAGATCTGGAAGAAGAGAGTCCCACCCTCATGTGTCACTGAGGTCTATTAACCAGAAATGAAATGCTCTAAAAACTCTAGATATTCATTAATTAAAATTGTATAAGCTTTAATGACACTGTTTATTAGTTTAGCTAAGGGCAGAATTTTTATCTCCCATAATTGAAGGCAATAGTTTATTACCTCGATTAGACACTAAGTAAAATATACAGGCTTTACTTTTTGCTCCATGTCTCTCAGAGGGAAATGCCTATAAGAATAAATTAAAGAACTTTTACAAGGTTGTAAAATTATTTTATTTCCCATCAAATGGTATCCTTTGGACATATCTATAAAAGTCTCACTGTTTATAGTAGATGTGTATGTAATATTACCTTATGCCTCATAAGAGAAACTGGCAGGAACCCTGAAGCTGAATAAGAACAAGATTGTCTTTATCTCTTAAACCTGTCATTTTAATTTTCCACTCTAGACATTGCTGTATAAGTAGCCTGACTTAAGTTCTTGGTGACTGTTAGACCACATTCTTGTAACATTTTAAATTTAGTACTTAATCAAATTGCTTTCCATATTCTTATCTTGATTTATACGAACGGGTATATTTGTGAGTGTACTCAAAGGAATACAGTATTTTACAGCATTCTAAATGCAAATCCTGTTTTCTTATTTATGCTGCAGCCAGTGTAGCCACACCATTAAAAAGAATTTAAAATGAAATGCAGAAAAACTGAAATGACAATCCTAGCCTTCTGACATCTTGAACAACCAATCTGAAGCTCCACAACTAGTGGCAGCATGAAACTGATGTGAATGAGTCAGACTTTCAAGCTTCACATGCCCAACTTGATCTTTGTGAAGCTGAAATTAATGCC
>VYXF01006035.1:6306-84719 GCA_013397295.1 Polioptila caerulea | reverse complement strand
AAAAGAAAAGAAAAGAAAAGAAAAGAAAATTTAATTTTGTTTGTAAGTAGCCAAGCTATAATCATATAATACTGTAGTTCAAAATATTTAGAAGACTACTGGTTGATCCAGTCATTTCAGTGAGGGCATGAGATGATGAGAAGGGGACATGAAAAGAAATTATTGATACATTAGCAGGAAAACATTTAATTAGTCACATTTCTCCCATGGTAGACTAGCAAGTTTTCATACTAGGACTAGAATATTGACAGAGTCTCTGTGGCTACACTACAGCATCCTCTAAAGCCTGGGATTTTGGGATAAAGAAGGTATTTCTCATTTACTCAGATGTATACCAAGACTGACTATTTTACAGTAATCATGATAATGTGAATAGTTTTGCTGTCTTCAGGATTCTGACCTAACCTGGCTGAATTGACTGGAAGAACAAAAATCTCAGAGTCATTATTTTAGGCCATTTTCAGGTTTGGGAAACCAACGCTGGATTATCAAGTGCTTCTAATTTGACATTTTCATCCTATTTGTAATTGACAGGGACATTTTTAGTCATAAGGTTTGAAATAATTATTAAAAGCTAAAAGCACAAGTTGTCCCCCCGAACATAAACCAAGGGAAATCAGTGTTGGTGTTAAATTCCTTTCTGAGAACATGGAGATATGAAAGTTGCTGCGATGCATAAAGGAGAAGTTAGGAATATTGTTGAGGTTAATTCTGTTTCCTCTCAAGAGGAAAAGAAGTGCTTAAGTAGGATTCTTGATATATGTTCCAAACATAAACAAAGGTGAGAACTGATTATGTGTTCTGTCCTTTAAAAAAATAAGAAAAAAATAATTTAAAAAAAAATCAGAGAATGAGGACTCCAAACTGAAGTAGATTGATTATGACTAGCTGTAGGTTATAACACTGAAATACTTACAAGCTAACTAGGTTAAAACAGCAAAGGTGATAAAACTCCTTTTACTGTTAGGGGATGACTAAGGCATAAAATCTGATTACAATGTGGTTCAGAGCCTTTTTATGAGTACAGATACAGTTTCCTTTAAAAGGATTCAATAGAGCACTTTTGACTAAAGTTATAAATATGGACCAAGAAGAACACGTTAAAAATTATCAAAATAGAATAAAAATTTATTTATGCATTATGAAACCATCTCTTAATTTTTATCTATAGTACCTTAAGTTTTTGAGGTTTTAAGTTTTACACATGAATATTTGTTTTGCCAGAAACAATTATAAAATCGCTGAAGAAAATTTTGAAAATCACTGAGGTAGCATCAAGAAGGGGAAAAACTACTTGTCAGTGCACATACTAAGGGACATTAAACAAACATATTGCGATAGAAAAAAGTAGATGTTTGGAGAAAAAAAAACCAATATACCACATTGCAGTAAAAGAGGGATTCTCTGTAAAACAACAGTCAGGAGACAAATGGACCAAAAAAGTTCCACTCAGACTTGGTTACTTAGTGAGACAGGTCAGAATTACCCCTTCAAGACAGTCCAATGGTGCTGGAGAAATGAAGTAGAGCTCATTTACTAAGTCACTACTACATAAAAAAAATCCCACATCTAGAGACAGGCAATTTTTGGCAAGTTATTTTGCAAATCAAGAATTACCACTGGGTGACAGGATGTCAGTCATGGTTTTAGTTTGTTTTGTTCTTCAGAGGGCCCTGGAGATCAAAATTCCCTTACTGAACACCAGCTAGCTGAAAGAAGTGGTGAATCTGGCAGGAAACAGACACTCAGAGGTGGGAAGTGTTCTCTCCAATTTCCACCTCAAATGAATGAGGTTACTGAAGGAGAAAGCCAAGGAAGAGTTTAATCTTTTGGGTCAGGTGTTCAAGTCACAAGAGCTGTATTTTCCTGTTTTCTACCTGTGGAATAGGCATAAGAATTTTTTGCTTCTCACAGATTTTCTTTCTTTTTGTTCACATTCTAAGATTTTTCACATTTTCCTACCTCATGACTGTACAGTTTCTAATGTTCATGGTGTAAAAATGGGAAATTATGAATTTTCTGATATCTCCTTGAAATCAGCCAAACATCTACTTTATTTGTAGTTTATTTGTATTTTTATTTTTATAGTGTACCATCACTACATCACTATCTGAGAATAAGATAAGGTATTTGTAGTCAAGAACTTTACCTCCAATGCTATTTTTTGTCCCTGAAGAATCAATACAGCATTCATAAGGAAATTGTTCTAATAGCACATCATAGAAAACTTTTACATGGTTATATTAGTCTAATGTTATTCTAATGGATTAAGTTCTTCCTACTTCTCCATAGAAGAAAGCAGTGATAGTTAGCAAGTCACAAAGTAATTAGATAACTTATTCTGTACTGTTATCTCTGCAAATAGTCATGTAAAAATGATTTTTATTTATTTATTTTTATTTTTTTTTTTTTTTTAATTTCACAGAGAAAAATCAAGAGAGAGAAATGTGGGGCTTCAAGATCAAGACTATCTAGGGTAACTCTGGTTTGAAGGATGTCTAAGACCACAGACATAAAGGAGCAAACCAACAGCTGGGGTGACCACTTTTCACAAGATTCTGCCTTAATTATCCAGATTTTCTTGAACTACTTTATGCTAAGTTTGATCACATTTCCTTAATGAGTACAATCTCAACTATAACAAGAAAAAACCCTAAGATTTTAATGAAAGAAAGAAAATTTTACCTCTCCAGCAAATTGTTTAGTTGGAAAAGGAAGCAATATGTTATGATAAAAATTCATGCTAAAAATGAAAGGGTTAATTAGGTAAACCAGGTATAATGTTTTAACAGTTTCAAATGAAAATTGGAAACTGTCACTGCCTGGGATGTTTTGTAATACAAACATCACCTAGAAAATTTCCAGTTGAGTTTACCTGGCCCCTTTTGTCATTCACAAACTCACCGGAGTACAGTATATAAGAGTTAGTCTGAACTGATCAGGTAGAAAGATATTCATGTCTCTTCAGTGACATCAGTAATGTGCATACTGTAGTTCTCTGAGTATTGATATTATGAATGTACTGCTCTGCTGAATAAAGATATACATTCAACTTCATTTCCAATCGTTTGGAGCGATAAAGCAAGGCAATTAAGAGTTGAGTCTGCTGCACAGCTAGGTCAGTTATGATTTCCCTATTCACTCCTCCTTCCTGGGTTTTTTTTTGTTCTCCACTTTCTGAAGACCCTGTTTCAGTTTCACTAATTGAAAAGCAAGGTATCTATATCCCTATTATCAACGCTCCTCAGGGATAGGAGCCTGGTGAAGGTATTACACAATTTGTTCCACCACACAGAGTCTGCCATCCACCGCAGGCCTTGAAGAGAGTGCAAGTTCACAATCCTCAATTAATGCTTATGTATCAAGAGGCAGATTTATATTCTTTACTGTGAAATAATGTACTTCTTCCCTTAAAAGTCTTTTTCAGTGGATATGCTGATGTAACCTGAATGCAGTCTGAGTGTCACCACTATTATATACCTGAATATGTAGTTCTATGAAAAAAACACATAAGCAAATGCACGGTAAATAACAGGCCTGAAACACCACAAACCAGCATTATACTCATAAGCAATTTCAACTCTATTTGCTTAGTTTTCAGAATATTTTTGTACAATACAATATATTGTACAGTTTAGCTATAGGAAGCTATAGAATACAAAAGCTTTTCCCTTCTGTGTCTGGTTTGCAAATACAGGAATAAATCCCATCCTCTATTCCCATAGGCCAAATGATGAAGTCCAGGGCTATCAGTTCAGATTTAAAGCTCTGGTTAATTTTAAAATATTTTGCTGATATCGGGTTATCCTTCCATTTTTATACCAACCTGCAGAAGCAAGTTCCTGTTCTCATGTGGAACCTGAGATAATTGTGATATTAATTTATGCAGTCTTCATAATGCAGCCAAGACCTGTATTTGGAGGAGGGATATTTACAGCATTATTTACCATTATATTTACCACAAAGGTATCTCGTGTTAGGTATCAATTGGTTTCCCACCTCCACAAAAGCATGAAAACACAGTAGAATAATGAGAAGTGCACTGGAACATTGGGGCTTAAGAAAGGCAGATCCATTATAAGCTAAACTTTTTCCTGGAGGAACAGATAAACAGAAACTCATAAAATCTTAGTTTTCATAATAATTACGTTTTAAAGAAAATGGTAAAAAAAATCTTTGAAGTAATTTTAACAGATCTTGCAACGTCTCTTTTTTCATAGGAGATATTTTTTAATCTTTTAAAAGTTCTAAATAACTCATTCTATGACAAAACCCAAATGTGAGACCTTAAGAATAGAAAAATGTTTATTTATACCTAGAAAAGATCAGAGAAAGACATGGACACCTGAGCCTGTTGAAACAATTCTATTTCTCATAAGAAAATGACAAAGTCTAACATGATCCATTAGAGAGGAGAACTTTCACCTCATGGACCTCATGAGGAAAATGGAATTAGTAATTTATAACTCATGGTGGAGAAGAACAGAAAGAATATGAGCAGATATCAAGTTATGTATTCTCTACTAATGTTTGCAGTACAAGTCTTCAGCTTCAACAAGATGCATATATATTGTCCATAGAAGAATAAACCTTAGAATTCCCTAAAATTGTCTAAAAAAATTGTAATTATTTTCATAAATAATAAAGGAAAAAAAATCCTTCAAAATGAAGGAATTAAATTCTTTTCTAGCCTCACATACAACTCACAGCTGACCTGAGCCATTTCATTACTCCATCCTCAATTAGTCTCAGCAGAATTCTTCATAAAACTGAGCTCAGTAAGGTACAGTTCTTTTGGTTTAAAAGGGGTTAGGAGGTCATTCAGTGTTTTGCTCTTTTAGCCTTAATGCTACATTTTAAATGGAAAGGAATATCTTAGTGTCTTTCTCTATTGAAACTTCTCATTTAAGTTTTTTTTTCTAAGTTAGTGGTACATGATATATAACCAGAAATTGTATCTCAGATTCTCGTAAAATATTGTGTAGTTTGTATTAATACTCAGTACTCAACAACTGTCACTTATAATTCAAGTATTTTAATTCTGATTCATTCTATTCTAGAAAAAAAATATTGAAATAGAAGTGTAAATTCATAAAGGTATTTGCTAGTATCTCTTAGATTTTTTTCATTTTCTTCATGCATATAAAACAACTTTCTACATTGTACCTGTGTTAAACACTGTTCTTACTGTATGCTTTATGAAGTGGTAGGATATATTCTTTATACTTGCATAAATATTTCTAATAGAAACCTTATTTTCAGTTTGTAAATGATTTAAAAATGTATATAAATTACATATTAGTGGTGAGATATGTGTGAAATACCTGAAGAAATCAAGTAAGGGCAAATTATTAACTGTCTATCCATGGAATAATTGAAATAATTAGAAGAATTTTTTTCCACTATGCATTCAAGGTCTTTGGAGTGTCCAGAATAATTTCTCTTGCACAAGGGAAAAAATCAGGTCCTGGAGCATGTGGTGTCTCACACCTTCTTAAACTTGGAAGCCTGATGAACACTTATAGCACGACTTTCTGCAGAATCCCACTCTCTTGCTCTCTGTTACTCCTCTACAAATACTGGAGGAGTTTTTTCTATGAGTAGTCTGTGTTGAGATTTCCCCTTTTCTAGAATCTTTGCATGAGAGCTGCCCTTAAGTAACATATGCAGGGTCCCTTGGGTTAATGGAGGGTGGTGAGGGGGAGACGCTCCTGGTTTTAAATTATCCTATGTAGAGGTGTTTTTGCTGCTAAAAGAAGGCTCTACAGCAGTGACAGCTCTAATTAATTTTAAAAGTAAAAATATTGTACCCAAGATTTTAAAGATTCAAGCTGATATAAATTTTGCCTTAGAAAATGTTAGTAGAGGAGATTGTATCGCTTTATTAAAATGCAAAATTCAGATACAGATGGGCCCAGGTAGTTTAGCTCCCCTCAGCACAAATATTCAAAGTGTGAAGGATATGGAGGAAGCCTGTTCTGCCCTCGGGGTCTCTGCACAGTGACCCTTCCTGCCAGAGATCTGATGCTGTGATGTCTGATTCCTGCCCTAATCAGGAGCAGTGTGGAAGCAAACAAAAGTCTGGAGGGAGCTCTAGCTGGTGCTCGCTATTCCCGGTCAGCCCAGCGACTGCAGCAGAGCTGGGATAATTAACACTCCTCCCCTTGGAGGTGTGGGGTTGGAATAGGAGTGACAAAGCCAGAGGTATGCTGTGATTAATGAGAAAAATGGGCTGCAGAATTAGGCAACCAGTCCATTCATATGGCTACCTAATTAAATTCATACATGTGTGTAAGTATATATTTTATAGGCATAATATTTCAATTCTTATAGTTTGTTACTCATATTATAATTAACCCCAGACCCTTCTTTTTTTTTCTTAATTTAGCTTGCTTCTTATGCAGTTGTCATTACTTTTTAACTACAAGGAAACCAACCATCTGACATTTCAATTTAAATCAGTCTTGCCATTCATTTTTAATAACATTTATGAATCTCTGAGGTAGAAGGAATCTATATACATTTTTAGAAAAAACAAAATCAGCAGGAATTAGAAAATCCTTAGCAATGCTTTGAGCTTTTTTCTAAAGAAAAGAGAAAAAAACCCAAACAAGTGCTGACAGTTTTTTCCTATATACTTCTATGGTCATGAGGATCTCAGATTTAGAAGGGTTTCTAAGAAAGAAACATCTTTCTAAAACCCTTAGGCCTTCAAAATGATTTGCGACTGACATTTCTCCATTTCACTGTATCTGTCTGTCCATCTTTCAGCTCAACTGGAAAAATGAAATATGTAGGTGATATAAGTCAATTACTTGTGCTTTCACAGGTAACTCAGAAACAGATTAATTGGAATTCATTCTACACAAGTGATAAGTTGAAATAAGTGGGCTTAAGATTCTGAAGCCCTGTGCATTTCCTTTCTTGCTTAGCCTTAACTTAGATGCCTTAAACAGATACCAAAGTATTGCTATAAAAGCTAGTCAAGTACAACTTAATAAAATTTTCTGTTACCTTCCAAAAAGGAAAAGCTTATTGTCTTGCAATATAATGAATAATTATCCTTTTTATTAATTTAATATAATTTTAATAATAAATTAAACAATTCAAATGTTAATTTATTTTTTTAGCTTCCCAAAAGTAACTTGTTTTCTAGTTTTGCTTGAGAAGAATCTTGGTGGCAATTGGTTGTGGTGTTATTCTCTGACCTTTCAAGAGATACCTCCTTTTAAGGTACAGCACTCTTAAAATGTCTACTATTGCTAATGCTCGCTGTTAAGAAGAATATTACCACCTCCACAGTATCTATTTTTCAAGCCACCATCATCTATTAATTCAAGTACTTCTTAAAAACTTGTTCAATACCATAAAAAAGTGGGTAAATATCAATTAAGAGTGGATTATAATGGATCAAACCCTGTCAAAGTAATTATATAATCTCTTCTGCATAAGCCTTGACCCTACTTGAACTAATAATGGGGTAATGGACAAGAAATGATGGCTTTCAAGAAAATTCTGCTTATCAGTGATTTTACTTGTGCATGATTATGCTTCCTCTTTTACATGGGCAGTGAATAGAATATTTTATAAGCCAAAGCAAAGTTTACCTTTTTCCTATTGTTAAGAAGGAAGAAATGTATTTTTATTAATGAAGGAAAAAGTCAGTTCTTCAAATATGGTGTGTTAGAAAAATCTTTCATTCTTCAAATGAATGAATTAACTTCTGCAGTTTTCATATGCATTTTCATATGCCTAGTCTGAGTCTTTGGAACTAAAATAATTATTCTCAAAATATTCTTTTCTCACTTTCAATCACTAATGGGACATTTAGGTTCTATAATACTGTTAATGTAATACCATGGTAAGTTGTCTGCAGTCAAGCTACAGAACAAATGGAAATCTTGGTAACACAGGAAATGATCCAATATACCTTATGGAGTTTAGTAAAAATGACTATTTCTGATATGCATTCTGATAACTAAATACTAAGATGCTTTGCGTAATCTCTTCAAAATTCAGCAGTGGAGTGAATTTCAGAAAGAAATTAACAGCTCGGGAGCTATTCACCCTCTGCTTTTGAATGGCCTTGAAACCTTCAGCTATTCTAGGAACACACACATGAGCTTCAGCCAGTTTGCCCCCTGCTTTTCATGGGTGTCTTGCTGGCAGATAAGAGATGAGAATTACTTGAATCATGTATCAAATGTATGTAGTATGTTATATTTCTCTCTGAAGAATAGAAATAAACATTACAGAATTTCAAATTACTACGATGGATGTAAACATTTTGGGGCACAATATCTCACTAACTTAACATTTTATTAATGGGTTATGGATAAGCAATTCCGGGCCACAAGCAGTGGGAAAAAAATCACAGAAATTTCTGTGGGAAATCTCCGAATTCTCTGTGACTTGCTGTTTACATTATGATATCATGTAAATCCAGTGCACAGCTGCAGAAGCATTACAAAATGTGTATAGATTTAAAAGCCAGAGATCTTACAGATTCATTGGAGGAGACACATATAGAGGTAAAAAAGAGGGAGAGAACATCTCTGTCTATCACTTTAACTTGGCAGAGAGTCAAACTGATACAAAATACTGACTTACTCCACTAATTGAAATATTTTGAATAGAAATAAGTAAATAAATAATATGTAAAAGATTGTTTGTTTTTAGTTTTTTTCGCCATTGCTGATAAAAAGGCATTTGTTCTATTTTCTGTGTGATTTACAAAACTGTATGGGCTGTTTCTCTGAACAAAGCTTTTTTGCTTGGTTGGGTTTAAATTTTTATTTTTTTTTAAGAAAACTTACTAGAGAGCCAATGTAATTTCAGGAAGTGCATTTGTCTCAGGGCATAAAAAGGAAGGAATAGATTAGACCAATGGCTCGTGTACAGGAGGCAATGCTGGGAGCTATGACTACATTGATTTCCCCCCACAGGCCTGCTAAACTTTAGGGTTTGGGGGTTTTTTGTTTGTTTGGGGGTTTTGGTTTGTTTGTTTGTTTGTTGTTTTTTGGTTGATTGGTTTTTGAGTTTTGGTGGTTTTTTGGTTTTGGTTTTGATTTGGTTTTTTTTTTTTAATGTGAGTGACAGAATAAAAAAAAATTTAGTTACTCTTAGCAGGTTTGGGAGTCTTTGATTATGTGCTTTTGGGCTTTAGGGTAAAATTTCTGTAGACTGTTTTAAGCTATTGATCTTTTCTTTTTCTTGTCTTCACAAATGTATGGCAAAGTGCCCTACAAAGCCTGGGCTGGAGGAGGGTTATAAACAAGAGCCCGCGGGCTGTGTTTGCCAGGTAACATTTGCTGTGTTGAGTAACTTTCTGCTTCAGCACGATTTTCCACACCAGGGCCCTATCATTTTCCTGTAGTCTTTAAAATTTCAGGAGAGGAGCAGATACAGTGGACAATAAATCCAGACTAAAAGATGTATTTAAGTGAGGTGTTTACATCTCTAGTGTGCTGCACTTGCCTGTTAGTGGAAATTTAGCAAAGACCACCAAAGCAATTTCTCAACAGCTGCAGTGGTTATGTCTCTCCTTATGACTCTGACCTAGATGCTCACTTACAGCCATTGTAGTTAAGCAGAACAGATCTGGAAGATGTGGTAGAGAAATATAACTTAACTCATGGAGGGAGAAATACATATAATTGATATTAACCAAAAATACACGTGGACTCTTGACCTTCAAAGGAAAATCATATTACTTACCTTATTTAAAGAATGAGGAGAAAACAATCATAAATGTACTTTTTAATAGTTCTTCAAAGAAACGATAATTTCTCTGAAAAGAAATTCTTAGGTTAAAACCATATTAAAGAACATAACTGCTTTTGAAATTTGAGTGCCTATTTGTGCAGGAAAATAGACATTCTTATAAGTATTTAAGTTATAAGAGATGGGTGGTGCTTTCACAACACAGCTGGCTCACTGTCTGATCTCTCACCAGACAGGTGCAGAGGATATGTGTCTCATACAGAAGTAGGAAAATAGTCAAAAAGTAGGTAACCACCTACTCAGATTTTGAATAACGTGGTCAAAAGATGCAGGCAAGCTCAGAAGGATGCTGTCCCATATCCCAGGCAACTAAATCATCATTTTAAAACTTTCTCAATTGTATCTGAGTGTTATTAGTTTTGAATTTTTATGTATATCCAGTTTGCCCATGGCCAGGATTGCCCTTTTTAATAACAGTCAATAGCAGTTCATGAATCACTGAGCCCAGTGCTCACATACAGAGGGACAGAGGGGATTGCATTATATATATCTGAAATCCAGAATAAATACAAAATAGTAAATTAATAGTAAATATCTGGAACCTTGTCTCTCAGGCCATTCTGGAATAGTTGAGATGGTAGTCATAATTAGGTACAGAAAATTATGTGAAACAAAAATATTGTCAGCATTAGAGCAGATTTCTAATCTCTTTTAAAACCTGATAAAACTGTTTTTACTGTAATTGTCTGTACCATGCTTAATACAAAATTTACTAAGCACATGTGTTACCTCAGTACAACTCAAATAAATGGCATCTCCCAGTACCTTAAACTCTTGAAATGAAACTTTACCCTGCCTTTCAAGGAAGCATAAAAGAAATAGAAAGCCGATCCCAAAATGTAAGAAAAAAAACAGACCAGACCATTCCAAACGGTTATTTCAACCTTTTTCATGGATTCATACTGAATAATAACACAGCTTTCAGGGTCTGGTAAGTGCTAGTTTGGGCTCTCAGATAAATGTAAAAATTCAAAGACAGTTGAAGCCCCAAAACATTGTCTGAACTAGACATGCAGACAAAAGCCCAACATCTGGGCTGAACAAAAGCACTGAGGAAAAATGCACATTCTTCTCCTCACTGAGACTGCATTAAATTAAGGGGCTGTGTTGTCAGCAGGAACATATCTATGTACATGGGAGTTCTGTGCTTGCTAATAGAGCTGAGAGCATATCCCAGCAAACTTCACGTGGCACCAGCACATTTGTCCACCGCAGGATCGCAGCGTCACTGCCGGGCTCACCAATCACCTGTGCGACAGTGTGCCTCAATTACAGCCCTTATAAATAAATAACAAGTCAATCTGACAACTCACTAGCTGATTGAGATGAAAAATATGTTAAGCTTTGTGAATTTTTAATCTGAAAGTTGAAGTATGACACGTTACAATGATAAATATTTATAAAACATCCAAACCGCTTTTCACACAGTCTAATTTATATTTTAAATATCTTTAAAATATATCTGAATTCAATGAGGTACACTCACAGTACATTAAAAGAAAATGGAATAAAGTTAACAGAGTTAACAGATCAGACTGCAATGGAATTTTGTTTCTCCTGGCTGTGGGGAATGCCTTCTGGATTTCTGAGGTAAAAACCAACTCTCCTTAGACAGGTAGGGACCCCCAGCAAACATTTTTCTTGAAGAGATGTTTTGCACGACCCTGTAACAAGGCTCTCAGTCAAACTTTGGTGAGCATTCACCACACTCTGCATCAGGAACCAGAGGGTGTAACAGGTTCCCATCACCCCCAATAGAAGCTTGGCTTTCTCTTTGTAGCAGAAGTACTTGAGGAACTAAAACAAATCCTTTGAAATTCTGCTTCAGGAATTAAAAGGTTACATGAATCCAGCTGATTTCAACTAAGCACATAAAATATTTTTTGACTCCGTGATTGTTACATATGCACTATTTATACCTGTGTTCCTCGATAATTTCTTTGTATGGGAAGAATTAATTCACTTTAGCTCTAAGCTATCAAGAACTGAATATCACAAGAGAAAATACTTGACATCTCCTAATCCCTAAGAAGAGTTATAGTAGAAAGTATTGGATCAACTTCATTTCTAAAGGGTCAATACCACTTACAACAAGGACAAGTGGTACAGCCTAATCAATGTTTGAAGCCCCTCATGTAATTAATGATTTCAAGTACAGCTTTTTTTGTTTTTTTCTTGCTAGTTTTTATGAACTTTGCTAAAAATGTTTTCTGTATTTTGCATTTAAATTATATTTTTAATCACAATTTTCCTAACTTCAGCTTCTTTTGACTGAATCTTTCTTAACAGCAACATTGGTATTTTATAAACAGAAATCTGACCACCCATTGCAAATAGAAAGTGCATTGAAGAGCCTGTCCAAAGCTAGGTTAAAAAAAAAAAAAATAAACAGAAAATAGAGCTAGAAGGAACCTTGAGAGGTCATCTCATTCATTCCTTCTGCCCTAAGGCAGAATCAGTTATACCTAAAATATTTCTGACAGATGTTTATCTAACCTGTTTTTTAAAACATTCTGTGACAGAGATCTCATATACTCCCCAAACAGTCTATCCTAATGCTTAACCCTCTTTTTAATAGGAAACCTTTTTTTGTTTTCTTCTCCACCTTTGCTTTATTTCTATATTATCTAATTTAAATCTTTATTGCTATAATTTAAACTTCTTGATTTCCGTCCTGTCCATCATGGATATGAGGCAAAGATAATTCCCTTGTTTTGTGCAGCAAAGTTTAACCTGTTTGAAAAGTGTTAAACTACAGGAGGAGTTAAGAATACTAAAAATAGCCTCCAGCATAGTCAGTGACCAGTAGAGGAAAAATGGATACAAATGTGGAATGCATTGGAAGGGAGCCCAAACGGGCAAGAGAGCCGTAATGATCTGATAATTTAGCTAGACAGAAGGGAACTTGAATAAAAACTGCACATATGTGGCTCATATTGAATACCCACAAAAGATACACATGATTTCTGGCATACTGCATCACAAACTATTTAGTTTAGCAGCAATTAGCTGTAAACACTGGTGCAAAACTTAAAGGATGAGGTTTGTCCTGGAGTTTCTTTTGGAATGTTTCAGTGTTTGGAAGACTAGGAAGAAAAATGTTCCTCAATTTCTAAGAATTATGGAAACCCAAAACAAGTAAAGCTAAAAATGTATGAGCTTGAGGCAAAAAGTGGAAATTAAAGTGTCTCTAAATTCTAAAGCAATGAGGGCCAGTGAGTTGAAATTCAGTCAAATAATACCTTCAGAGAAACAGTACTAAAAATAAAATGCTGTTCTGCAAAGGTTGATTTGATTGCTTCCTAAGGACAATAATAAATAATAAAAAAATTTCAGAAAAATACTCACAAACCAATAGCTTCTCCAATAGCAGAAGAACAAATGCATAGTAAAAACCCCAAAATGTGACAGATACAAAAAGATTTCAGAGACTTTTCAAAGTTTTACTGCAAGCATCAGATTCAAGATTACATTTACCAGGCTGCAGATAGCTAGAAATTGGGCTCAACTGGTCTTCAAGAAACTCATGCTTTTGGGCAGAAGCACAGTATGTAAAACCCAAGAGATCATTTCAGACTGTAGAGATGGAAACTATGAAAAACAATGTATGTTATTTTGTGCTACTGCAAATAAATTAGCTGGAAACTGTGTGAATAAAACTCATCACATCCTTAAAGCTGATTTCTTTGACAGGATTGTTTTATCATCTTAAAAAATGAAAATACCCCCCTCTGCCATGAATTCTTTGTAAAAACGCTTTCCTAATTGCTTTCTTTACTGATAATTTTTTTACATTTTATTGTTGGAAATTAAAAACACACTTCTGTCTTCTTGCAAGGTGAATAAAAATTAAATATTCATTTAAATAATCTCCATGCTTATGTTCAATAATCCAAATCTAAAATATTATTAATGTGTTAAATTATTAAACATAAATTACAAGGCTAAAGCTTTCAGCTTGCAGAAGTCTCCAGGGTAAGTCATGGCACTGTCTGTTAATTCATTTTTACAAACACAATCTGAAGCTGTGGTGACTGAATGTATACACATGCAAAGTATTTATATGAGAAAAGACCTTGAGCAATCACCCATTTTACATTTTTTTTTTCTTGGACTTAAATTTTGTTCAATAATGATAAATTCCCATCAGCAACCTTCCCTCACCATAACAGAGCGGTGTTTGATGTTTTTAATCTTCATTGCATTCTCTTTATTCTCCACTAGTTCCATATGAGAGGATTTAGAAGAAGAATTTGGATGGATGCAGCCTGCAGTATCCTGTGGTTCCTGTGTACAGGATCCAGCTGAGTCTTCTGGAAAGGAAAAGAGGCCTCAGTGCCTCCCTGTGTGTCTCTACAGAAGAGACCTTGATTATTCTGCCTTCCTGTAGATACAATGAATTTTCATTGAAAATGTGTTACTTTTCTGGTGCACACGGGGAAGGAAGTTCATGCTTCACTGTGTCGCATTAGCATCTTCCCTGTAATAGAGCTAGCCAGATACCAGGAAAACATATATATTATATATTTTAATTTGCAGCAAACAGAGCTCTCAGAGTCCTAGATGCTTTTAATTCAACTGATTTAACCAATCATAAAGTCTAAAGACCAAATATGGAATCAGTCACTATGAGAAGCAAATAAAAAAAATAAAATATTATTTGACTAATTCTGGTGTGTATTTTTCTCTCCAGTCTGCACGGTAATAGGATTTACAAATACATATCAAGAAAACAACAAACATAAAAGGTATTGATCTGTGTGATGCCACTGAACACAAAAGCACTACAGAGTATAGTGAGTATAAAATACAGACAGAGATAAAAGAGCTATTACAATAAGCAAACTGATAGCAAAGGAGAAGCAGGAAAAACACTGCTTTTCCGTCATGCCTTAATGGGAAGATTGCATTCACCAGCTTTTCCAAATACTGATTTTCACTTACTATAAGCCTTGGGGATGTTCATCAAAAAGTGTTTCCAGTAATTAGAACTTTGTGAGAAATTAAAACATTGACAGTACTGAGCAGCAATGAAAACAAAATTCTAAGGTCGATTCATGAGCGTTCACAAGCTGAAATATGAACTTGAGCAAGCATTCCGCTCCTTGGCAATATCTCAACACATGATACTTCAATGAATCATTGCATTAGATTATGTAGATGTATTTCTCTTAAGCAAATGATCAAAAAGATTCCTGTCTAATTTATGATTTAAATATATTATTACATCCAAATATTCAAGTTTCAAGATCTATCCTGGTAAAATTCTTCTATCCACATACGTTAAATGATAAAATGGACTGAGTTAAATATGAAAAATAAGGCTCATGGTATTAAAATAGCAAAATGGGGGAAATACTACATAACCAACCCCACTCTGCTCATAAAATTCAGGAACTTCACCAGCACTAAGAAACAAATTCATTTCTCATCATCTATTCACAGTCCTTTCTTTTCTTGCATCATCTATGTAAACCTGCTGATGAAGAGAAAAAAAAAGTTGTTAAAACACTCTGTCTGGTTACCTGGGTCAAGCTATTACAAATTTTATTGTGTGAGCTCTAGTATCAATGACTGTTTTCTATTTCTATTTCCTTTTCCCTTGATTCCCTTCTCTGATTTGTCTTGACCTGAATTGTTTGGTTGGCTTGTCTGAGGGCACCAGGGAGGTCGCACTCCGAGGTGTTTCATTCTGCAGAGCCGAGCGCTGGGCAGCCCCTGCCGCCCACAGCAGCCTGCAAACAGGTTCTGACAGGAGTGGCCTTACAAGAGAATAGGGGGAAACTGGTATTGCTGCAGCAATTCCTAGGCATAGTAAGCTGTCTGCCATATAAATTCTTCTCAGGTTTTGTGTGCACTAGTAATACAATAAAAATATAATTTTTCTGAGCATCCTGTTCTCAATGTCCTTCTCAAAATGTAGCTCATCTCCCCAGAAAACCCAGAGCAGAGTAGAAGTGCTTGCAGTAGGAATGGGGTGAAGTAGGGAGTGGAAAGGGGAGGTTACTGTGTGCTCAGTCTTGCCCTCATCAAGCACAGGGGTCTCTAGAAGGAGTGCTCCTGTTTAGAGGGGTTATTCAACAGTCATTCCTGCACAGGTTGGTATTTGGTCCTTTTTAGCCCTTCCTGGCGAGTCACTGGTACTCTCGTTTGAATCTGGGTCCAACGAACTGCTGAATGTTCTGGATTTTAGGCAAGACCCTGATCAGATTGTCATCTGTCAATTTTGCTAGTCCGTCTTGAGTGAGGGTGTTAAGGGATGTCTTCAGGCAAAACAGAGACCACTGATCTATTAAGGGGAGTTTGGAAAGGGTAGAAATTAGTCTTGTAGGTGAAATGGACAGTAGGTCCCCAAGAGGGATCATGATAGGATGCTTTCTGATCCTCCTTATTTTTGCGCATGAGGTGTCCAGACCATGATGCTCAAAACATTTAAGAGCCAAGTGCTGGGTGCCAGGAAGCCTTGCCAAGGCTGCAGAGCTTCTCACAAGAAATCTCAGGCTGTAGCTTCCAGATGTTAGCAAACTGGGGTGCACAGCCAAGGATAAGATCAGAGAAATCTCTAATGAAGATATCTTTCCTAAAGGGCAAACACATTGTCTTTAACCTTTGCTGTTCTGTTTCATATGGGCACCTCTACCTTTGCAGGGGACTAGAGAAAAAATACACACTGCCAAATCAAGAAAAAAAGGGGAAATCAGTTGGTAATGGCAGCTACCAAAAGTAGCAAGCTGCTAAGGTTGTCCATATCTCATTCACAAGCTTATTGTAGATCAGAATTGCAGCAGCTTTGCTGAGCAGTTTGTGCTTCATGCCAGCTAAGTGACACAGACTGTAGATTTCCAGCACTTCACAAGATTAATGGGCTTTAAACTCGAGGTGAAACACGTTTTAACAGGGTGCTTATGTCAAAAAGTACCCTGTAACTTTTATTTTGAGCGATATTAATCCTACAGGCTGTTACGTGCTCACTCCTTCATCTCCGTAATGAAGATAACCTGCCTCTCTTTTGGCACTTGTATTAGATCTTCCTGGTATTTATAAAAGATAACAGAGGTCTCTTTAGGACCCTCTGGACAGCTCAGCAACATTAACAATAGTCTCTCTTTATTTCAGTGCTCTTAGAAGCTTATGGTTTGGGGTCAGCTGAGGCAAATTGGCAGAGCCTAACCAGTTCTCAGTTGGCATAATTTCTACCTTGGCAACATTTGTTTAAAAAAAAGGCTCAAACAAAGAAACTCCTATATTTACTAAATTGCTTTAGATTCTTCTTATTGTGATTGAAAATGACTGACAATCTAGAGGGACAAGCTGCCCTGACTTAAACATTCCTCTTTAATAGAATGCTGCTAGAAATATACTTGTTATGAATCTGTTCTCATAAATTGCACTTACTAATTTATGTGCTGATGTGTTTTGTAGCTTGGAAGGCATGACTGCTTCAGCACTATCATGTGATGAACAGGAAATAAATGCTTTGCTTTATGCTGATGGATTCTGAGAGTTGGAGCCGGACAGATTTAAATCAATTTGTGATAATGACATTGTATACCAACACATGATCTGGAGTATGCATAAATATAGAAGAGAAACAACTAAGGACCAGCTGGGATACAGACACAAAGAATTCTAAAGTAGTAGGCTTTTAAGCCATCAAAACTGCAGGATTAGTGGGTTAGGGATTAATATGAATCCTTGTGGGTTATATACGATCTCTTGGGATCAATTTCTATTCCAAATAGTTTACATCCTTTCTAAAAATATATAAACTAATACTCTAAACTTCACACATGAGTATACTGATGAGGGCACAAGGGAGCCTTCCTTCTTCAGGTAAAAGCTAGTGACAACCTAAGAAGGTTTTGAGCCAGTATTTTCACTCTGAACTTCAAAACAAAGCAGAAATGGAATTCAGAAAGCAACCAGCACTGAGCTCAGGCTCTGTGCTAAGTCACAAACCAGCTAAGCAAACAGTAAGAGAGGACAACTGGGCCCAAGAGAACACAAGTTCTTTGTGCCTAGATGTTTCTGTGACTTTCTTTGTTGTGAGATTTCATAGAGTTTGGCAACTTTATTATAGGAAATAAGTTTATAATATTAAAAAGGTAGAAAAACCCCATTGAATACTACTGGTCATTTTAAAGATTTGGAAGTTCCTTTTTTGGGGTCTTGTATATTGTCTGCCCTGCAGCACCAGGGACCCAGGCCTTAAAAATCTGTTTAACAGATGGTCAGGTTTGTTTGGAAATGTATTCTGTGACATCTCCAAACAATATTCCAGTCTTCAGCAGATTTTTCTTGCCTGTATCATCTGTGCTTGCTCCTTCAGGGGACTGTAAAACTAGTTTATGACAATCTTATCCTACTCAGAGGTACTCAGCCTCTCATCTGTAAGTCCCATCTCCTCGGGGGCAGTGGTAGGAAAGGGAGTTTCTAGACCCTCACTTGTGGCTGAACACACCAGATTTTTGGGGATCTTGATTGTAAGACAAACAGAACTAAGCCTGGATTGTTGGCTGCAGCACAATCTTTGCTTTTCAGTCACTTCCTACTGGGGGAGGTGGGGGTGGGATGTGCGCTCTTGTGGCATACCTGAAGCATACCTGAATGCCCAAGGTGAGTTTACTCTCCTAGAGGCAAGGAAAGACAAAAATAATTTTGTGATTTCTGGAGCTGATGCACTTCCTTTTCTGCACATGGAGAAATTGTTTGTTCTGTGGTCAGGTGAAACTCATTTATAGGCAGCGTCCCCACGGGAATGGTATTCAGTCTGGATCAGGGTTGCCGTTCACTAGTACTTCTTTAGTTTTCCTTTCTTCCTAATGCACCCACTGCAGGCTTCTCACTTTTTTTGTTCTGGGCTGTGAAATCCAGCCATCACACGTAATTTAGTAATTACTGTGGGTGAAGATTTATTACCGGGTGCACATCATATTCCAAGATTTTTAGCAGTTTTTCAACATAGAATTGGAAAATCATTTTTTAACATTTTAAGTTGACCTGTCTGCTGTATAATCAGTAACTAAATTAGGCCAAATTAATCTGGACCAGAAACTGATCCCCAATATTCTTCTACAAGCTTGAAGCAGGTTTTTGGATTACACAAAATTATATTCTGTGTTTAAATGAACACAGAATCTGGCCTCTCATGCTCTACCAAACAGATGCAATTAAACTGCATCTTCCCTACCTGCTTACATATATTTACATTTAAGGATATCAGCAGAAAATACCATCAATGGATACATTCTAGCTGATTCCTAAAAGCATGCAGTAATATAAAATATTTATTTTAGAGAGTGAGATGCTTAATTGTACTCAGACACCTCTGGAATCCACTCTCATTCATTTCTATACGAAAAGCAAACAGACAAAAGTCTGGCTGACAGCTTGCCAACACGCTAATTAACTTTCAGCTGCAGCATTCCCAGTCAGCCTTCACTCACAACCTACACACCCTGCCAGGAAGCACAAAAACAAAATTCAACTTCAAAATATAGAACAGGACAGAATATAGAGTGGATTCACAGGAAATGAAAATGTTCTACATGCAAACAAAGGTTATACCTTTTTATTATTTATTTAGGGTAGACCTGCACGTAATTCACTCATGGCTCAATAGCTCAAATTTTATTATCATTCCTCTTTAATTCAGGAAATTCAAAGATCTGTTCTTCATCCACATAGATAAGTCTCCTCTTTATTGTTTTGCTGCTGCATATATTTTTAAATGTGTGCTTTTTGCAGTGGAGTACAGTACAGGTGGGACTCTTCAGTTTCCAGCTTTTTAGAGACAAAACCTCATGGTTGAGAAACTCTTACAGAGCCTCTTCACTTTCTAGTGCTTGCTCAAGTGACACTGATGTTTGGTCTGTCTTTTATGTTTTGCAGGCTGTTCAAACTTTCCTCCAGTGGAAGACACAAAATGTGTGCTTATGGGAAAAAGAAGATTCTTAATGTAAATACAAATTTAATTCATATTTGTCCTCCTTTGTCTTTAACCAAAATTAGCCCCCTCCCACCCCCACATCTGTTCTGCTTCTGGTCTCTTCCCCCCTCCCATCTGCTCCTACTCTCTCTTCCCTCCTCCCCCATCTGCTTGAACATCACTAACCCTCCAGGGATCCCTTTTCCTCTCTTTGACTCCCTGCCTATCTCCCAGCTGGCCTTGCCTCTGCTATCTGAAAGCAAAATGATAAAAACAAGTGTTTAGGATGGAGAAAGCAACACACGTACTATTGTTAGTGAACTTCTGCAAATTCCTCTCCTTGTGCTCCACAGAGAAAACAGAAAATGCCTCCTTGACTTCTGAAGCACAATAATATCACACCACATCTGAGTTCCCAGAGGGCTCTGGCCCTTTTAATGGATGCAGTTGAGTCATTGATTAGACAGGCACCCCAAATGTTTTGCTTGCAGTGTGAGGCTTTATTCTTTTGCCTCATTACCATGTCCATTGTGAATAGTGCTAAATAACAAAAGCAGCTCGTAGGTACTGGGTCAGACTCTGTTTTCAGTTCCCATCACTTCTGGGAGCTGCAAACACGTCTGAACTGGCTCTGATGGCTGCAGGTCCAGGCGATGATGAAACTGCAGTTGACATCCAGTTGCAAAGGTCTTTGAAAACACCGTGTTTTCCACACTATCCATTTTACATGGGTCCTTTGGTTGCCCTGCAGTTTCACTGCCTTGGAAGTGGCACATTAGAGTAGAGGGTGGCTCTCCATTAGATAACTAATTTTCAACTATTTTGATGTTATTGTCTTTCCCTACATACAGCATAGTCACTGTGGCCCACACCTCAAGTGTTCATCAGTAGCTAAGGAAAATTTGGCAAAGCACTGTGGTATTTTTCAAGTATTCTTCCATGGAGCACGTTTCAGTGACAAAATTTCAGGAAGCATTTTTTGGTGTTATGTAGCTTAAAGCAATATTTTGACCAGATTTTCCATGGATGCACAAATTTACTGTAAGCCCTAGGAGCCCTTGGTGAGGAGTTACAGTACTGTATTGCAGAAATCAGCCTTGAAATGCTTTGCCTGGAGACCTGTCAGTTTTATTTAAAATAAAGTATATGTATTGTTAGGGGTGTCTAGCTCCACAGTTACTGCCTTTTCTCCCAACCCAAAGTTAGGTCAGTGAAAACATTTTTCAAAAGCATGCAGAATTGAACAAATTGGCACAGAACAAATATGAATTAAAAAAAATAAAAATAAAAATATAAAGAACAGAGAAGCAACTTTGTAGTTTGGATATTAAAAACATTTTAAAATCTCATTACAATATCTTACTTTGTCACTTTGTTGATAGTCTAATTTTTTCATGGAAGATGATTTATCTCATAAATTTTGTGATCATGAACTACATTTCTGACTAGAAGGGCTTTAAAAATTTGATATGAAAGAAAAAGAAATCTATGGGTTTTTTACACAATTTTCTATGTTTCACTGTTGTTATTTATCCAGGAAAGATTATGATTTACCTTAGTAGGAAAGTAAATGAGAATGACTTTCCTGGGGAAAAGATAGCTCTATTAGGCCCCTGATGTCTTTAGTGAAAGTAATTGTGCCTCTTCAGAGAGCATATGCTAAACCCATAGAATGAGGAAAATATATTTTAGTAAAAAATAAAACAGTTTTTATTTTTATAAAATTGAAATATTTTTCTCTGAATTACTAATAAAAGGAAAAACAAACACAAAAAACTGAAACAAAACTTTGCTTAGAAACCATTCCATGGGCAATTGTTCTTCAACTTCTTGTTTCTTTAGCAAGGACAAGGAATATACAGTCCCTGCAGGCTCAACAAGGTTTATATATTTTTCTTGTATTAGAGGACAGGATTATAAGAAGGCAGCATCCACAATGTTTTCAACTTTTATGACAAATTCAACTACATGTTTTGTCACGTGGATTTGTAATCCATTTATGAACAGATGAAGGGACTTCTTATGAAAAGTGATTGGGAAAGAGTTGAAAAAAAAAAAATCCCAAACTGTATCGAACATTAAATATTAAAATCACTCCTATAATATTTTATATGTTAAGAATCTTGCACCAATTTAAAACATTTAATGAATATTTACATCTTACCTGAGAGGTAGTGTTTATTTTGCCCATTTTCTGTGTGTGGGATAATGAGATGCTGATTGAGTCCCACAGGAAGTGTTCCATAGCTCATCTCATCAGATTGGGCCTGAAAGGAGATAAGTGATTGCCCAGAAAATCTGCCACGGAACAGGAAATGGGTCCCAGATTACACAATTATTACTCCTGTACTTTTAAATAAGACTAGTCTCCCAACAGAGGCCTCAAGCTGAAACTGCAACAGGATTTATTCTGATGTTGAATAATACTGCTAAGGTAAAATATCATAAGGTAAATTTTCAGAATAGAGTTCAATCAAACTTCCAAAGAGAAATTTAAAACTGAGTTTTAGGAATTAATCTGCTTTTTTTTTTTTTCTAGGATAATGAGTCTAGTAGTGTTAAGCCAAATAAAATATATGCATTTTTTTTAAAAAAAAGTATATAAAATTAAAAAAAGGAAAAAAAAAAGGAAAAAGAAAAGGTTTCTATACAAAGCCCTAATGAGTAAAATGTTCTGTATGGATTTTTTTTTACTATTTAATTTTTTTGTTATGTGTTTTGCTTGAATGAAAAAAGCAGAGTATTGCAAAAGAAAAAACAGCCAAAGACAAAAATCTAAATGCAATCCAAAGTGACTGTAAAGTTTTCTCAGCCTGACTTCTATGCCAGGTTGGTGGTAGATTTTATTTCTATCTCATTTGGAGCATCTCATTAGGATTCTAAAGCCTTAGTGAGGACAACAGAAACCTTATCTTTGGGGTTCTTTATTGAATAGAGCTCAGTGTTTTGCACTGCTGAATTCCATTTCATTATGACAAGGGAAAGATGACATTATAGTCACTTGAAAATCTTTTCTACTTTCTTTTCTTTTAGTGTGTATTCTGGTACTATCTGATTTCCTGGAATTTTCATTGCATATTTTTCTAGAAAAAAAAAATCTACATCATTTAAGTAGAATTGAGGGTGGAGAGAAGGGGATTTGCATTTAACCATAAACAAACTTGGCCCTTATCTCTAGAATTTCAGACAATGAACATTAAATATTGATTTGTAGCTCAGTGTCTTGTCACAGGATATCAGTTTGACATGTATAGAAATGATCCATCAATTTTAATAAAGTCTTGCCTCTCCCTTGAGTTAAACAACCCATAAAATTCTCTGTAGGAGAAAGAGATAATGATGTTCAATAATTATTATTTTAGAACAATATTTAAATAATACTCTATATTGTACCTCTTGGTGCAAGAAAGCCAAGTCCATGCAGCAGATAAATGGATGAGTAGAAGTCATTTGTATAACTTGATACATGTTTAGGCTATTTACCAATAGCAATATTATCATTGAGGCAGAGGGTTGAGTAGAGGTTCCAAATGATGTTGGGAATACAGGCAAGAGTTTTTTCTCCAGTATGTTGAAGGTAGCTTATAGATATTCATGCAAAGTGAAGCAATGCTGTTGACAACTGCCTAGATGCACCTAAATGTAAAAAAAACCTAAGATAAATTTATCCACATCTAAGAAAAGAAATGTCTGTCATCTATAAAGACATTCCTAGATTTGGTTATAAGACTTTTTTTAAAAACTTTGTCAGATGCTACACAGTCAACTCAGAAACTGGTCATTACACAACACAAAATTGCATTGCAAGAAAACTGCTCATCAAAGTCCCTTACCAGTGAAATTAATAAAATTATGTTTTTACTTCAAAGAGCTGAGATACTTGCTGGTTTTGTACAGGAGAGCATGACTGTGCTCCCTGTTCCACCTCACAGCACACTGGCACAAAGCTATTTAAATATACTTGGACTTAGTCCCTTCCAATTGAAATATTTTATTCTATTTTTTTCCAAGTAAATAATGGGAAAACATAAACACTTCTATTAAAAAGTGGATACCTGCAAATGTAAGATGTCACTGGGTATTAACAAATTAAAACCTTCCACCAGTGAATCTTAGAGTTTTCTGTTTCTTCAGGAGTTATATCCTTGACTAGGACATAATTGTCTGAAAAGGATATAATACATTTTTTTCCAGGGTACCTTACTTGATAAGAAAAAATAATCAATATCCTGGAATTTATTTTTTTTAATTCGAATATCTTACTGTTTTCTTGATTTATTGGAGAATCAGAAAAATTATGAAATGAACTGTAGTTTAGCTCCTTGACTTAGATTGTTTAAATCAGATAGATCAAATGTCGAGTAAGTGTACACAGATAAAAATAATACACTGTATTTCTGAATAAATAAAATTCAAGGAAACTGTTCGTTTATACTCCAGAACTTGAAACAAAATTTGGGCAAATTATTCAGTGTGAATTATTTGCTCAGCTCTCTTCATTATACCTTTGGTTTTCTTGATTACTACTAAACAGATTTTGAAAGAAAAAGATATTTTCAGAGACTGAATCAGTTATGAAGGTGACCTTCTCTTACACCATCAAAATTAAGATGCTTTGAATTATCAATTCCAAATCCTCTATCTCTTTGCAAAGATCATATGCTACCTTCATTTAATCAGAAAAAATATGTTTCAGTTCTTTTTCCTTTGTTAACATATCACATATACAAATGTGAGCAGTCAGCAATCATAAGAAACTATAAAATATCAACTCAATGAGCACAAGCAAAAGTTGAGGAAGATATTGTCTAAAAAAATATAGTCAGGTTTCATGTTTAGCTAAAAGTACTTATTAGTTGGCTCTGAAGGTTGTTATGGGATTTGACTTTATAACACCACTGTTTATCATTTTTAAAAGATAATTTCTTTATCTAGAAAAGCTCTTGTTGCTTCCAATTTAATAAATTTGTTGTGAATTTTAAAAGAGAACTAGAATTCTGAGGAGGGTATTAAACAAGAGAGCTTGCATTATCTAACACCAAACTCATTTAAACTCATTTTAAACATGAGATAGTCCAGACTTGCTTGGTGAATTTTCAAGGCTGACAGGGTTGAAGTTCAACCAAACACTGGAAAAAAACCCCCAAAAACTTAACTGTTTGTCCTAAAATTTCCTTTCTGTGTATATATAACACAACTTGAGAAGACAATATTATACAGTGACTCTAGATGAGGATCAAAAACACGATTTAAAAATGTTTTTCTTTTTGAAGATGCATTTACATCAATTCCTCAGAGTCAGCCTGCAGGAAGGGAGCTTCTAGGATTTAGTAAACCACTGAAATGCTGTCTGGTTCAGGTCTATGATATCTTACAAAAGAGAGAGAGGGTAAGTCATCAATTCTGAATTTTACAAGCCCTTCCAAACATCTAACGGTTGAGGAGTACCAATAAAACAACCTGTAAAAGAAAGAACAACATGGAAAAAATGGGTTCTTTTCAAGGTTCTGAGTCTTTATGCCCATTAGCTTTTATATCTTTAAATGAATATAACAGGATGATGTCATTTGAGCTAATAGCTTAATTCTGCATATAGATGGTAATATCCATTATTTTTAAAAGCAATAGTAACAGATACCTGCTTGCTAAGCAGTTGAATTAATATGCACATTAGCCATAGTGGCTGTTGTTAGAGTTTGCTTTTGGTCCCTGCTGATGCCATAACTGGGGCTCTAAATGCTCCAAAGAGGACACGGCCCCAGGTGCAGGAAGGAGAAGGCGACGTCCCGAGCGAAGCCTGGCGCAGAACGAGAACCCCAGCTCCTAGATAAGAAAACACCTCCTGGAAAAGATAAGGTGAGGGATTAGTAAAAGAAGCGTGTTTGCTAAACTGCTCTGAGAGGTGCTGGCAATCAGCATTAACTTAGTCATGGCTGTTTCCTGAGGGCTGCTGAAGTTGGTCTGCTCCTTCTGGACTCTGGAGCTGGTGAAGATTGACTGAGCCGCAGCATGTGAGCTGGCTGTGCTCCTGCTCTAGGCAAAGCACACTACCCCTGCCACTAATCCAGGGATGTGCTTTGTCTCCTTAGTAATCAAGGAAAGATGTATATGTATTTGTGTGCCTCAGGTATGTACTCTACAAGAATGTGTTCACTTTGTTTGCTGAGAGTGCTTGAGTTACTTAAAAATATATATATTTTCATTTTCTGCCTCTAGTTTTGGGTTGGTGGGGTTTTTTTGGGTATATCTTTCGGGTTTTGGGTGGATTTTTATTTGCTTTTGGTGGTTTTTTTGGTTTTTGTTTTTTTTTGTTTTTTTTTTTTTGGTGGGTGGGCGGGCAGGCGGGGAGTGTTTCTTCTCCCAGGAAAGGTTTTGTAGAAGTTTTTAAAAAGCTGCTGTCAGCTAATGACTGAGTCTGTGTTTTACATTCTGTTTCTAACTTGGCATAAATCCTAAAATTAATAAAATGATGTGGCGCTCCTCTTGGTAATTAAAGCAAGATGATTATTCTACAATAATAATCCTCTTAAATAGTGAGACACATAAACAATGGAAAGATAATTCTTTGCTCAACAATGTAATATATTGGTAAAAAAAAAAAAAACAGATTACTTTTGAATTGGTAAACAAGTAATCCTGTCTGTTTCAGTCAGAATAATGAATCTCTGTTTGTGTAACAAATGTGCATTTGGTTTGTGACCCTGAAGATATAAGGTAGAATTTGGATAGTCCATGTGCTCAAAATAGCTGTTTTATCAACTGGCTGATTCTGAGCCTGAAGCATACATCATAGCTAGGGATAACAATCCATTTCATCCTCCTGACTTTATATATTCTGATAAATTCTAAACAAATAAAGGTGTAAATTTCCCAGTCTTTTTTACTTTTTTTTAATCCCAAAACTTAGAGCTAAGTTGTCTATGCTATAAATATTATACAGATCACAAACACCTTCTGCAAGTGTGTTTGATGCTTGTTTCTTTTATCTTGAAAGAGCAGAGAAGGTTCCTTAACACAGGCAAAATTATTTCTAGTGCAGAGGCATGAGCCCTAGGCAAGAATCCTTCCCAGATGTGAACAGCTATCTTCTGAGAGAGGAGAGGATGGGACAAGGGATGGGAGAAGCCACTTTGGTGCCTAACATTGGTATGGGTATTTTGCTAACTGAGAGCAGACCAAAGGGCTTAGCTGGAGTTCTGCAATGGAGCTCAGCAGCAGCAGCAGTGTGGGGTGTAGAGCCCAGTCCTTACAGCAATGAAATCAGCTCCAGGAGCAGCAAGCCCAGCCCTGCCTGGGTAGCTGGGTGAGCAGAAGAGCCATACAAACCCTATAAACCTATTTGACATGAGCCCAACCCAGAATGCAGACCACAAGACCTGGATTCCTTAGCTGTGCTTGATGTTTGGATTTTTGTGTTTTAAATATGTTATAATAGTAATCTATTCTATTATTATATAGATTCCATAATGCTTTGACAAATTAACTAGAAAGATAAGGAAATGCAGCAATACCTCATATAAACAAGCCTATGTCTCACATTGCTATAAATCAGAGCACAATTTTTCCCCAAAATTTTTGCTTCTTTTGTAAATAGGATGGCTCAAGATAAGAAGAAAGATAAAACTGATAGGTAATGGCCACACATGTGCCAGTCATTGGAGTGCTGTCTCAGTCTTCAACAGTACTGAGAAATATCTGTGAAGCTGATTCACAGTGCTACTGATGTAGCTGTTCAGGTCTACTGTGAAACTCAAGGGAACAAAATTAGCCTTAATCTAGCATTGTCTGTTTGGGCTTCAACATTTTTCCCTTTCAAAGTAAATAAGTACAAATCACTGCTAGATTCCTGCAACTCTTTCCTGAAAAGTGAAAAAACAAAAATAGAGCAGGAGGGAGCCAACCCAAATTTTCACCTGGAAATCCCAAGTTACGTATTTATCCCTTTTGTGTCAAATCCTTTCTCCTTTGCCATTCCACAGATTACTGGTTTTGGAGCAAATTATTGCCTTTGTCCTCCTCATTCTTGGAAGAAATCACAGTTAGGTTTTATTCATACCACTTTAGAATATGTAAGGGTTTTATGCACATGTTATTCAAAGAAGTTCAGCCAGGTTTACACAAAACAAAAGGAATTCTGCTCTTGGAAAGCTCCACAGCTGGACTTCTATATGCTGAAAATCATTGTTATACTTCCTCATTGTCCCTTTCCCACTCTTGGAATAAACGTTTCTCTGACAATTTGTATGTGTTTTGAATTTGGAAATGGACATACTGTCTCTTGACAGGACTTATTTAATCCAATTTCTGATGCTATTATCACTGACAGCTTTTAGGGGAGCAGCTGTAGTTTTGATTTATGTCCTCAAAGAATTTGTTCTGTCAAAGAACATTTCCAAATATGTTGGGACACATAAATCCTTCTCAAAAGGGATCCCTTCCTTATGAAATATAAAATGATAGGATCAAGGGATTGCAAGTGTTTGACACATTTCTCATTTATAACAATGTATAACCCTTTGGGTTCTTAAATACACTTTTGTCTATTCCAATCGGTCTTAAATCAAAAACCCTTGAAGACAAAGTTAAGAATGGTAAGTAAGGACAACTTCTCAGGTGTACCTCTCAGGGAGCAATTAGTTTGATCAATTTGAACTCAGTAGTTCAGTTCTATGTCTGGATCCTGGCAAAGCATATATTGGGATTAAATATTTCTGTTAAAGATTATGCTATGTGAATTACAGACTTAGCAACTAGTATTTATATAATTAAATATGTAAGTTTAACAATTATATTCCATATTCTAGTGCATCAGTGGCAGTTCTTAAATAATGGAAATAGAATTGTCTTAATAGGCAGTGTCATTTGCAATTCTCTCTGACCTCTTTCCATGCATCTCTTGAAAAAGATTAATCACAAATTTGTGAGGTATTGTAACTTATGGGCTAATATAGGGAGGCCTGGAAAATAAATTATTTTTCTTGAAAAAATCCTCCCAGCAAGGTGTAACTATTATGGTGCTATAAATCAAAACTGAGTTTGTGTTAAGCGCAACTCTAGAGATTTTATTGTATAGTAGGCACTGATGGTGCCTACAAAAATTATTATTTTAAGGTTTTTTAGGAATAACAACCTCCAAATATATTACCTTATTTCAGTTTTCTTTTCCCTGGTCAAAAAATGCCCAAACAATACTAAGTGGCTTTGTTCAATTGATCCAGAAGCGAATGGGAGCAATTTAAGAAATTATTTTCTTACCTTTCAAATAAAGGATAGTTTAGAGACCTATTGGTCACCCATCTGACCTCACTTGCATTAGCTTACAACTGCGATCGATTGAGTTACTCTGGATTTATGGTAGCACAATGGGGAGCATATTTAACAGTAATAGGCAGAGTTGTCTAGGCTCTGGAAGACAGAGCCTAACTTTTAACTGCCTGTCCCTGCAGCCCTGAAGAAAACATCTTTACTCTCTCAAGATCTTTTATTTTCTGTTTTTCTTTTCTTTTTCTTCAAAATAAGTAAATAAATATCCCAAATGAGTGAGTATTAAAGCTTTATTTAATCAAACTACAAGGCTACTGGAAGTAAACTGCTTTAACACTTTCCTTAATTTTTTGACCCTGTAAATTTTTTGGACACACTCAAGTTCCTATGCTGCATCTGAGAGTGAAATCCAAGATGCCAGTTTTTGCAGAGCTGGATGTGATGCAGTTTTGTATGTGCTTCTTCAATGAACTTGGTCTTAACAAAGACTACTAATTAAGGGAAAATTTGCCTTGAACCTTTTCTCCTAGAAAAACTCTCTGCTCTCAGCTTGGATGGGTGAAGTCTTCGATGAGTAAAAAACTGCATGGAGGGCTGGGCCTAGAGAATTGTGGTGAATGGAGCTAAATCCAGCTGGCAGCTGGTTGCTAGCAGCTCAGTTTTGGGGCCAGTCCCATTTGACATGTTTACTGATGATCTGAAAATGGGTGTATTTGCAGGCAGCACCAGGTTGGATAGAGTATTGATCTGATCGAGGCTGGGAAGGCGCTACAGGGAAAATCCACTGGTGGGCTGAGGACAACTGCTGGAGGTTCAACAAGATGAAGAGTGGAGTCCTGTACTTAGGTAGCATCAACCCCATGCTGTGCTACAGGCTTGGAGAGGAGAGACTTGAGAGCTGGTCAGCAGACAAGAACAGAGGGGTGCTGGTTGACAGCCAGCTTGGCATTTGCCCAGGTGGCCGAGAAGGCCAATGACATCCTGGCCTGGATCAGCAATAGTGTGACCATCAGGACAAGGGCAGAGACTGTCCCCCTGCACCGGGCACTGGTGAGGCTGCACCTTCAGCCCTGTATCCAGTTCTAAGCCCCTTGCTTTAAAAAGGACATTGAGGTGCCTGGAGAGTGCCCAGCAAAGGGCAGCAAGGCTCATGAAAGGTGTGGAAATCTTGTCTTATGAGATAAGGCTTATGAAATAAGTCTTATGAGATAAGTTGGGTTTGTTTAGTCTTGAGAGGAGAAGGGGGAAGCTCATTGCTCTTCACAGCTCCCTGAAAGGAGCTCAGAGTGAGGTGGAGGCTGTTTTCTTCTCCTGTGCCTCCAGTGAGAGGACCACAGAAAATGACAGGGGAAATCCAGATTAGATGAGATAATTTTTTTTTCACTATTAGAGGGGTCAGGCATTGGAATAGGTTGCCCAGGGAGGTTTGTGGAATCACCACCCCTAGAGGTGTTTAAAAGACATTTGGATACGGCACTGGTTGATAAGGTTTAGTGGTTTAGGGGTTACAGTGGTAGTACTGGGATGACACTTGCACTAGACGGTCTTAAGGGTGTCTTTGCACCTTGATGATTCTATGATTCCTGAAGCATAATGGGTTTTTTAATTGTTATTTTTAATTTTTTTCCTCAAATCTTAATGTCAGTAATATGGCTGAGATTGTCTGTCTTCTGTATGACCAAGACTTCAGTTATCTCAGGAAATTTGAAATGCAGTCAATAGACTAAGAATAACAAATCATTTCAGTATCTAGTCTAGTTTACCAAATACAATACCATCATAAGACCCATAAGCCAAGACACCATTCCAAAATGTAATTACAACTTTTAGCTAAAAAGAGGTTTTCTCTCTCACAAAATTATCCTTGATCAATATGAAAAAAAACCCAGTGTGCTCAAGACATATTCTGACTTGCTGGAACTTGTTTCATTCTGAAGGTTGGCATACAAGGTTGCTGGACAGCGGTTGCATGTCTTCTTTAATTTTGTATACTTTGCAAAAACCTTCTATATTGTCCACAAATTTAGTTGCATTATCAGATCACATACTGGAATGACAAAAAAAAACCCACATTCTCAAAATTAGAGAGTTTTTTTCTCTTGGAAGAAATTATTTTTCTCTGGATGAATGCTTCAACAGGCTTCCCAGTGGTGTCTCCTCAGGCTGCTGTCGCCTGCTAGCACTCCTGAACCTGTCAAGAGCTATTGGGAAGTATCATAGATTTCTCTGTCCTCACCTTGTTCAGATCCCCAACAGGAGAAGACTCCTATTCTAGGCTCAGACATTTGTTTAATATCAAACATATCTCCATTTCAATACTAGAAAAATTAAATTCTTGTGAATTGTCCTGAAATCTTGGCAGCTAACAAAGAGATGCATACCAACAGATATGGCATGATTGTACCACATATTCCTGTTCTCGGGGAGATGGAAAGTCTGATCTAAGACAGCTCTGTAGAACTCCTAGAAAATCCTTTTATGTAGCAGGCATGTTAAATGTTTTACGTTGTGGTATGTTGTGAAGTGTTCAAATTAACTTTTAGCGGCTTTATTTCACATTGAGAGTTTGATGTAAGGAGAAATAAGCAGTCTGTCCTGCTCCTAGCTATCTTCACCAAAAATTTTTATGTGTGATAATTAGGTACTTTTCTGGTATTTTTTATGTTGGGCTCCTGGTATGCCTTCCAAAATGATATAAAATTACCATTTAATAGATGGGAGTTTACACTGTATGCACTTGAGTATCTTTACATCTGGATACCTCTATGTTCATTTGCATTGGGGATATCCCTGCAGTGTATCTTCTGTTGCAGTTTCTTCTTGAATAAATCAAGGTCATGTGCTTTGATATGCCTTCTGAAGAGGAAATTACATCACAGCTGGAAAACGTGGACAGAATGCTTCAGAAATTTACTGCTGATCCAGTTCAACACGATAATGAAGATGAACCTCTTGTGTTCAAAGAATGAATGAAAGGTTAGATACTGTGTTACCTGCATTTTCTGATGATTTGCATTACTAACATCTGGTGTTCAGAATGTCTAAACCTCACAGTTAAAGGTTCAGCAAAATCATAATTTTTGACCTATTTCTGTTTTTAGTGTTTTATTCTCTTAAAGATTCAGTGAATCATATACTCATTTTGTTGAGCAATAATTCCATTTATCACAAGAATTTGTGTGAATGAAACATGATTACTTTCATGTTTGTGGAAGCCAAGTCTAAAAGAGAACAAGGAACACAGACCCTGAGATTCAGTCCTGGAGAAAATGAGCAACATAGGATGATATCCGAGCAGCCCTTGAGTAGTTTGTGGTAGTACTGTTACCAAGCAAAATTGCTTAAAGTAGTCACCATATAACAGAGAAAAGACAGAATACCTACTTAAATACTTCTAGCATAATGCTATAGATATGTTACAAAATGTCTCAGAAGAGCAGCTGGGGGATGCTTGTGGGGAGCATATGTATGAGCTTGAAGAAGCATATGTATGAAGTGAATTTTATTACAGAACAGATGTCAGATATGTTGAACTGTGATACAATGCAGATCATTTTATTGGCTTCCTTGTAAGAGATAGTTTTAAAAGAATACTGACTAATCTCTTCTTCTTTCTTGTACATTACCAAGGGAGAGAGATGAGTCGGTGACCAACTTCTTGAAGGGATGAAGAACTCCTTCAAGGCGAAGGAGGCCAAGAGAAAAAGGTCACTTTCCTTAAGGCAAGGTAACAAGAGGTTGGGGGGAGGGGGCATCCAATGGTGGGTTTGGTTTGGTTTGTTTTTTTTTAAAGCACTTGGCAAAGGGGCCCTTGACATTTCTTTCTTTCCTTTCTGAGGCCCTGGCTCCCAGAGGGAAAGAAAGAGGATGAAAAAGCTCATAGGAAACGTAAGTGATCTTTATTGACCTGTGACTTTTTTGTAACCATGGCCTCTGGCATGTGACTCAATGTGCATTTCTTGTCAAAACAGGTAAGGGAATTGTGCACTGCCCTGAAGGAATGTATAGTGTATGTGTGTGTGTGTGTGTGCAGAGTGCTGAAAGGCAAGAGATTGATTTGAGGGCTGAGGTGAGAAGAGGAAGATACAGAAAAGTGTGAGGGGGAAAAAGCACTGTGGAATGAGATACTTTTTGTTTCCTCTGTGCTGGTGGAGGATTGCCAGAGTTATTGACTTTTTTTTTCATATCAACTCGGTGTTGTTCCTCTTTCTACCAATCAAAATTTCGTATTTGTTTTGATTCAGGAACCCATTTTATGTTTTCTTTTTTCTCAATTTGATGAGGTTTCTTAGATTTAATAAATATTTCCATCCAATATTTCTGTAATTGTGTGCAGTAATTACTGTATGTATGCAATCTACAAAGAAAGATCTGACAGGTGATGTAAGATAAACTGTGCAGGATTAATTAGCCTTACCTGTGATGGTTGAAACAGTTCATACCATTGAGGTAAATGTAGAAAGTATTGTCAGCTAGTTAGTACTGCTGAGGAGGACAAGGAAGATATTGTATTCCTTCAAAAGATTAGGTCAGCAATTAAACCAAGGAGATGGGATCCCAATCAGTCATTCCTGGGAAGAGGTGGAGCTTGGAGAGGGACAAGGAGAGTCTTTCTCAAAACATTCTAAGCATCTCAGCTAGCAATGGCTGTATTTCAGGGTTACTGCCAGGAGCACTGTATTGTTGTGCCAGAAGCACAAGAATACTCATAAAAAGTGCTGAAAATGTGTTGGGACATCTCTGAGATCTGCCATCTAACCTACAGTTAAAAAGGGAGACAAAAATAAGGTGGCATTTAGGACAAGAGATACAAATACATTTTACGGATTTTGCTATGTTGTTCCTAAACCCCTTAGTTTTGTAGGGAGAACAAAGTAGGTGAGGTGAAACAGACTTGTACAGAGAACCTACAGCTAAATCTGGCAAATCTGCAAGGTATGCAGGCACCTTCTTCCAGTTTTTGGGTCAATAGTCATGTCAAGCAATACATTTTTCTGCTTCGCTGGAGGCCCAATTCTTTTCTTAAGAATGAGTTTTCAGACAGCAAAAGCAAAATACAGTGAGACATTGGGCACTTGGTAAGGAAGAAAATGTGGGCCCTCTGCTCCCTAAATTGCCAGAAAGCTTCTTTGGAACTGGAATGAATGGGCTGGTTTTTATCAGGTAGGAGGCTCTGCAAAATGATGACCTGTCAGCAAATTATTCATACACAGCTTCCATAGACTGGGAATAGCTGAAAATGATTCTTGAATATCTTGTCTGTGACAGTCAAAAACTTGAGTAAGGCATTTCTGGTCAGAATTTCTGGGTAAAATGACAGAATAGATTGAGGCCAATCTTGAGGATTTGACCTCAAAACACCTGAAATGAGGAATGATTTATTGGACAAGACTAGAGTGCCGAGTTTAGAGGAAGCTCTCACAAGAATATAATAGCAGTCAATTGCCATAAAGTCTGCTGGAATTATGTGAAAAGGAGATTGGTCTCTTTCAGTACAGTAAGCTTGAAAGAACTGAGCAAGAAAGGTTCATAAAGATATTATATTCTCTTATGTGGGATTCTTGATGTGGTTTGAGATTTTGTCTTTGGTAAGCTCAAAAATATCTGAAAATTCAATGAAAAACTTGTGAAACTGGACTAAGGTCACAAGTGAGGATGAAGCTAAGGCTTCCTAAAATGATTGAATTAGGACTTTGTAATGGGCATGCCCTTCTGTGAACTAATTGGGGGCCAGACTTGAACCAAAGAAAAAGTATCAGTTAGATTAAGTGTCACAATATATGTCCTTCCGTGGTTTGGGGGATTTTTTGTGTTTTGGGTTTTTTTTTCCAGCTCTCACTTCATTATACTTCACAGGCCAACAGCTTTTCCGAATCATGTAAATGATACCATGCACTTTTTTCTTCTATTTTAAATAGCCAAGTTATTGTGTACCTTTTGACTTAGAGAAAGAATGAGAAGAGAGAACATTCAAAGGAGGATTTAGGAAATAGCTTGAGAAAATGAAGCATGTGAATAATATTAACACAAAAGTGTTGTGTGGACCTTCTGACCTTTTTGAATGAGTCTTCTGTGTGCTACTTTCTGAGATTAGTTGACATTTTTACAGACCTTGTCAAAGAAAAAAAAAGAAAGGATAAAATTAGTGGGAGGGGGAAAGACAGCTCACTGGTCCCGACTGTAAAAAACACCATCTGATCCCTGTGAGGTTACTTTCCTGGTCTCACTTCATAGAAATATTTCACCAAAAAAAAGACAATTTCTCTTTATTCTTCAAGCTGACTCCTGATCCCTCACATCAGATTTACCTAACTGTTTCATCCTGGGAGCAGTGAGATCAGACCTGAGAGCTCATGTCAGCAGCAGCAGTCTCTCTGCCAGATGTGCCTAAGGGGCAAACAACAAAGTGTTTGCAAGCTTTCAGGGGTTTGTTTTCCATATCTCAAAAACATCCTGAGCAGCTGACAGTAGCAACTCTACTAAACTGTCCCACAAAACAATCAATCGAAATTGGAAAATATCGCATTAAACAGCTTTACTCCCACTGGTATTGCCCTCTGCCCCAGGATTCAAACTTAATATGAAGAACACTCTGACGAATCATAATTTAAAAGGTTTTTCCATGCAAATATATTGAAGACGTATTTATAAATCAGAAATAGTTGTGTCTGCCCTGGTTCTGTGCCTTGCAAGCATCACCCCACCTCACAGAGTCAGGCACTCTGGCTTAGGTGTCTGCTGCTTTATGAGTAAGTCCTGCATTATGTGCCTGAAGATAAGGCATGCAGAAGGCAAAGAGCTGGACAAAAAACAAGTGATGGGAAGTTCTGAAAACAGACATGATGACCCACCAGGGGTCTGCAATCCCCTTTACTCCAGTTAGGATTTGAAACTGATGGCAGTTTCCTGTAGTTTGGTGTCTAAACCACGCTGCCCTTTGCTCACAAAAATGTAATGAATATCGAGGGGTAATGCTTCGTTTTTCAAAATAAGAAGGAACTCTTGCCTACCACACAAGGCAGGTTTTATTCCTTGATTTGAAACTAGGAGGTGGTGGTAGACCTCCCGTTTCTCAGGAAAGTCTCCCAGGTATTGGCTTACTGGGAATTCTGTCTCTCAGAATTTCTCTCCTATTAAAACTGTTTCACTTTATGTAAACAATTAAATTTTAATTAAGCTGGGTGAAAAAAAAAAGGAAGAGAGATTGACTCTATAGCCTGGTGGTTAGAGCAATCATGTGAGAAAGTCAAATTCAAGTCCTCCTTCATTTAATTATTTATACCAAATGGAATAATGTCAGCTGGAGGGAGTGCAAGATTTACCTTGGACTGTGCTATTGTCTAATGGTTACAGCAGGGTCTCAGGAGGGTGACAAACTGGACTTAAATCCCTTTGTCAGACTGAAACAGGCAGGGTAATGAACTTGGGTCCACAGAAGCCACCTATTCTAACTTCCAGCTACTAAGCTGTTGGCAGGGGTAGAGTGGGAGCTCTTCGACTCTCTTTTGTGTTCGTAGTGCCTGATGTTTTCAGGCTGTTTTTGGTTTACTTTGGCAGATGTTCTTATAGCTAAGATAACCAAAGGAATGCTTTGATTTTTATGCACGTGATGTTTGTTTGCTTTTAATGGTCTAGAAGGCCTCCTCACCATCAGGACTTTGCTGATTATGTGGTAGTTTGACCAGTATATTTTCATTCAGGAGCCATCTAAGTGCAGAGAAAAGAGTAAACATGTTTGAGGTTAGCTAATGACAGTCTGGCCAGCAGGAAGTTTGCAGAGCAATGCTTTCCACCCATTGTTGATTTTATATATTATAACATAAGTGTGAACTCTAACAAATGTGACTTAGAAAATTTTGCACTTTGGTATGTTAAATGCTTCCAGATGAGAAAGGAAAAAAAAGGCCTATAAAGATGTATTTTGGGCTTGGTCACTGACATTACAGTAATATATCAAACCCTTTGTGAATATAGAATCTGAAAAGGTTTAAACTTCCTTTTTGTGCTGAAAAGCATCGTAGGTAACTGTGTCAGAAGCCTGAAATATGCAGCACCAGGCAGATTTGAAAAAGTATCAACTGAAAATAATGTTGGCTGAGGTCCTTTTGGTAGTATCTGGGTATAAAAAGTTTCTTTTACTGAATCACTTCAAACATCATGTTTTATGCTAAGAAAAGTTACAGCATTTTAGATTCTACTGAGAAAACTATAAATGGTCTAGAAATAGCCTTCATTTTAATTTGCCAAAAAGAAAAATGTTATATGACCTTAAGCTGTGCTGACTTTTGACTTCCAGAGTACTTTCTCTTCCCCCCAAAAACCCTAGTTCATTAATTTGTACCAATTACTGTTTCATTTCATTTCTCAGCACACAAGACTGTATCATTGGGTCACCTGGCATTGTTACAGTAATGCATAACCCCAATTGTTTGGGACTGTTACTCATGTGACAGTAGACTTATTTATCTATTTAACTGTTTGTTTGTGTTTTATGAAAACTGACATGAGAATTTTTATGCATCAAGTATTCTGGGAAAAATAACTGTCACCTACACTGGCACTTATATCCTTCAGAAAATGTCCTTGAGATGGCCAGCTACTCCTCTGACTTCTGCAAACCCCTTCAAGCTGATTCCTTCACTCTCTGTAATTCCACTTACAATATTTCATGCACATGTAATCCCCATAATCTTTAAGGTAATCAATGGACAGTTAGACTTAAAAAAGTAAAAAAAAAAAAAAAATTAAAAGGAGGAAGGCTGTTAGCCCTACTCCATATGCTCAAAATTGATGGTGTTTCTTGGGCCAGCACTGTCAACTTTAACTGTGGCATCTCATTGTTAAAATTAAATTTATAAGGATAACTATTACTGTAGCCAGTAGTATTACAACATAACTAAATATCCCAGCATAAATCCACTTTGCTGACATTTTAAGATCATCATTTTCAATGGCAGCTCGCCATCTCATACTTGGACTTCCCACTTGTTTCTAGCAAAACAAATGTATCCTTTTTGTATACCATGGTAGAAATTCCTGGAAACAAGCCACAACAGAATAAGCCAATCTTATTTTATGATATTTAGATGCTTAATGGTTTAATTTCGTGCTAAAAAACACCAAACCAAAACAAAACCGAAAAATAAACTACAAAAACCTACCACCATAATAAGGAAAAAGCCAAACTCAAAACAACTGTGTAAAATTGTGTTATAAAGAAGTAAATGAAGATGTATTGCTGTAAGATTGGAGACAAAAGACTACAAACTCCTCCTTTGCCAAGGATTTTGCAGACATACCTGGACTAGGAAATGATATGGGTAAAAAGAGATCACAATGACAGAAGTGATGTCCCTGGGAGAGATATTCCAACTGCAATAGATTCAGGAAAGGTTGTTGGGAGTTCCTGTCATAGAACAAGGACTTCCAAGAGCAGAAACAAATGGACATGCTATCTGTGCTTCCTTGAAAATCAAAAAACCTGGGAAACCAATGCTTGCAGTGGCTTCTAGTAGCTTCTACCTCATTAGAAAAACCTAACCTAACCCTCAAATTAGAGTAGATGAAAAATACTTACACATTTTATTATTCTTCCGGATTTACTGACATTGTAAAGTATATTGTATGTTTGAATTGAAAACTCACAATACAAGTTTCTTTGACAAGTGAAAGTGAAATAAAAAGAAAAGGTAAATTAATGCTTTTAGATGATCATTAGGCTATCCTGGAGACAGATAATTTATTTCCTTTAGAAGGATACTGGAGATACTGTGTAAACCTAAGCTTTTAAAAGTAAAGGCTAAATGAGGGAACTGAAGAGACATTCTTCTTCGACCAAAGCAGAAACGTATATTGCATGTCAAACACCTGCATATCAAAAGTCCTTAGAACGTTTTCTTCACAGGGAAGAAATGGGCTGCTGACATTAGGACTATGAGTACAGAACCTCACAAATCCCACCTGGACTAAACATAGTATTCTGCCTTGTACTTCTACAGCATTTTCCTATCCAGGCTTACAGAATGTTTTATAAGCTTTAATGGTTAAAAAAAAAGACAGAAAAGTCTAAACTGAAATTGGTCATGTTTAGTTTATCTCTCTTCCCAAGATCTATTTAAAAATAAGTGACAGAGAAACCAACAAACAGAGAATGTTGAATGGCAATTTCCTGTCAAACAGATGGAATGCTGATTGTCAGATACTGTCCATGCTGCACATCCCCATTGTTACTCTGAAAGGTAAATAGGTTTAAGAACATTATGGTCAAGTATAATCACAGTCTGGCATTACATGAGCAAGAGAAAGGGATGTCAGGCTCATCTAAAGCATCCTCAGATTTCCAGATGCCTGCATTCCTAGACATACCTGCAAGCCCAGCTAAGCTTCATAGCAAAATTCATTATTTCATTTTTGATGATCTTTTCTGCTGAGGAAAACATGAGCCTTTTCCAAAGATCATAGCTGCAGTTTTGCAAGAGCACACTTTGTGCAACTGGAAAAGGTTTGGTATTCTGCAATCTTTCTAGATCCACTGCAATTGTCATGTGTGATAATGACAATAAAACGAGCTTTTTGTAAGCAACTCTCTTAATGTATTGGTAGCAATTAATATATTTCAAACTAAAGGAGAACAACAAAAATATATGATGTATATGCAGTGAATTGTAATAGGAGATGTATTGAGACTGGCAAAACATTTATCTACAGAAAAGTAAAAAATCAATTAAGTTGTTTTAGAAGTAAAGATTTTTTCCAAGGTTATTAAGATATATGTAAGCAATCTAACAATTGTTAATAATACATTCTAACATTATTTAGTGCTGGGCTTATGGTTCTTGCTAGTGAAATATTGTCTGGTGTGCAAAACTTACGCTGATCTGAGGTACCCAGTTCCAAAAAGGAAAATGTTTTGGGTTCTTTCTTCATTTTGAACAACTACTGCTACTTGACAAACATTCCAGTCCTTTCAGCTAAGTTTTATACTAAGGCAGACAATAAGGTCCTGACTTCTCTATATGCATACCTTTCTATAGGGTAGAAACTTCAGCTCTCTCAGGGCACCTCCATCATGTCTGCAATTGATGGGAGCTGCAGGAACAGAAAATACTACACACAGCTTACCCACAGGTGTGTTTTCAGAGCAGATAACAAAAAATATGCATGTTATGTACCTGGATTAAAATCTCTTTCAAGGCAGGGATACATGATACTGGATACATTTTCAGAGCAAAAATATTGCCTAGTGTTTGCCTCCAGATCATTTAATGTGATAAAGTCAAGACAACTGGTAAATTTGTTTCAAGATTCTGAAATAAAATGCTAATTTAGGCATGAGGTCTCAGTGATCTTAACTGTACTCTCTCTGCCCAGTTCAGTAAGGACTAGCTTGGTGGAGAGCCTCAAATTTCCCTCCTTCCTCACTCCCTTTTTGCACCTATGAGGATGCAGCTTCCTCACTTGCCTTCTAAGACTGCAGTCAGAGTCTTGGTTTAAGTACTTTTTCCAGTGAATAATTTCTACATTAGTTGTTTTCTTTTTATAAGTCCATTGGGAAGCAGTATGCTTAAGGAAACATGTAGCTAAGGTTGCCAATTTGTTGATTTCTAGTTCCCCAGTTGCTTTGCAAAATCATCAAATGATGAGGCAGAGAGATTTGTATCCAGGAGGCCCACAACTTACTTGCCTCTCTCACATGTTCTATTTCAGTTCTCACCAAATCATCAGAACTGTTCTTTCCTCAACGGAACAAAAAGAGTCTCTTACACAAAAGTAATCTCATAATCTCTTCTAGCTTGTCCTAAATGTACCTATTTACTAGTGAGCAAATATTTTATTTATAACTGTGCTGTCATTTATTAGCAATTTTACTGAATTTAATTACTTCCCCTGAAATAACACCAAGGCTTCCACTTTGTTCAGTTTTCAAGTGCATATTAATGTAAAGCTGTGTCTAAGTATTAAAAATATTTAAGTGAAAAAACCCTTGTGTTTCTTTTTAAAATAAATTTGCATTTATTTTTGCAAAAAATTTGACAGGTGCACTAAATAATGTTCTATTAATGTAATGTTTTTCATTAGCAAAATATTGACTTTGGTCTGAAAGGAGCAATGACACCAAATTTATGGGTGCTAAATCTGAGTCAAATCTTTCTCACAAGACTTATGCAGTGATAGATTTTTTTTTTTTTTTGAAGTTCAAGGAATGAAAAGTGATTCAGAAATAAGGCTTTTAGTGTTATCGCAATAGTTAGAATTTATTTCAGTCAAAAATCAGAAACTTTCAGACAACAAAAGCAAAACTAGTCTCAGGCTTAGGAAAAAAAATCACTTCTGCTGTGCTATACCATTTTTTAAAAAAGAAATGTGGGACAAAAGAGTTGGTCACCATCCCTGACTGCTGTTTTAGCTGTCTGATGCAATGAAAGTATTGAAAGGAAAAAAGTATTAAGATTATTTCATACTTCATTTAAAATTGCATCATAGTCCAAATTTATTAATTCCATCCATTTCTGAATTCAATCACAAATTTTCACATTAGAAATACGATGTTCACAAAGGATAGATATATTTATTCCTTTTTCCTGGAACTCTTGTGATATCTGCTGTAAATGTTACCTGCACAGCTTCTCAGAGGACAGGTTTTTGGCATTACAGCTCATCACTGTAGTTGGCATGAATGTGATCAAAGTGCAAACTGAACAGGTTTGAAACCATTGCGGAAATGGCCATCAGACAGCAGTTTAGAAGAGCACTAATTTTAAATTTAATACTTACCAGTAGTAAAATTTTGAAACGAAAAGAAAAATGTGTATGTGATGGTTTAAATCTCTTTGTGTGAGCTTAAATCAGCGTTATTGGAGTGCAGCAAGTAACCAGAAGTAATATAATATTTTAAAAATTAATTACACAAAAACTCATACAATCATGTAACTAATCTTCAAATAAGTGAGAATAGTAAGACTCTTTCTAACGGCATGAAGATGAGACAAAATACATAGCAAGAGTGAAAGCTTAGTTAAGCCCTAGTGGCAATATTTTTAAGAAATAAAATAGAAAATACTTTTATTGGGTGTCAGAAGGCCAGTCAAGGAAATAGAAGTTTTCGGATGATATAGAGCTCTCCAGGAAACAAAATAATTCAGGTAATTGGTATACACAATGTTTTCATAGACAGAAATTTACATATTAAGAGAAAAAGTCTGCCAAATGTTTCTGTGAAAAACTCAAATCCAGTATTATCAATCATTTCTAAGTTGCAGGAAAACTTCAAACCTTGGGATTTTTGCCCTGCCAAAGAAATTTTTCACAAAGATATATTCAGTGATTTAGAGAACTTGCATTTCCATTAGCTGTTCTGCTGTTAGGTTCCCAGACTTGTCAGTCTGCCACCTTTCACAAATTACATTTGTGAATTAAAAACAAAAGCAATTCCTGCTCATTTCTTTTGCTGTCTGGAATACTATTATTAATTCCAGATATGATGCTGATTATTTGCATTACAGTAGTCAAAACAATGATGAGGTATTTCCCTTCAAAGATTGCATCTCATTCAAAACACATTTAACTCTTATGTTTTGAAGCATTTGCACAGACTTTTAACTATTGGAATTTCATGTCTGGCAATATTTTAAACAGTTGCATTCCAATGAAACTGCATAACCTGGAAATTCCAATACAACTGAATAATCTGTTATCTGCTGAAAACAGCTTAATTTTAATATGCTGCAGTTGACTTAAAGGTTAAGCAACCTCTTAAAAGAATGTGAACTTGTGAATTAGGGAGGTCTTATACTCTCAGGTGACATTTTATTCACCACAAGAAGTAACTGCTAATAAGCTCTCTAGCTAGCAAAAGCTAGATGTAAAATATGTAAAACTTGAAACGTCTAGTGTTTCTGAAAAAAAATACTCCGTGAATTTGGTTTATTAGGTAAATTATAATAGATCAAAGAAGGAAAAAGTAAAACCAGGTGTCAAAAACTGAGAATGACCAACAAATCCATTTTCTAATGTTATTTCATGGTCAGCTCTTATTAAATATTTGGTTAATAAAATTTTCAAATTGAGAATAACTTCTTCTGAAATGTACATTGGATCAACATAGATAAAAAACCTCAGTATGATGCCTCAATGTGCTAAAGAACAGACTCATTATGTAGGAACCAATTTAATCTTTTTTTCTTCGTCCAAATCAAACTTAAGCTAGGTGAGCTAGGTGAAGAGCCTTACTGATTTGGAGTATTTAGGCTAAAAAAACCCCAAAAAAACTTTCCTTTGAAAGTTCATTCCTGAGAGAAGAGGAGACAGGATTCTAATAAGAACCACAGAATGTGCTCAGCACACTGCACTGGTGAGCTAAATCACTGACAAGTGCAAGGGCAAACCTCCAAGGACACGCTGCCTGTAGGAGCAGCGATATCTTACTCTCTGGGGCAGAGGGCAGAGGAAGCACTGCTACTCTGAACACTAGGGTAGTAATTATTTTGAGTCCCTAATTTTTCAAAGCACTAAAGGTATTATATAATCTCAAAGCTGTTCTACGAAGTATCTGGCATTTGCAGAGCTTCTGCTTGATTCAGTGAGAATTAAGCAGGCGGCTGTATGTCCTCGAAGGCAAGCTGGTGCTTAAAGACAGCCGGAGGCTTAAATGGTTTGGTGTGACCTCACCTCAGGTCCCAGGGGCAGTTTTGGACATCACAATTGAAGAAACATACAAAGCTATTAAAAAGTGTGCAAAGGAGAGCTCTGAAGATGAAAGACCTGGAGAGGAAGACATATGAGGAGGGGCTGAGGGCACTGGGGCTGTTCAGCCTGGAGGAGACTGAGGGCAGAGCTCACTGCAGTTACAGCTCCCTGTGAGGGGCAGAGGAGGGGCAGGCACTGATCTCTGCTCTGTGGGGACAGTGACAGGGCCCGAGGGGGTGGCCTGAAGCTGAGTCAGGGCAGGTTTAGTTTGGATATCAGAAGTTTCTTCACCCAGAGGGTGTCTGGGCACTGGAACAGCTCCCCAGGGCAGTGGAACAGCACCAACCTCCCAGAGTTCAAGGAGAATTCGGACAGTGTTCTCAGGAAAATGATGTGAGTCTTGGGGCTGTCCTTTCAGGGCCAGGAGTCAGACTTTGGTGATTCTTATGGGTCCCTTCCAGCTCAGGATGTTCTTTGATTCTAATTCAGAAAGCAGTTACAGGAATGTAGCTGTGTGTGTAAAAGCTGACATATCTAATTTTTAAAAAAATTCTATATTAAATTAATTATAACATTAATGTTTTAATTAATTATAAATTTTGACATGAAAAGGAGTGTACCTGTACAAACTAGTATATTTAAAGTATGGTTAGGACCACCACCAAAGAGAGACTTTGATGAATTAAAATGGGATTTCAGTCCATCATTGACACCCAGAATGAAGAGGAAGGCACTGGGAAGTTGTAACTTAGTTACTTTGACTTTATAAATAGGTAATAGGTTCTCTGGTCTTAAAATAAATAAAAGCAAGTCTTCCACATGCTTCCATTTGTTCTATCTGAAGTATTTATTAAAAGTTTCAAGATACAAATTTTCTTCTTTTGAAGCTTTTTAAGTGATTTCTTTATATATTCAGATGCCCTGTTCATCCTGCAGCTCATACCTTGTGCTGAACACTCCTCTAACACACAGCAGAATTGTTCAGACTGGCTCAGACTATGGAGAAGAATTTTGTTTAGTTCCTTTCTCATTCTGAAGGTTAAGTTTTCCTCTGCTCTTTCTTGGGAACTGTGTCTTGATTGGGCTGATTATATATTTCACATTACAGCTCTGGGACCAGAATCCCCCCAGGGAGTGATGTGGCTTCTAAATTAGACCATCTCGCCCTGACTGTGAAGTAGCAAATCTCAAAATCCCTTAAGCAGAGTGGTGTAGGCAGATTGCAACTAAATACCTCTGTCCATCTGCCTGTAGCCCAATGGTTATGACACTCCCAGAGAGACAAAAACTCCCATGATTTTGAAAGACTTCAGGGAAAAACAAGTATAGAAATAGGATGGTTTTTTAATGTGAGGAACACTAGCTCAGGCTAATGTTTTACTAGGAGAGAGCTCCAAATGCACTTTGTGAGGTGCCAGCTCCTGGAAACACCAGCCACGTCTGATTGCCCACAAGGAGCTTAACCTCTAGCCTAGACATAGGATGTTTTTGCAGAATCCCCATTTGGGCTTCAGCTATTTTACAAGTTTAGGAAAACTTCCTGGAAACAGTCTTTTGCTCCATCACACTGGTAGAAATAACTTCTTCTCCTCTACATTTCAGTGAAGGAGTGACAGTGGTGTTACGGGGATTAGGAAACTGCGCTGTGGGATTTGAGTTCCCACGCTCTTCCTCAGGCAGCCTGTGGATCTGACTCCTGCATCTGACAGATTGCAGGAAGAAACAGAAAGCATTAATTTAATGTTAACCACGAGCTCTTGCAGCAGTCATAAATATTGTTTTAGATATAACAGATTATGCTGCTCTGCCATTACTTTCTCGAATAGGTTCCTTTTATCTGATGCAAATTACAAGCGTGTTCTTTTCTCTCAGTACCAGAGAGATACATACATAGTTTGATGAAAATGCACCCCATGGTAGATGGTATGAATTGATATGGAGGACTCATTGGAAGGTACTAATTATACAGTCTCCTTTCACAGATATGTCAGTGAAGCAGTTGTACATCTCTATAAAATGGGAAGAGAAAGATTGCCACAGAAATAATTGAACATAAAGTATTTCTTTATTTTCTCATATGATCTACTGAAAAATAAGTCTGATAGCTAAAATACAGTGAGAAAAGTAGTTCTCTGGTCTTAAATTATATATATTTTTTTTAAATTGTGTGGTTTTTATGAATCCCCTAAGGTAGTTCTATATTTTCATATGTCAATTTGTTATGGATCCATATCTATTGAAAGATATCAGAAACTTAAATGGAGTTTGTTAAAAAAAAATAAATTTAAGATTCCAAGTTGCACTGCTTCTCACATTCTGTGTATCTTCCCACTATTAGAAGTTCCTGATTGCTTTGTATGTTATACAACTCCTTTCTATATGTTACTACTCAATGTTTGAAGAATCATGATTTATCAAAACTGATGAAAGAATGCACTTGAGCTGCAAGTGCAACAATGTGGTGATTTCTATGTGACATAATTTGGAAATGTAGGGTGTAAAATAGCTTTGGATTTCTGCCAATTAACAGCTGATGGGGAACTTTCTTTTCCTTAGTTTACCATTTGGCCATCAATAAGGCTTCAGGGAGGTAACTGGAGATCATGAATGGTAGGAAGCAGCTTTACCTTTCCTTGGTTATTGGTGGTCCTTGACTGTCAGTACAGACAGGCTTTAACCTTTTTTTTTGCACAATATAAAAGTGAATAAATTTCTGCCACATTTTATCTCCAGCATCAGTATTGTCTATTTCTGTTCTTAGTTCTATTTCTTCTTTTTTTATCCTTCCTCTTATTAGGAAATGGCCTAATTACTAGTTTATCCTGTTCCAAGACGGCATATAACTCAGGGGCTTGAATTACATTATCTATGAATATTTTTCATTTCCCCAAACGTCTTCTGATGAGCAATTTGGCTTTTAAGGTGCTCAGTAAACCGATATTATTTGCATATACATTAGTCTCTAAGCTCCTCATCTAGGGAGTACCATTACTTGCATCACATGCCCACCACTTTAGACAGCACTTTGATTTTTAGACTTTAATTACACAGCATATATTTCAAAATGTTTCTACCATTAAAGAAAAATGTTAACAGATAATTGGAAGTAAAAAAATATGCACGGAGAAAGACAATGTAAGGTTAGCATATTTGTTAGTAAATGTCTGTTCTCAGTCAGCAACAGCTGCAGTTTAATTAAACTCAACTGTTTGCAGGTGTTTTCAAGAGAAAATTGTATAGATATGCATGCACATATATAATTCAGCTGAAGCTGAATTTACCTTTATAAAAAGACAAGATGTAAGCTTCTAACACAGAGGTGTCTTTCTCTGTAGTCTTGTGATTAACGTTCAGGTTTCTTTCTGATATGTAAGGATGAGATATTATCAGGGAAAAATCCTCAAGAAAGCACTGTAAAGCAATAAGGAAGGAACACCAGCTGTGCCCATGAATTTACACAGTTAGTATATCTGAAAAGCATTCTCCATCCTAAGACTGGTATTAAAGTTAGGTGAGTTTAGTGCATCAGACAGTACAAAAGGATTTAATATGTGTTAAAGAAGGAAAGGTAAATACAAAAAAAGAGGACTTTTTAAAGATCAGAACAGCTTTAGATGTTGTGTGGATCAATAGTAGTCTCATCACAGGTAAAAGTTCACTAGATAGCATATTGAGCTGCAAGTTCAAAATGTCAATAAGTTGTGCAAAATTTAAAACCAGGACATGTTGTAGGATATTTCTACTTAACTTTTTGTTCTTGTGTTATAAATATTTCTGCTCAGCAGAGGTATTTGTGAAAGTTGACAAGAAACTAACACCACTAAATCATTTAAAGTTCATTTATTGCTCACTGTCTAATGATCTAGTCCAACGAGGAATTCTAAAAATATACATGTACCTACAGAGATTTATAACTAGGTCAGAATGTGGCTTCCACATCTATTACTAATTAATTAGGTGCAAATAGCAAAAATACCTCAATGACAAAATCTATAATTTCAAAATTCGTGTTTTACTGTGGCTGTATCAGCAGCTCTTGAAAGTGCTCAGTTAAAGCAAAAACAATCTGCAAGTCCTCAATTAAAAAAGAAAATTAAAAAATTAAAGGATTAATTCTTACAGACTCTACAACACTACACAATATGTGTTCATTTCTGATCTCTAAGCAATGTCTCTTACATTTAACTGAGTAAAGCAGGTGATTAATGCTTGTGGTCATCCTGCAGCCATTCTATTAGACTGCCACAGATTCAACAGATTTTCCCATGAAACAAATTAGTATTAGTGTAAATTTGAAGAGGAGGGAAATAATGGATGCTCTTTGTTATAGGTAATTTAGTAACATATTTGATCATGGCAAATAACAAACTTTTGTTATTGTTGAATTTAAGTCATGAAAGGGACAAATTGTAGGATACAGTAAAAAACAAATTTATTTGAGACCATTTTGAAGCTACTGTGAGCTGTATTTTCAGCCTGGTGATTCATAAGAAAGTCTTTATTGCCCATAAGAAATATAATGCCTACTTTAGATCTGTAAATGGACTGGTTTAGGCCACCAAGTTTTAACCAAGATTAGTTTTGAATGTTATGCTTTTTAATTTGTGTCAGAAATGAAAAATCATGACCAAACTAACTTACTTTTAGGTAAGCCAAGGCATAGTTCAAATTTATGCTTGATCATATAATAAATTAACATTTTTAAAAACTAAAACACAAGATGTTTACAGACACTGTCTAATAAATTGAGACACTTGAAATATTAATTTTTGTCTAGTCAGAAATACCTGTGTATGTAAATACATGTGTATCTATAATTTGTGAGGAAGTACAAATTTTTACTTTTCAGGCCGGTCCTCTAATCCTTTAAAAATACTCCATGTTTATGATTAATGTTTTTGTTGAGAGGTTTAACTTTTAGGTGTTCTATTCCTGATAGTTCTGTGGCTGCAGCTGGACCACAGTTACTTTTGATTCCAATATTTGATGGCATCCCATTTTTTTTTCTGGAAAGTGCAAGAACAAGTTATGACTAAATTTTAAAGTTTGGGTTTTCATTTTTTGGGTTGTTTTTGAAGTATTGAAATATGGCCACAATATCCAAGCAATACCGCCTCTATGATTTGTGTTTTGTTCCATGTGTAATGAACAGAAGAGGTTTTGTGTTTATTACTAAGTTAATGTCAGCACTTTTGAGTTTTTGATTGTCAATGAAAATGCAATGTGGGATAATTAAGCAATAATGTAATGTGCAGAGCTTTTTTTAACAGGATAAAGTCATGATGAAGATGAGCGGAGTCAAGGGATTTAAAGTTAAAGCAGAAAGCATTTTTAACATAATTTGCATTCAAAAGAAGTTTGCTATAATGTCAAATTAAATGATGTGAAAAAATAAATGAAAAGGCAACTTTTAAATAAAATTATTTCACATAAAGTTTAACTAAGGTGGCTATTGATTTTTACACATTCCTTATCTTTTATTTTACCAACTTCTCAACTGCAGTGTTGTATCCAATTCAGTAGGGAATTACAAGAGAAAGAGCAGGGAATACACTCAGAGCAGAGCTGGGACTATGTAGGGGATAACTTCTACCTTTTAATTCCAAATTAACATGGAAAACAGTTCACTAGAGTCTCTTTTCTTTCTGCTTGGGAAAATTAAATCTTTCAATGCCTCTAACAACCCAGAACTTACTGGAAAACTGATGTTTCAATTCAGGCTAAGTAAAATTAATTGCTTAATAGAAAGTGGCACTTCCTAGTGTCTTGGTAAGTTAAGAAATCATCTCTTCAGTAGATGCTATCCTGCTCAGAAACAGTGGCATGACTGAGGAAAGCATTGTCTTCCACACAGGCTAGTTTTCAATGTCCAGTGCCTCTGACTCCAGCACAGTGCAGGTCTGGAATTGCCATTTTCCAGACATTTTCTATATATCTGCTGTAAAAAAGACTGGAAAAAATCCATCTCTACATTATATGAAGGGAGAAAGAATGAGGAGGCCAAAATATCAGTGTTCTTAAACTCATACATGTCCAGTCTCTTAAAAGAGGGAGGTAATTCAAGTTAATTCTAGGTACTTCAAGTTGCAGAACCTGGTGTGACTGAGGAGCAGCAGAGCCATGCTGAGCCACGATAGGAGATACAGCACTTTGTGACCTTGTGGTGGTTTTGAGTACAGTCCATACCCAGATACACGGTTTTTCAGACAAAATTAAAAGGAATTTATTTACTTGCAAAGTTCCAAAGATGTGTAGCTGCACCTACACGAAGAAAAAAATAGTTTGAGTTGTTTTTTTTCTTTAATGGTAAAATTTTTGTAATCAGCCTGAAATGAGGAGATACTTTTATTGCACTGAACTAAGGAAAAAATGTGATTTTGATTTTTCAAATTGTTTTGACTATAGAAACACAGGTCAGTGTTTCAAGTTGTCAGAACAATATCATCCACAGCAGTCTGTATCTGATGGCTGAAGACAAGCTTTTTCAAGGTAAATGAAGGGAGTTTGTCTCATCCTATGTTTTCAGTGCTGTCCCTCCTTATATTCAAAGGCAGTGAGCTCACGGTAAAGAGAGCGCAGGAAAAAAGGCAGCAATTATTTCCCCTAAGGCTTACCTGGCAGGGAAATGATGAAATAAAATTAAACTCTAGATTGGTTGGTCTAGAGGAACAAGGAGCATTAGGAAAGAGAACTTGAAGATAGAAATGTCATTCATGTGTGAGGATAGTTGGATCTCTTCCTTATGCATGACCCATTCTTTTTTTTCCTTGTTCCTTCTTTAGAAAGACATCCAGATAGTGCATTTGTTTCTCTTTGGATCAGTCTTATCATTACAAACGGACTGAAATGTGGCAGAAAATTATGCTATTTACAACTGCAATAGCTAAGATTTTAGATGGATGCCTTATTTTAGTATGCAGAGATAGTCTAAAATGTAGTATTTTGAAAAAAAATACATTTTCAAATTAAACAAATAATAGAATCTAGTCTAGTTTAGGAGGTGAAATAACGTTTTATTGTACCTAGAAAGTTTTTTAAAAGGTCTAGAACTATCTGGGAAAGTTGCAAACTGCTTTAATAATTGAAACATACTGATTCAGATTTGTGATCTGTTTACCCAGCCAGCTTCTCAGCTGTAATTTTCTGCATAATTCAATTGAATTTAGAAAAACACCTTTTTGTAAGGTATTCTATGCATTTTCTTTCATTCTGTCAGTCACTAATTCAAAAGTGTAGGTTTTGTACAAATTTGGGCTTCCTGTATTAAAGAAGTGACTGCAATTTGCTCTCTCAGATTAACAAAGTGATCCATCATCCCACAGCATCTTTTCCAGAGCAGTGTCTTAAGTGATGACTTATTGCTGGTTTGCAAAGAAATGTGAATGGTACGGAAAATGTAATTTGTTTTTCTCTCTTGGACTGAATTTATTGTTTACTAATTGGAATGTCATATGCAATGAATTATTCAACAGAAAGGATGGTCAAAAGGAATGCCCGTAGTGAAAAGCAAGTACACGTACACACACGTGTGAAACTGTGTCTGAGTGTGAGTGTGTAAGAGTGTGTGTGTAAAAGTGTGTGTAAAAGAGTGTGTCAGAGTGTGCAACTGTGTGTGTGAGTGTGTAGATGTGTGAGAGTGTGTGAGAGAAACTGAGGCAAACAAAAAAGCAAGAAACAGAAAACATCAGGCTGAGGGATTGAAACACTGGGTATTTGTACCACCCACAACACTATGGAGAATGTTCTCACACCCATTTTTAAAATAAAATATCAGGAATACACACTGAAATTTTATTTGTTCTTTCCCATACCTAAATATCTAGCTAGTGCTGATTCACTGCTGCAGAAAAGCCATCCTGTCTGGCAAGAAGAGCTATTGTACTGTTATGCTACAAATGAAAACTATTCCTGTAGTCTGAAATAAAACCATATCACATTGTTTAACTGCCACATTTAGCTGTGCCAAAGATTTGCCTAAAGACCTTGGAAACTGGTAATCAGGTACGTAATGTAAACTTTGTAACCAAATAAGCCTAGTGTACCTAAACGATCCATTTTTTCATATATTTTCTCTCACTGTTTTAAGGCTGAAGAAATGTACTAAAAGTCCAGTTATCAATGGTTCTCTTACAAAGCAGATGTGTAGTTTTGTTCAATATTTTCATTAAGGACCCAGGAGATTGCAGCTACCTAGTGGCATTGAAGGAAATTAAATATGTGAGGTTTAAAATTCAAAGCTACATAGATAAGTTGAAAAAATTGAAAGAAGTTAAACAGAAGAGTAGTGGGGACAGGTGCAGCACAGTAAACTTGGGTAAAAATGGAGAACAATGAATTATGAAAAAAAAAATATGCAGAAAAAGCCACTGAGGTTTATCATTTATCACTGTTGAACATCAGACAAAATATCATGCTTTATCAAAGACGTATCTCATACCTGGAATTCAAAAATAGCAGCAGATGCCAAATCAATGTAAGTTTTTTCCTTTTCCCGATGAGGTATGCAAGTTGCATGCACTGTTTTAAATCAAGCTTGACTTTTTATTTTTCACATGGTGACTGCTCTTCCCATTGTTCATTTTCTATTCATCATGTCACTAATCCTTACAGTGGAACTGGGCAGAGATTTTAACAAATAANTAAGGTCCCTACCAAACCAAACCAAACCAAACCAAACCAAACCAAACCAAACCAAACCAAACCAAACCAAACCAAACCAAACCAGACCAAACCAAACCAAACCAAACCAAACCAAACCAAACCAATCAATGACATTTTCAGCAGAGCTGTTAACTGTGACTTTACCTGTAGGATGCTCAAGGTGGTGCACCAGCTTATACTCAGAAATAGGATCACCTCAGCTGGAGTACTGTGTGGCCAGTTCAAGCAACTGAAGAAGAGAGAAATAAAAAGCCAGAGTCCATATGAATAGCTGAAAAACTTTGTTAAAGGATGTACACAATGGCCCTCAGGCATAGAAAAAGCCATTGCCAAAAAAAATGGAATAAACTGTTCCACTTAGACAGTAAGATGGAAAGTAACGGACTTGAACTACAGCAATGTGCATTTAAGTTAGATGTTAGGAAAAACTTCCTAATGGTAAATGTTCTTTTAATTGTTGTACTCAAACAGCAAGAAATCTTCCCAACAATGACTCAATTCTACTCTAGTTCTGTAGCATGAAAGTAGAGCGAAAAAGCATTTTCTGATATCACAAGATCAGCCTCCCAAAAACGCCTTGAAGAACTGCCCTGTCCTAAACAAAAGCATTAAAAAAAATCACTTTAATAGCCTAGATTAATAGATTAAAAAAAAAAATCTATTACTGACAATAATACTGACAAAAGGCTGAGGTTCACAAAAATATTCAGAAAAATCCATTTCAGATAGATTGTCTCATTCTCTAGTCTAAGAATAAATTCTGCAAGATTAGGGATGACACACAATGTAATTAATACATAAGGAAGAGGATAAATTCCAGCCTTCAGTTATGGAATCATAATCAATGCATTAGTGTGCAAATCCCAGTTTGTTAAAAAGCATAGTTTAAACTACTTTGGGATTATTCTAGCTAAAATGTACATGAGGAATGTAAATCATCATTATAAGATTTATTTCCTACTTCACTAAACATGCAGTTTGCTGTTTTTTATTTTAATTATTTTTTAATAAAATTTAATCATCCTGAAATATGTTATATTGATATCTGAAGAGAAAGAAACTCTTTGTTTGTCTACAAAAGAACTGCAGGACAGGAAGAAGAAAAATACTTTGCAATGTCTCAATCTGATTTAGGTGATTACTTAGAAATTGTCTTTGCTGAGACTGGAGGCAAAGAGGATGGTGCTTTTTGATTTGGGTTTATGGATTCTAACCAACAGCCACATGGAATAAAATCTAAGCATTTTATGAAATTTCATGACTTATCATTTTTAAATTATATTGCATTCAGAAAGTACCAAGGAGATAAAATTATAATTATTTAATTTTAATGGCTTGCAAAATGATTTTATTTACTTTCTTTTCCTCTTTTTTTTTTTTCATTTAATATTTCTCCACTGACAGGAGTAGTAGTCACCATTTAATATTCTCTGCATGCTTTTCAGCCTTATGTTCAGGTTTAACATCAAAATAAGATGAAAGATAGCTAAATGCTGTGGAACAAATCTACAGCAAATGTCAATCATCACACTGATTTTACATCAATTTCATACTTGAACTATGCATAAAGAACTGAAACCCCACTACAAATCTTCTTATATATTTAATATTTCAAGACTGAATATAATTTAAGTTGTCTGACTTTCAGCTCACAAAATCTCGGTATCATAAATATTAAAAGTGTTATAAATATTGATTTTAAAATATTTGGTTTTCTGTAAATATAATAGATGTAATATATTTTCAGTAAAACATCTGTTAAAAAAATGAAGATCTGTTCAAAACTTTTGAATAGATGTTACAAGAAGTGATTTTTATATAGACATCTCTCTGTTCAGGGGAGCTTGTATCAGTTTTACAACTTGGGCAAATCTATAAGTCGTATAGCAGAATAAAAGCATCTAAGCAAGACATATTTTCTGTTTGCTTTCATTCTATCATCATAGTTCCTCTAGCTGTCCCTATCTATTAAAATATTAACGTTTGAAACTGCTAGTGATTTTCAAAGTAGAAATCAAATACACTACCTGAACTGGGATGTCAAAGAATATTCCCACTCCTTACAAGAGGCTAGTGCTAGGAAATTATAGAAAAAGACCTGTCTGTTTATGGAAAATAGAGTTTTGTTAAGGCTGAGTCTACATTGGTTTTGCTAGTGTTAATTGTAGAGAGTGTTTCAGTGAAATACAGACAACCATTTTAAAAACAAAGATACTGCACATTTTCTAGCATGGGTGGGTACATGAAGGCACATAAATATTTCTAATAGTACCTGCATGAGGAAATAACAAGGAAAAATAAGCTCTTAACAAGAGAAACCATACTTGGTTCCCACACCCACAGTCCCTTGTATTTATGAGGACTGCCCATGTTAGAATGATATATAAAGCTATGAAAAAAAATGGAAGTAGAAAAGAAATATCAATATTATGTTGCTTGTGTGGGGACTGGAATCGAAAATTGACATGGTACCGCCTGTGCTGAGGTCTCTCTAAAATGTGGATATTAGTAATGAGCAAAGAAGTTGTGTCTATTCTTATTGTCCTGCTTATCTACAGGATTACCTTGACTGACAGAAACATGTGACAAGGAAAATGCCTCAAGATTGCCTGATTACTTTTTCCCCCTCTTCTTTTGTCAGTAAGAGTTTGATGAATGAGATGAGACATTGAAACTGAAAATTCTGGTAAAGCTGCTTTTCTAGTCACAATAAAACCAGTTTATTACATACTGTACAAAACTAATCCAACTGGAAGCACAGCATTTATTACTGGCAATATCTTCTGAGCACGTGTGCACATGACAAATTTGATTAAAGAAAAGTTTGTTGGTAAATATATGCTGAAATCTGATTGTGTGGTATCTGAGAGCAAGGCACAACACCACAAGAGTATAAATAACATTAAGAGGAAGATCCAAGGGAAAAAATATGCAGAGTAATTGATTATATATATAAAATTGAGATATTTGCTTGCTAAATTTCTTTTGCTACAATCTAGTGTTTTCTCTTTCTAAGTAAAGCATAATCAATGGCCATGAAGAGGAACTGGATCTAATTAATAAAATGACTACTCCATTTCCCAAACATTCAACCTCAGAAAGCAATGTGCTATTGATAAATGTGAAATGTGTTCAGGTCTGCTGATCAATTCTCTCTTTTAGATACTTACACGTGCTTTATGTTCCTTAGCTTAAATTAACTTTGCTCATCCAAATTGGATGAGTTGTTTAATGTGGTTATATAGTGCTTTCTGAATTACTATGTTTGTATGCAAATAGTCATTGGACTCAATTCCAAGGGGATTATTAGCAAAGCTTGTGTCACTTGTATAGTCACAGTTCCTTTGAAATAATTAGGAATCTAGAGAAATATTTAATCTTTTCTTCGAAATAATTGATATTGCTGAAATTATTGATACTTTGCTCTGTTGTAGCCTGTTGTTTAGATAACTCTAGTGTTGAATGTAATTGAAGTGACAAATTGCAACTAGAAGAGTTAAAACCAGCAGACTGTACTGATGGAAAAAAAAGTTTGACTGCTGGACAGGGTTTGTTTTCCTGGTTTGTTTTGGTTTGGAGTTTCAAGGGGGGTTTAGGGTTGGTTTTTTTTTTTCTTTTTAAGGGGAGAATGAATTAAGTCCAGGAGAACTGAGCTGCTGTGATAATTCACTGACTGATTGCTGTTTCCACTACTCATTTATGTGGCACCACATCACTCCACTACTGGCACAGCAGAACACTGTGCACAGGGCCTGTGCTGGACTGAGCACTGGAACAGGCTGCCCAGAGAGGTGGTGGAATCTCCCTCACTGGAGCAATCCCAGGACCATCTGGATGCAATCCTGCACCATGTGCTCTGGGATGACCCTCCCTGAGCAGGAGGTTGGGCCATGTGACCCACTGTGGTGCCTTCCAGCCTGACCCATCCTGTGATTCCATGGAATTATATCCTCCAAAAGGTGTGTGTGTCTCAGTGCATGTATTTCTCATGTTTATGTATTAACTATTTATAGTTAGTTATGTGCATTAACTATTTGCAACATTAGCATCTACCAAAAGATGTTCTGATAGTAATAGCAAGGTCTGGAGAACAGAGAATAGCCAGTGAAGGATTTGTATCATATTAAAGCAGCATGTGGAAGCAAAAGTTTTTAGTGGGAAACTGTGAGTAGTGAAATAAGTCTGATGTCCAAGGGTGGAAATAGCATATCAATTTCTTTCACTTCTTACTGGGAGCAGCTTTTATCTTGCCATTCTTTTTTCTCTGATGGTCAGATATCCTCATATCTGTTTTGAGTTACTGCAGCTATTATCAAGGGCACATGTGACATCTTGGACAAAATAAGAGTTGGATGGAAATAGTTAATAGAATATAATTAAATTATAGGGTTGGATTAGGATATGATTGTATGGACATCTGGTATTGGACTTAAGGAGTTTAATGTAATTTTTGTGTTGCAAGTTTAAGCTTGATAAAAGGTCTCTGCAGCTGCACTGATCTTCTCAAGTATTTTGATCATCAAAATAAGTAGATGCACTGCATAAGTTACAAGCAAGAGATGGGCGGATGCAATCCTGCTTGAATGTTGCCTTATAAACATGTTAATAAAGTTTAGTAAGTTTCTGGTGTAACGAAATATTTCACCTCAGGGAGACTTACTGGTCAACATCTATCACAAATTAGAGTATCTCCATTCAAAAATCCTATGTCACCCCCTTGTGAATCAATCCTTTTTATATCAGATCGCTTCTGCTTTGAAGGATTCTCTAATCAACATCAGGGACTGATAGGAAGTCTATTCAGCTGCCACATCTTCTCTGTACACAAGAGCTTCACCTGAGTTCTGTCTCATGCATCAGCTGGGTTTTTTGGAGGTGATCCAGAGTTGTTTATTAAATTATCTCTTCAATCTAGTTCTGAAAAATAGTTTCCGTATAGCTTATTTTTCATTTATACTGAATTATTCACACAGAATCACTTCCAAACAAGTACTTGAACTTAAGATAGCACCATTGTTTTAAGTAGTCTATTTTATTTAATAACAGTCAGAACGAAGGGAAAATATGTTTGGGATTCTTGATTGATATCGTACAAAATGAGCTGTCATTTTTATTATATTCCTTTAGGCTTATAGGTTAGCAGAGTGAGCTCAAGTTTGTCACTAAAGAAACACAGCTCTCTTTAAAAACCTGCTTTGTTCATGGTCTGTAGCTGGTTGGACATTTGGATGGTTTAAAAGGAGTCTATTTAATTTTCCAGATACAACTATATATAGAAACACTATTCATCAAAGCTTCCCTGGGTGGTCAGGCTACAGTCAGAAAAATAGAGGCACCCCTTATAATAAGAGATAGAGGAAAAACTTCTCCCTTGCCCTACAGTGTACAGCAGCCAGCAGAGCAAGGCTACTTTTCTAATTTGCATGTATTTGACACCAAATTCTGCCCTGCATTGACTTAATGACGAGACCAACGGCAAAGAAGGTCTCAAGATCTGAAGTATCCATGCAGGGTGGAATAAAGTGAAAAGAATCAGGTTATCTATGCAAGACTTTAAATTCTAAACTCCTTGATTGTTAGGAGCTCTCACAACATAGATATTTCTCGGTCCACCCTCCAGGAAATGAACTGCTGCCAAGTTATCCTTAATTATCTGGATCACACAGTTTGCTGCAATGTATGTCCTTGAGCTACTCTGAAGAGATATTGAGACATAATAAGCTTTACTGTAACAGGTGTTAGGAAGGTGGTGCTTCTTCCCTGGAATGGAGAACAATCTTTTTATCTGCTGACCAGGAAATGCAAGTGGAACATCTGCAACCTAACAGCTGTTGAATGTCACTTTGGCTAGATCAAGGGCTTAAAATGTGCTTCAGTAATCTGCTGCAGCTCTTACTTTTAGAAAGTACATCTGTGCTGACAGTTTTTCCACCAACATACTCTCAATACATGTTAAAATGATAAACAAACTAGCCTAAAATCAAGGTGATAATGGAAAATACTGGAAAGCTCAAAGATATTTCAAGTAGGAATGATACTTGCATAACCCTTCAGTATAATTAATGACTTCTGAAGAAAAGTTTCTCTCAAACCCATAAAGCTGTCTTGTTTAATGCCTTTGTGATGTACCTCACTAATACAAAGTTGTTGAGGTGTTGCCTGTTTGAGCTGTATAAAATCTATTGTTTTGTGATAATCATGAGCATATTACATTTATCCTTTGAAGTTTTGGATGCTGTCTTGCCAGAGGATAATAGACATTCAATTACACTCATCGTATAGAACCCAGTAAAATAGTTGGCAAAATCAGTAGGGGGCTTCTGCTGATTTAACTATTCTTGTTTTAAGATCACAATGGACTACATATAGCAACTAAGCCATCAGATTACTAATAATTATTTTCCTTGTAATTATTTCAAGGATAACTCTTTTGTATTACACACAGTGATTTTATCTGTTTCCTAAATGATCTTTTGCTATTTAAAAGTGATTATAAATCTATTTACCAATGCAACCATGAGGGAATGGCATATTCTGAAGAAGAAACATTGCTAGGCTGTACTGGGAAATATCACAACTTAAAACAGAATGTAGTAACAACAATCAGTTCAAGCAAAGGAAAAAGTGCAGTATCTCAAACAAGAAAATTAATTGTAACACACAGTGAAAAGATACCACTTTAAAAAAGAGATGTTTCTTTTTTAATAGTAAATTTCTCACTCTGATTTGTCTCATAGCCCTTCATGCAGACTCATATGGTCTTTTGTCATCTAATCTTTGCATGCATGTCATCTTATATATCATATATTAGCAAAGGTACTGATAAAACTTTCATTTACTGGATAAATGCTTGTCTCAAATATTTCCAGATATTTTACCTGAAACAGTGGGTCAAGCTTTTGCAGTAGTTAAGCTTTGAATATTTCCATCATATAAAGAAAATTTACATGCTAAAATATAAAATAAAGAAATAAATTGAGTGTGCACTACTAAATGATTAGTTTTGAGGCAGTAAGATTAGCAACTGTTTAAGGATTTAAAAGCATGAAGAACATTCAGTAAAAGTTTGATTGAACATCTTTTCTTTTAAAAAATTAACCAAACTAAAATAGTTTAAACCTAAATTGAACGATTTAATTTTGCTTTTTAATTTCTCTGAGCAACAAAAGAAAAGATTTCATTTGATCTTTTCTGCAGGAAATAAGTAAATATATAAATTTGCAATGTAGTTGAGTTTTTGTAAACCAGAAGTATTTACAATGCTAGAGAGCTTCTATTCAATGAAGTATTATATTAGGTTAGGTTTCAAGAACTGAAAACCAAAGGAAATAATTTTTAAAGATTGTCAATTTTGGACTGCAAGAAAATGAAAACCAAAAATACTTACTTCCAGATATAATTACTAAATTATGTAGACAATAAATGCACCAGAAATTATATACCTTAGCCAAAGACAGACAATGAAATTAAAATGAAAGTTGGTGGAAAGGGCAGGAAGAAGGGAAAATGAGCTTATGCTAACTGTGAGTATAGAAAGTAAATGCCTGAGAAGTCTGATTGCTGAAATAGATAAGATTTCCAGATTAGAGAATGAGGGAAACATTGCAAACATAATGTAAATAATGGAATGCAGTGTTTTACAAATTTCTACATTCAAAATTAATCTAAACTATCTTGGTTGAAAGATTTGCATTAATTTTAAATGGACTGAAGAACTAAACAAAGAGCTATAATTGAATGAATGTAAGATGATGAATTGAAAGGAAATGCTTAGTTTGGAACTGTGAAAATAGGTGGTGACTCCTGCCTTAACTAACTTCTTTAATGGTCTGAAAGAATAAATATGTGTTATATAAATGGCTTTTCCACTTTATGCTAAAAGACAGTAAAATGCAAACACCCATAAATGCAGAGGGAAAAATAGAAAGGTAAATCATGAAACATTAAATATATAGGAAAGAAGCCTATAGAAAATCATTAACCTTAGAAGAATACATGCCACCAAACATTTGGAAGAGAAAACATGATTGAAATAGTGATTTCAAGGGGAAGAAGAAAAACCTTAGAAAGCGTGTAGAGCTAAGCACACAGCAATATGGGAATGCAAACAAAGGATGCACTTGAACAATGGTTCACTCCAGTGCAAGTGACAACTGCTATGGACAGACATACTCATAAGAGTTTACGGTCTCCAGAGGCTTTTCAAAGACCTTTTGTTGATGTTCCAGCTTTTACTTTCGCAGACTATGAGCTAACCAAGAGCAGTGTGGCTGGCCACAGAATCAGAGACCATCTTTCAAGTTTTGCATTTTATTAGGTGTTCTTTTACCCCCTTAATCTGTAGAATTATTTTTTCCTCATTTTATTGTCCCTGGAGAATCTGCTCTATTTACACTCTTCTCCTGGGGCAATTCCTGCTAACCCGATCTTTCCTGTTTCTTGCTCATGTTTGCTACATCTTTTGTAAAGTTTCTTATCTAATACTGTCCATAGTAGTTTCATCATCCTTTTGTTTTCCACTTCTTTCACTCTGAACCTCTGAGACTTTCCCCTTATTCTTGCACCCTCAGAATAACGTTTTTCAATCCCTTGAAAGGATTTTACTCTTTAGAGATGGTTTTTCTGTAAAGCTTTTGAACTTTAGGATGGTCCTGTAAGCCACAAATGTTGCAAGCAGAACAATCTTTTTATTTGAATTTCATAGAGAAAAGACACTAGGGCAAAGAGAAGAAAGCAATGTCTCATTTGTGTGGAAGGAAAACAAAACCTCTGAACTATAATGAAGGAAAAATATGCAAAATTAAATGTTCCAAGATGAAAACTATCAACAGAAGAATAAAACAGGAAAAAAATCTGCTACCAAGACATTCATCCATTGATGTGGGCATTCAGCAGGCAGCTACTCTGGCAAAAACTTCCTCAGCTAACCCTGGCTCTGCCAAGTGGGATTGCTGGGCATGGGAGGTTATTTTTTTGAAAACTGCAGCTGATTTTCCCACATAGTATGACTCAGCCTTCACAATTACTTTTCAATTGTATTGTGATGAATTGCTTCTATAAATTACAAGACACTCTTCCTACTACAAGTACAAAACCTCAGAATTGTGTGGATATAGTAGCTTTGTAATTTTACATTTCAGACGTCAATATACAGGCAATATTTGTAACATTTTCAAGTGAAATAAAGAATAGAATGAAATTACCTAAACTCAGCCTGGATCTCTGCAGATTACCTGAACGTAATAGAATGTAGGTCAAGAAAAGTTTGATTTATATATCTTTATTTTATTTCCTGCATGACTTATTGTGTTTGAGGAACTCCAGATTTATGAGTCCTTAATAACTCCTGAGGCAAAAGAAATCAGATGATTCTCTCTCTCTGTTTCTTGTTATTTAGTTTATATTTTAGGATATGTCACATCTTCCTAAAATGGAAATTTTGTGATTGATTTTATCTAATTGATCACAGAATAGCTTTTGGTGTTTCAGGGCTTAAACGCTGCAAAGTATATCAATTGATAGCCTGTGGCCTCCTGCCTGAAAACATACCTGAGGCATGTATTAGTGGACCAATGAAACATGGCCTGTCATACCTTCATGTTATATTCCCATTCCATGTGAACAAGCCTGCTTCCAGAGTTTGCCACAGGCAATCTGGTATTTCAACTCTGTGTCTGTTTTATTCTCTGATAGATTTTATCCACTTTCTGTCAAATCCTGAACACTCGCATTACGAGGTGTTTTTTTCATGTTCATTAATGCTTTACTTTAGTTCTGTTTGATTTTGAGGTGCTTCTGTCATCTGAATCCTTCAGAAAGGGTCCATTTATTTAAAAATCACATGCTGCTCACTGTTACCTAGAAAAGTTAAAAAATCACTTGCTTTATTTGACTGAAATTTTGCCAATATCTCAGTTACAGTTTAGATAATTCTGCAGTTCAGCTTATGCAGTTTCAGTGTATGAGAAACATTTTCTTGCTAGTTATGACTCTTCTCATGACATTAGCTTACTTTGTCACCTATGAAAATTATTACTCCTGTTAGAACCCACCCCAAAGGTGGGGTAACTGTAGTTCTTATTAACAGATCCCTTGGGCAGATTAGAGTGAAACACTGAATTAACAGCGTATATATATATATATATACATATATATATATATATATATATGACACCATTTTTGGATCCAACAGAAACCCAAAATATCAAAGAAATCTCAATCTACAGGTCATGCTGAAGAATGACATTTTAAAGATTGCAATTTAGAAATACTAGAGGAATGCCCCAAAATATACTCTGCAATATCCTCCAAATGAAGACCTAATTTTTCACTCCTACATTTTTCAGGTCTATGAGTCACACAGCTCCTGGTGGAAAATTCAGGAATAAAATCAGTCACCTCCCAAAAGGCATTTTGACTGTGGATTTATCTGAGCTGATATTAACCTACTAATTTATTTTATTTATTAATTAGCAATATCTGTGAATCTTTTATTTATTGATGCCATATAATATATACTTTCTGATTAGTATCTCTTGATTTTTAAAACGGTCTTAAGACTCAGATATTGTTCTAATAATCCATGGGAAAGTGAGCTAGTCCTGAATGGCAAAGTGTGTCCCTGAGCACGTCAGACACGTTGAGGTCACTGTTTTGCCCCCAGCAGGTTCCCCCATGGGCTGCTGTGGAGGGGACCCCCTCAGCCCATGTCACCTGCCTCTTCTGCTTCCCCACACTCAGAGCTAATGCACTAACCCTGAAGTCAAACTCAGAGAAATTCCCATTACCTTCAGAAATAGTGGATAGTCACATTTTAAGCACCAGCCTTGCAGAGAGCCAAATATTTTCTCATTCTGGTCTTTACCTTTCAGTTTTTCAGATAGCAAGGAAAGCTGTTTTCCATAGAAGAGCAATTTTTTCACCCTAGAAATTATTCTGCTTCTGTTTGTATTGGCAAGTGGGCATAAAATATAAAGTGAATTATTTGGCATAAAAGAAATCTATAAAAATTGCTCGTAATTATTACCATGACTCCAGTCCAGAACTCCTTATTCACATAAACCTGACACTGCTGTTGTAGCTGGTTTTACTTCAAAACAGAACTTAGGAAAGCTCACCCACATCGAGCAAGTTCTGTGAGATTTAAGAAGGCACAAACAATTGTGGATATTTATGCTTAGATTGAAACAGTATTTAGTATATTAGTGTCAGAACAAAATAACTTGATCCCAAGACTTGCAAAGTGTATCCAACCCTGCAGTCCTGTCCTTGTCATGTTTTCTGACCAAAGTACTCCAGTGCTGTGCAAGGTGAAGCCTGGGCTGGCTGACACTCACATTCCGTGTCCTCCTTCCCTTTTTTGTCAGCTTCAGAACAGAACAAAACAAGCTATGCAAACATGATGTGTATTTCCAATTCAAAGCATTGAACTGAATTTTGAGTCATTGTAATGACCTTCTTTTCTTATTAGGAGGAATATTTCCTCACACATCCTTTATTGAAGGATTGTTCAGTAAGTCTGATAATAAGTGATAGTTAGCAGAAAGTCCTTAGCATGTGTCATTTTTCAGTGCTGTTTACAAAAAATACAGGAGTAGTATGTTTGGTCTAGTAAATATTTATTCAACAAATATTCCCACGATGGTAAATGTAAAGATTATCAAAAAGCCCATGGCAGGAAAGTTCCTATGACTTCAGGTAACTCATGATTTATGGCATTGTTACTTCCCATCGTTGAGGAAATGAGGCTTGCAACTGACTAATGTTTCTTTTTATTTTGTTTGCAGGAAGCATTTATAGCTTCCTCCTGGGATTTTTTAGAGCTACATTGTATGATATTCCCAAACTATTTTTGCACTATTGTTTGATTTTAATTATAGTTGAACAGAAGTAAAACCTTGGGAATACTTCTAATTTGCTTAACTCCTTCCTGTTATGTCTTGATAAAATTTATCCTAATTGATTATGGAAAGGAATGGGTGTACTTAAAATCTGAGAGATCTCAAGGATAGCTACTCTCTGTCCGTATAACTTTCATAAAGAACAATTCATACAACACATGTGAACAGACTGGGGAGACTGCCTGCTGCCCCTAGACCTTTAGCACTGGCTAAGAGCGCCTCAGGAGCAGAGGGAAACCCAAGAGCTTTCCTTGATAGACTTTATCCCATGTCACTCTGCTGATGGCACAGAGGGGAGTCTGTGGTCACCCAGACCACAGTAAATTCCCTCTTCAGCTGCCACATATCTGGCCCCTCTGGCCTCAGCATCTCCAGGCTCTGTGCTGCTTCCAACGCTCCTCTCTACTCCCAGCGATCTGCCAGCACTGTCCCAGTCGTGCCTGTGCTGATGAGTAACTCCAGCACAGATGCCTCTGGGACTACTAAAAAGGAAGAGGAAAGAGTTTTATATCTTTCCTCAGAAAATAGGAGATCTGATCTGTATTAACTAACGAGCACATTCCCACTGGTGCAGGCGGGTGGACTGAATTGCCACACAAGACGATGTGGCACTAAGGTAATGAACATACATTCTTTAAACTGCTTTTATATCCATTGACGGTGTGAGACTCAGTTCTGCCTTAATTTATGGATTGTCTGACTTGGAAATGAAAGTATAGTAATTCTTTTGTGATGATTAGCAGCCTCAGAGAATGCTTCAACCAGGGAGAAATGCTGGTTGTTTATGAGGTCAATCAGAAGGCACACACCCAACGCTGCCTTTCCTAGCTGAGCTTTCAGTTACATTCAGTCATTTGTTATCTTGCATTGATAAAGTTAATGCAGAGAATCAAAGCCAAGCTTATATCACCAGTAAATATTATGATCACATACATCTGCAGAGCACACAAACTCTGTCCTCACTTAACTAGAGCTTTTAGAAAACCTAAACACAGTACTTGATTTATGAACACAGTATGACATGTTTTGTCTATTGATGAAATGCAAAACATTTATTTCAATAAGTTTGGAATAAATTATTAAACCAGAAATTATTTTTAGCTGAGGTCATGATTCTTAGTGATAGCTAGCTCTTTGATAGCTATCTTTGTTCATAAATTTCAAAGTATATCCTTAAGATGGTTGAAATTATTAGAACCTGTCTTGTCATGGGGAAACAGAGTCACCCAGTGAGCTACACCTACTTTTTTATTACTCAGTGAAGCAGTGACAGTCTTCATTCTTCCACCTTCCCTGGAAATTTACCCAGCCCAGTTTGCTATAACCTGCAACACGTTACCCCTAAACACTTCATAAGTTATTTTTTCTTTTTTTTTTTTTCTTTTCAATTTAAATATCCTGCATAAATATCCATCTGCATTTTCTTAGCATTTTTAGGTATTCTTGACAAAAGTGCTCTACAAATTACCTTCATGTCTTCTTGTGGACTTCACTCTCTCTTGGCACCAAATCCAAGCTTTCTCCAGCCACTCAGGTGATCTGGGAGGGTCTCTCTGTTCAAGTAGAAGCACTGCCCCACTTGATGTCATCCACTGTCTCTGTCAGTTACTCTGAAAATTTTTTGTCCTTCTTTAACCATACTTCTCAGGATCTTTGAATTCTCAGGTTCTGACATTCACAAATAATTTGTGTTTGTTAGGTTTGCTCTCCTATTCATGAACATTTGGCCTTTCAATATCCTGTGAGCTCACACTCCTTTGAGTGCATCTGCCTGAGTAGTGGTCATCATCAGAGTTTAACAATCCTTCACCATCTCTTGTCTGGGAGATACATAAATGACCCTAAGAAGCTTCACATACACTGAGCTACGCACGCATTCTGCAGATCTAAAATTCTTTGAAAATTGCAAGCCATACTCATCAAACTATGGGAAAAGTAGAAAAATGTTCTTTGATGTTTTACTGTTATAGTAGATCTTGATTAATGCAGGCCTTTTAAAAAAATCTTATCTGGATGTCTAGCTTATCTTAAAGAGAATCAATTGGCTCACACTCTATTTACAAACCATCTCAGCAATCATCTTGGCAACAAACAGCTGCTTCCCTTAAATTTAATTATTGATAAAATTACATTTGTACCACACCAGAATGAGCCGACACAGAGTATTTGTGCTGTTTATGAGACAACTTTTTCAGTATCCATAAAGATTAATTTTAAGAAAGAGATACAGTCTTAGCTGTGTAAAAGCCCATTGTGATTTGGGGCAAAACAAAAATCTTCCTCCTGCTCTTCAAAGCTTAATGTCTAAATTTTCACACTATGGATGCACAGGTACAAATGTTAAGTCTGCTAAAAGACTTTTAATTCATACTTTTTTTAAAAGAAAACTAGTTTTTGACTAGATAAGTAATTTAGTTTTAGGAAAAAAATCATGCTTTAGACATATTTAAACTCCAAATATATCGAATCTTGGTGCTTTGCCTGGTTTTTTGCTAAATTTTGTTCTATTCTTCTTCAATTTCCAGCTGATTTTTAGTCTCATTTACCAAGAACTCTATTGATTTTTTTTCAATTTTTTCAAATTTTCTTCTCTGAAACAGCTCCAAGATGAGATATTTCTCTTACTCTGAAGACCTATTCACATCTGCAAACTAAAATTGTCTTGTCAGAAATTGCAAGAATAGTCTACTTGCTTTGAGGGACATTAGAACACTCATCAGATGATCCAGAATATATTTCAAATAACCCTCTTCATTTTCCTTTAATCCAGCCCTGTTTGCTGTATCTAAAATATATTTGTCAGTGTCCAGTAAAATAGAAACCATAGTAGTGGTCTTCATTTGTGAAAAAAGAGGTTTTCTTCATTCAGGGTACTGACTCAGAGGATGAGTTCCTGCATGTAAAATGCTCACTGGAGGAAAAAGAATTCACACTCCATTATACAGAGACCCCCAAGTAATTATCAGTTCACACCTTATAAAGATCTACGATACAGTTCTGTTCCTGGTAATATGATTAAGTAAATCACTTCTAACCCCTGCCCATTTTATTAAATAATGGACAGACTCTGGCACTCTAAATGCAGATTAAATAACTTTATTAAGGAGCTAAAAGCACTTTCAAAATTATACAATAAAAAGCATATTCCAAAACTAGCCACTGTCCATTCATAATATTTTGATTGTAGCTCAAGACAACAAATGTTTTAAAATATAAAAGGATTTTTAAGGCACTTTTCTTAAAGCAGTAATCAATACCTGGGAGTTTCTAGTCTGTTAAGAAGGTCAGCAGACAGTGTCTGAATAAGTAGATCACTTACTGTGGTCTTTAGATATTTTTGTTTGTTCCATGGAGATTTGAAGCACTGATTGGTAACCTTTTATTTAATAGCTTTGCATGTTTTGGCTGTAGTTGAATTTAAAGTACAATAAAGAATTTTTAATGTGAAAAAGGACACCACCTCAAATAATAATCCCTCCTCTATTAGATAAATGACTTCACTTTGTCTTTACTTCTCTCCTTCCTCTTGACCATAGTTACAAATGACTACAGCACCTGAAAAGCAGCACATCCTTTGGGGAGCTGACTTCAGAAACCGGAATAATTTATAATTGCCTTAGAAGTTGCTTTTCCACCATTCATTGGGTCACTTTCTGCCACTTTCAGCCTAACTGGGGCCAATATGAATGTGACTTATTTACTCTATGGAAGTTCATTAAATTTTGTTCAGATAAAAGCTATAAGAGCAGGTTCTATATAACAGAGTAGTGGCTTCAAAGTTATGGACCAGGTAATTAATTCTGAATTTCAGCAGAAAATCTACTAAAGTTCTATTGCAGCCATATTAATGTCAAATGAGTCTATGAGAATTAATATTCTCGCAATAAATATCAAGGAGTTAGGAATGATTAAGCAATTATTGTTAAATGTTATATGATAAAATGGCAAAAAAGACTCAAAGAAGTTATGAAGATTTGCCAGGTCCTTACATTGTACGTGGTAAAATCTCAAGACTTGTCTGTATGCAATAGTTAGAGTGCAGCTGGTTAAGGGAAATGTGAATTTATAGCACACTTGATAATCAGCAGTAGCTCACAAATGCACAGAGTATAGCTAAAGTTAAGGTTGCTTGTTCCATTTTTGAGTTATAATTAGTTACTGCACATGAAGACACCCTCAGTGCTGTATCCTCTGGCAAGTCAAAGAGAAATGCACTACTCAGTGTAATATCTGCTGATGAAAACCTTTTCCTTTACGTGACTTTTCAAAGAGTAGGAAGAATTCAGTATGGGTCACAAACCACAAACTTACATTGTTATAATTCACTATAATGCAGCTTTGAAATAATTGTTAATCTACTTGTCTTCCTCCCTCATAACTGAAAGCATACTGAGGACTTATTATGGAAATTCACATTTTAGTTTATGCAGACTACATCACTGCAGTGCAGACTGAATGTAGATCAGGAATTCAAGCAGCTGCTTTCCAAGTGCGTCCTTCATTTTCATCGAGTTGAAAAGCTACAATAGGCTGTACTTGAGTTAGGTTTTGAGTGAACCATAAATGAGTGCATAGGCAAATCTAAGGTACTGTAGCTATTTCAATTCCTGCTGACAGTGTAAATCTAAACATCTACTTCTGTTCTACCTTTTAGTCCATGGGTCACTGCATACACCATGATATATATGCAAGACGTAGGCATTAACACTACTCACAAAAAATAGTTGTGATTTTTTTCCTACAGAGCAGCTTAAATGAAAGCCATGGACCTAATGGGTTAGAGAAGATTTGACACAATTTCGTTCTCTCTCAGTAAGAACATAGTTCCAGACTGTAAGTCTTCTTCAACATCAGGTTAATGTGTTTAATCTCATCTTATATTTAAAAATTTTTGTTGCTAAATGTATTTCTGCAGTTGTAATTAAATGTAATGAAAATAATTATTTCATGGGACTGTCCTTGTGACTGTTTTTTATTCCCTATCCCTTTCCTTCCTAGTTTCTTTTTCATCCAGAAGAAAGAATATAGCAGATTATAGTCAAACTATAAACTCTGTCAATATTGGGCTTTCTTTAATGAAACCTGAATGCATTTTTTCTCTATTGAAACTTTCCTAGTTTGGGTTGTTCTGTTGTCACTATGACTCTCTTGGAGATATATGAGATGGTCAATTTTAGAAAATTCTAACCCCTCGATGGTATATCATCAATCATTACAGATCCAGAGTTTGGAATAGATGTTAAAAATGTTTGATACTTTATGCATTTTGGCAGCATCATTAGCAAAACAAGAGTCACCTGCAAGACAGAAAACTGAAAGTTTCTAGGTTGTAATATTCAACCTAGAGAAATACCTTGTTTACAAAGCTAAATTATCTATATTTACTACTTATCTGAAGTTTTTCTGTATGGCATCAAAACTCCCTTGTCTAAACATAAAATTTATGTAAACATCCATCTGCAGAAAATAATTAGCTTTGCCAGAGGAAAAAAAGATTCATTTTAGAAGAGTCTGTAAAGAGAAAGACAGGAAAGAAGACAGTAAAACTAAAAGAAAAAAGAAAAAATGTCTGGAAAAAATAAATAAGGAAAAATCACAAGGATTGTAAGAGACATCAGGCTGGTCTCCTCAAGGTCGTGGGGTTCATAACAAACATCAGACATTATAAAGACTGGCAGCAGAGGCTGTCTAAAGGGTTGTCAAAACAACATGGAATTAAACAAAACAAATGGCAAAGGTTGTGAAAGATGGGCCACCAAGAAGTGAGAAGCTCTTCCCTTCCAAATAGGGTAAAGGAGCATACCTGAAGGAAATAACCAACCTGCTTGCCAGAAGAATTGAACCCCTGGTGATGTGTTATGGTGATGGATGGTGGAGTCATCTAAATCATTTGCTTTCACTTTGCTGCCTGATTACTGCATGTCATCAGTCTTATTAAAAAAAAGAATTAAGCACTGATGGGAAAGGTCATCTGCCCGTGTCATTCTGGCAGTTGCACTCCAAATGTCTTTCTGGAGGCAGAGACTCTCCCTCGCCTGAGAGATGCTCAGTTTGTTTAAATGAGAGGAGCATCTGGAAAGTGTGCAAATGACAGCCAGGAAACCCTGGGCAGGAAAACTCTTCTCCTGAAGACCCATAGGAGGTCTTGAGGAGTTTAGTGTCTGTAAGCCACTGCAGAAGAAGAAAAAAATTTAAAAATTATAGAAGTGAGTAATCTGGTTTCATAACTCTATTTAATATTTTTTTCTTCACACAAAAGATTTCTGTTTTGCCTATCTTCCTTGCATGTTTGTACCCAGAAAAATAATAGAGAAACTCTATTCCTATCTTCTAGGTAAAATTCAGAAAAGATTGACTTGGAGCAGCCAGCATACATCTGCCACATTGGGATTTGTCATGAAGGTCAAAGTATATTCCTATTCCCTGGTCAGATAACACTATCTATGAAACTTTAGAGCTAAATAATTACACTTTAAATGAAAAAATATTTGTACAATAGGCATATTTAAGTATCTCATTTTCTGTATGTTCTTTTCCACAAATTCATTAACTATAATATTTGTAAAGTAATCACAAAAGCAGTGTGTACACAATTTGAATTAATTCATTTAAAATCAAAAGAATATTCATATAAATATGTTTGCTGTATTCATCCAATTCTAATTATTACTTACTTTTGACATCTGTGAAAATCAGATAAAGTATTAAAATGGAGTCTGAAGGAGTAAAATATCATTCTTCCATTAGTATGAAATGAACATGCTATCAAGTTACACCCTTTAGAAACTATATAAAACTTTAACTGCAAGTATTCAATTCAATTATATTGCAGGAAGTCATTGGCCAGCTTATTAATATGATAAAAGTATGAAAATTATTGCCATTTAAAAACACATAGGGGGGTACTAATATGTTAATTGCAATTAAAGCCTGGTATCAGTTCCATGTAGGAAGTCCAAGTTTTCAATGATTTTAATGAGAGCAGAAATGTTAATTAAAAGGCTTTTACTTCATATTACCAAGTCTTGCTGGAGAATCCAGCAAGAAAGAAGAATATTGCTGACAAAAAGACATCCAGCCAGTATCCCCCTTTGTGAGCCTGAGCCCAAAGATCCAGCAGAAACGCAGTGACCACCCAGCTGGGTGGGCACTTCTGTGCCCCAACCACTAAGGCTAACATCACTTTTCATTGCTCCCTCATTGCATCAATGAGGCATTGCAATATTAGATAATTAAATATTTAGTGGGTTTTGGTACTTCCATCAGAGCCAAAAATTCAAATGCTGGGAAGCAATAAATATCCTGTAAATTTTGCTAATATTGGTGTAGAATCACAAAGTTGTCTCCTCCCTTCTTAATGAAAGAGAAAAAAAGAAGGACCTTCATTCTTACTAAAATGCCCACCCCAGAATTCAGTACTCATCTGGCTTGAGCTGTGTTCTTAAAAACACACATGAACTACATTAGCTTGTTTTTATTGTATTTTATTTATTCGAGTAGTTTGTACCTTACAATATAAATTATTAAACCTCTCCACACCAAACTGCCCTGAATTATATCACACTTGGGCTAAATATTGGCCAACAGGATTGATTATGCCTTATGCAAGCTGAAAGCTATAACTACATGTTACAAGCAACAATAAAGAGAATATTGGAGGCAGCAGCTGCATCTGCCCAAAGCAAGCACTTTGTCCTTGCTGTGACAACATCCGATGGAAAGCTCTTGCCATTTTTTCTGTCCTATTTATAACCAACATAAGCAAGGGGTTTTTTCCTCTATCTTCCATTTGTTTGTATCTCTAGCATAAAAGGTATGGGAATACAGAAGAAACACATGCTAGAATTAAAACACATTGCAACACATGACTCAGTAGATCCAGCAGCATAAAAGTAATATAGAGAGATATTGCTGGCATATCATTATTCTCATTTGTGTTCCTACAATCTGGCCTTCACAATGGGCCATGAATATGCTTTAAAATTGGCTAAAAATTAACTTGAACTTCAATATTCAGTTCTCCAGCATCTGCATAGAGGAGCTGGCAATCTCTGGTGAAAGTGATGCTTTTCTCCTCCCTTTGAGCTGACACCCCCTCCTCTCCACAGACAGATCAAGCTGTCTCAGGTCACTATTAGGTGATCCATGACACACAATAATACTGTGGTTAATTCTGCATTTTGCATCTGAGCTACTGACCAAAATTTGCATACAGTGGTGCTTTTTAAAAAAATTAAGAGTGTCTTTAAGACTGGAGGTAAGGAGGGGAGAGTCAGAGATGAATTCTTTCTTCTTAACCATTTAGTACTGCAGCCCCTTTCTTTGGGTTGTGAATGCTGTGTATGTGTGCTGCAAGGTCCAAAACTGCACAAGTTAAAGTGAATGTGTTTTGTCATTTGCTTTACTTACAGTGTTAGCAACGTTTCTTCCCAGGGCTTTCATTTTCCCCTTTAAAAGACACTCAAACATATATCAATAGATTTCTTTGTGACTCTAACTTACCGAGTTATATTTTTTTTCAGCAGTAGTAGGTGTTGAAGAATTTGAATTGAAATTTGAAAGTTCCTGGCTCCCAAGCCAGCAGGAGATGAGGTTTAATTGCTTGGAAATACATTTTCACAGCTGATACTGGGGAACAGAAAAAGTCTGTATGTCAAGAGCCTCTAAACTAATCATTTAGCCATAACATGCACCACCCCATACCTGGGGACAATGTAACTGTTAACAGCTTGAAGCTGTTGAAAAAATAACCAATGAGAAGCTTTCCTCTAATTTTCTAATGCTATTCTTCACCCTGAATAAACTAATAGAAGAGAAATGTCTTATTTTCAATTCTGTCAGTTCAAATGAAAACAATTGAGTGTTCACCTAGTTTTAGGACTGGAATTTATTAGATCTGATGTTGGTCATTAAGGCAACAATTTTGAAGTTGCTCAGTTGTTAATACACTGGCTATATAAACTCTGGGGCTGTCTGGTATATCTAGTTACACTCTGGAGACTAAGATTTGGTTTCCAGCACTACAGATCAGGTCAAGAATTGCAAAAACAATTAGCCATTAGTCACTAGATCTCAATTTACCATAATAGAAGGTCATTTCTTCTGATCATTTTCTCCCTGGAAAGGAAGAGGAAACATAGGAAACTCTTAACATATTGAAAATTGGGATATGGAAAACTTGGTTATGACTTCTGAGTAGATAATAGGGATAAAAGGTTTCTTTCTTTTTGAGCTTACTGTTTTACTATGGGGCAGGTTCTGCGTATATTGACTGTGTCTAGTATAAGTTAGTCTTCTTTTTTCAAGTTTCAGTGAAATGGAAAATATATCTAATCTCACCAATAATCAAAGAGATTGTGCCTGACTCAACACACGCACATGAGAGACAGTGAGAAACCTCACCTGTGCAGCATCCTGCTTGTTGCTGCTATAATTGCTCCTTTCTCATGGCTTCCATGAAGGACAGAGCAGAGGCATAGCTCTGCCTTTTTCTGTAACTTCACCAGCTAACCTTGTGCACTCACTGGTGCAGGAGGCAGCAGCTCCCCTCCCTCCCTGAGGGGCAGCACTGCCTCTGCAAGCACAGAGCTGCTGTGGATGTGGGCTCTGAGGAGGAGAAGGGATACCCAACACTCATGTGGAGGTTGCTCTCCTGCCACACAGGAAGCCCACAACAACTCCCTGACCCAAAAGGGTGTCAGTCAGGCAATGCCACCTGGGCTTGAGCTTTGGAGGCAGCAGACAACTGTGACGTATTCGAGTTACATGACAAGACTTTACTCCCTGCTCTCCAGAAGAAATATTTTATATTAAATCTATAAGTGCCTATAAAACATGTAAGCATGAGATACAGCTAAGCTATTCCTGATTAATTTTCTAATTCAAGTTGTTCAAAGAACAAGGAAGATATAGATGAACACCTAACTCACCTCCAGTTAACACTTGAGAGTGTCAACTTGGCGATGATCTCTTAAAATAAAATAGAAAAAATGAAATTAGAATGGAATTGTTTTTCATAAGGAATCCTTGTGAACTGCTCAAGGTTTAGCAGGAAAAAGTATTGTGAAACTCAGCTTTGTTAAAAAAGTTAACCATTAATGGAGAAAAGGGAAATACATAGCAGGAGAAAGAGCAGCTAGCATCTCAGATCAGTTCCTTATTTTTTAATAGACAGTAGCAGCTGAAAAAGAAACTGCAAGAAAAGCCTAAAAACTTATAGGATGTATGTTGTGAATTGGTCTTACCTAGAACTGGTATTTGTAATTAATATAAACAGAGAAGCGATGGCTGTGGTAGCTTTGCTCACAATCAGCTGACAGATAGTTAACTATAGAAAGGTCAAAGGTGAGGGCTTTTAATCTATAAGTTGATGATCCCTTGGGGACAGTGTGGTGTGAAAAAGAATTTGGTATGCTTGATGCTATTATAGGCAGGATCAGCCTGTCGAATTTCATTAGCACTTACTTTTCCTTCAAATAAGCATTAAGTCAGCTTTTGGTATGATTTTTTCAAAGTAGATTTCTTATCATTCTTACTAATCCTTTATAAGCATGAAACATTTCATTCCTTACATGCTAAAGAGTGTTTTTTGGAATTTGTGAAATGCATGCTGTATTATTCAATTAGGTCTATCGGAAATATATCAGCACATTGAATATATTTCTGATAGGCTTAAAGTTAAATTGAAGAGCCTACAAAGAAAAATATAGTCATCTTGAAAGGGCAGCTTAATGTGTGGGACGCAGTGTTATCTTGTGTACGTTTCTTGTTTATAGCATGACAAAGACCAAAACAAATCTGAATACTCTATTTAAAAGGAAATCAGAAATAATTTTATTCCTACTTTATTGCTTTCAGACCCAAAGTGTTTTAACTTGACATTTTCTCTGAATCTTTTATATGTTCTTTGACTCTCTAGATAGCTGTAAGGGAGAAAAACTTCATTTGCTTTTCACATTTGTTCATTGCAGTTTCAAAAACACTTCTTATAATGACCTTGAAAGTAAAGGAAGTTGTGAAGGTTTTTTGCTATATGACATTCATTAGTAAGTAATGCAGAAAGAATGCTAATAGTATGTTCCTGGAATATGTAAGGAACTGTATTTTTTCATTATGTTAAAAATCAAGATGTGTAGCTTAAATGACAATAAGGTGTGGCATATGTACTGAGAATATTCTGAAAGCTTGTATCAGATCAAAGATAAGTTAAGAAAATGTAATAAAAGCAAAATGAAAACAAATTCCTCAGCAGATTATAACATATTTATAGCAGTTACATAATGCTACATTTAAGTATGATTTAAATATCCTAAGTAAAAAGTTATTACATGCAGCTTTGGATCTGACTTCTGTCAGCTTCAGAACATGCAGCCTTACATATATTTCCATCCCATATGTCAACCTTTAAAAATAGGTTTGGAAAATAAAATGAAATCTTTTGATGTTCACTGTCATAGCTTTGGCTGTTTATAAAAAAAAAATCAAATCAATGCCTCCCAATATGTAATAAATCTTGACTTTACCTCCCCAAAGATTACATCTGTATGTTCAGAAAGGCTCACTCAGTCTGGTTCATTTGATGGGCAGATGCATGTCATGCAATACTTGATGAGAAACTTGTGAGCATCCTTTGGCCATGTCTACTTTGAGCTGTCAGATGGTTTTCTCTTGGGTATCTTTCCTTTTGCTGTGCATCAGACCAAAATAATATTTTATTGTTGGTCATAATTAATAATTCATTGAAATGCATCAAATGAACACACGCACAAAAAAGGTGGATATAAATCTTATTAGGTCCCTGGATAAAGTCACTGTATGCCTTTGCATTTTGAATTTCCAGGCATATATTATATCATCCAATATTGAAACAAGCTGAGAAATGTAATATAAAAATTTGATAAATTACTTTCTGCCTGTAAATGAGAAAACAGACTTGTAAAATGTGAAATGAACCGTTCTGGCAAGGAAGAATTTGAGTTTAGAGTGTAAACACTTGAGTTAATGGCTAGGGTATCTCTGAGTCTCAGAAGCTGTGGTACACAGGGAGGGTGAAAGTGAGGTTATGGAAGCTCTTCAATATTTTACTTTGAACATCCTTACAGGCCTTAATTAGACAGATTACCTGTTATGCATGGTGTAGTGTGCTGAACAGTTTTAAACTGGCTTGTCCTCAAGGCAAATGGAAGGCAAAGTCAAAAAGAATTACTCTCTACACAAATAAAAATGAACCTGCTATTAATGTTATGGGGAAAAAAAAAGAAACCTTCCCAGTCTATACACAATTTAATTTTTAACTAACAAAAGAGTTTATTAAATATTTACTGACCACTTGAATTTTTGTACTTATTCTGTCCAACCTTCAGTGCCTCAATCTGAGTGAAATCATAATAACATTTAATGTTGTAATTACTTGACTTTTTTGTGATTTGTGTTACTTTATACCTAAGAAAATGTGACAACATAATGAAAACTTCTTTGACATGAAAATTAAGAAATGCTTTCTTTATTTATAGAAAGTGGATTTTTAAAATTCCCAGTTCAATTCCATATCTCTAATAGAAAGCACAGAGAAGCAGTAAGTGTGTTTACTAATGGTTCCAGGAGACAAGTGTTAACTTGCTGTATATATGCTAAATTCCTGAATCTATTTAATCGGTTTATTCAGCCAGCCACCTACAGGGAAGGTCACCATGTCAAGCAATGCTGAATGGTATTTTGTGTGAATTGGGAACAGAACTTTTAAAGGCTAGAGGTTTAGGAACATAAACCAGATGTGTTCATTTGAAATAGTCTACTTATTAAAAAAAGGTCAAACACTTAGATCTTTTTAAAATCTTACTGTCAGACACACTCCATAGAACTAAAAATTTTACTGTTCTGAATTGTATAAATTTCACCAATTTCCTAGATTAAATATGTCACCTGATCTTTGCCATAAATATATTACTTTCTTGTTTATCGTCTAATATTGCATGTAGGAATTTGATTAATTCTATCAGATGAATATTTTTCAAGATAATGACTTTTAAAATGCCTTTACATGTTTTTATTTTTATTGTTCAGAATTCCTGCAAGCAATTAATTCATGTATTGGTTTACAAAACTCTTTTTTTAGTCCATAATTTGCACAGCATAAATCTAGCTAATGATGTGGTAGAGTGGAGACCTTTGTTGGTCTGGGATTTTTGGAGGGGGAAGGGAGAGGGGACGTCTTTCCATATATACATGTCTAAAGATGGATGTCCATAAGAGTCAAAATAAATATAATTTAATTATGGGTGCAATTTACCTCTGTTTGTCACTCTGCTAAACTGCTTTACTGAACCACCTACATTGACTGGCAGAATCTCATTTCTTGCTATCTTCAAATCCATAGACAGGAATTCTTTGGACTTTTTAGAAGAAAAATATTGAAGTGGGAATCAACAACTTGAAAGATGTATAGGGAGAAGGAGTCAACATTTTTTTCCAACTTCCACACAACATATGGAACATTAAATCAAGCTCTATTCATTCTGCTTGAACAACCAGTCCTCCGAATGCTCAGAAGTTGCTCAGAGCAGCAGAGGTTGAAACCATCTGTTCTCCTCCCATTCTGAGTGCCACCCTTCTTGCTAGAACCCCTCAAAGGAACAAAGCAGGAAAAAAAAGGAAAAGGAATACCTGATAGAGCAATCAAAAGTTGCAGCAGAGCAGAGAAAATGAAACACCTGCCTTTGATAATATACAGCAACTGATTGCCAGTAAATGTCTGAAGTTCTGCTTTCTCTGGTATGGATTACATAGCTGCTGACAATTTTCTTATTTCAACTACTTTATGATCCTGAAGGTCATAGGAATCCTGGAGTTGTAATGAACAAAAAGCAAATCTACTCTTTGGAGAAGATATTTTGCCTTCTGCTTGAGCTATGTCACTCTCTGTCTCTCACAGTAACTACACAGAGCAAGGACATCAACCAGAGAGTAAGCTACAAAAACCAGCCAACAAATAAAACCACAAAAACAGCTCATCAACAAAAAAACCCCACAATTATAATTGAGGATAATTTTGCTTGAGTTATATTCAGATGGTTTGCTCTGTTTTGCATTGTTCTTTATTCATAGTGAACTGCAGATGACTTTCCCTTTCTAGGTCAGAAACATTATTCACCCTTCAATGTACATCTGCTTTCCAAAAAAAAAAAAAAAAAAAA
>VYXF01006034.1:52698-81534 GCA_013397295.1 Polioptila caerulea | reverse complement strand
CGAGTCCAACCTATGACTGGGCACGGCCGTGGCAACTGACCCTGGCACTGAGTGCCGCGGGCAGCCTTTCCTTCAAGGCCTCCAGGGACGGTGACTGCGCCGCCTCCCTGGGCATTCCATTCCAATATCCAATCACCCCGTCTGTGGAGAAGTTCTTTCCCATGTCCAACCTAAACCTCCCTGGCACAGCTTGAGGCCATTTGCTCTTGTCCTGCCTCTGGCTGCCNGAGGCCATTTGCTCTTGTCCTGCCTCTGGCTGCCTGGGAGACGAGGCCGATCCTCACCTGGCTGCAGCCTCCTTTCAGGGGGTTCTAGGGAGTGATAACATCACCCCTGAGCCTCCTTTTTTTCCAGGCTGAACAGCCCTAGCTCCCTCCTCAGAGGATATGCACTCCATGTCAGCCCAGGACCCAAGGGCACAGCCAAGGCCACCCTGACCCTGGAAATCAGAGCAGGGCTGACCGTGGTCACCTGCCCCTGCTCCACCATTTTCAAACAGGCACCAGGTCTAGCCTTGGACAGAATTCCACCATTTGAGAAACTGCAGAAACCTTCAGCGGCAGGCTGGGTGTAAATAATGGCTTTGAAGCACCGCTGACCTCAGTGCAGAAGGTCACCATCAATGCAGCAGCTGCAGCCAGACCGCAGCTGGTGTGCAGAGGTGTGACTTCACCCCGCAGATGTTGGTAACCGCTGGGCCCTCTCTGTTTCTGGTATGGTTAAGTAGCAGTATAAACACAGAGTAAGGAGCTACTGCTGCCATACATTTGAAACAGTGTGTGCTTTGTAGTCTGAGAGCCCCTGCATTGTGTGTCACACCTTCTTTGACAAACTTGCCCTTGGGAGCACACAAAGCTAAGCCAGATATGTTCCAGGGAGTTTCAGTAGCAGCACAGGGAGACGCTGCATACGGCACTGATTTTCAGTCCTGGGCATAATGATAGCCCCACTGCTCAAGACTGTGCCATAAATCAATATTCTGTATTTTAAACTCTGGATTTCAGAACAATGCTCTGAAAAGTTACAAGATACCAGCATTGAGGTTACTTGTGACAGGATATCAGCCACAACTTTAAAAGTTGTTACAGATTATTTTTCTGATAAACTCAAAAGAACTGTTCCAAACAAATTTAAATGGACAAGAGGAAGTATTGATAAAGTACACAGCTTTTAAAAGATGTAATCAAGCATAGTACTGGAGTATAGAAAGGGTAATCTGTCTCTGGTGAAATGCAGTATTTTACGTTGGGCAGATGTGCTATTCTCATTTTTATTTTTCCAGTGAGATACTTAAATGGGTAAATGAAATGTCTCTCTTTGGCTTTCAGAGTCTGAAGTGAAGGCCAGTAAAACAAGGATATGACACCAACGAGGCAGAAGTATGAACCAGCAAACATCAGTAAGGGACAGTATCTGAGTGCAAGTGTGCATGTAAATCTGTTTTTTACTGTAAGACATTGATTTTCCCAACTTTGTCAAATACATTGCGCTGTCGAGCTAAAACCATTTATCATGTCTAAAAGTTTGTACCTTTTTTCTGACTTCAGTAGAGTCTTGTGGAAGATGTGACTTCTACCTATTAACTCTCTTCTGTACCTTCAGTAGTTGAACCACCAAATCCCACAAAAGTTCACTAGAGGGAGTGCTTGTTACTTACATTTAAGAGACACATGTTCATAAACACAAATAAAATAGGCTATCAACAGCAGATACTAGGTTTTGTGTTCATGCCAGAATACAGATCATTCTTGCTTTCTTGGATGAGGATATAATCCTCCCAGCTACACACGGTACTGTCTGTGTACTCGGTCTGCTCTTCCTGAAATGCACTGTTTTCTTGACCTCAGTGGTCATTTGCAGAAATGCATGCAAGATGTTACGTGGGTGTTTACATAAAATAAAACAACAACCCAGTATAATTCCATTTCCTTTCCTTCCATCTTCTTTCCTCTCCAAAACACACCAAAGAAGAAAACCTCTTTTTAGTTTAAAATTTAGCTAATATAGCTGTATCTCTTGGAGAATGGTTTATCTCCTGTGTTCATCTAAATATTTGCTACTGGTCCAGAAATGCTCCTAATGAATATCTTTTTAGAAAAAGAGTATGTTGCACCCTGTGGTTCCTTTGGATATGATTTTGATTTTCTTTTGTCACTGATCAGGCGATATCTCTTTATTCTCTCCCACAGAGGGAAAACTGAATGATTCACTGTGCAGTTGAACAGTTTATGAATGGAAATTGGAAGTGGAGGCAGAAGCACAGAAGAATCTCTCAAATGAAAAGATTGCTTAACTTTTGAATAGGCATTACAGTGTTGGATTTAGCCTCCCCCCGCAAAGCAAAATTAATCCCTGAAGTGGGTAGGAACAGAGGAATGAACCTGAAATATATTGGTTGATTTCCCATGGTAAGCTCCACAAATAATTCCACTTCCTTTCAATAGCTCTACTCTTTCTTGTTTGGATTGTTCTGTGTGTCAGTGAAATTCTGCCAGTGGGTGTGACAGATCATCTGCCTTGGAAACAACACATAACATTAGAAGTAATGCATATACTGATGTAGGGCGACTTCAATTAACTAGAATTTATAATCACTTCCTGGGTCTGGTTCCCTGCAGGTCTAACTATTGCATTCTGCTTAAAGCAATAGAATATGACAATATAAAGATCCAGTTTCACTCTCTCTAACATAGCCTTATGACAGAGAATTAGCCTTGAAGCACTGTGTAGGATGCAAACCAGATAATTTTCTATTAATCCATCTCTGTGCCTGTGCCCACTGCCATCTATCTCACACTAAACAGAAATGGCAACATTTCTGCTTTTTGCTTTCACTGAAGCAGAATTGGCATCTTTTGTGGTATTGTTTTATGAACTGTCTGTTCAAACGATAGTGTGCTGTAGCCCATAAAACATAAAAATTAGATTTAATTGCCAAGACATATTGTACTATACTCATTAGCACAATGTGATTTTTTTAAAGTTTTAGTACTGTGCTGTCAGATGCATTGCTGGTTATTTCAGTTTTTATACATGCATCCATGAAATGTTTTCATGTAATGACAGATTTCAAGAGCTATCACTTAAAATAAATCAAAATGTAAATGACTTAGATTTTTTCATACTTTTTTTCCATTGTTTGTTTAGAGGAAAATAGTTTAATTGAATTAAAAAAAAATCTTGAAAATTAAGTATTTCCTCCATCGTATTCCATGTTACAGATTGATACTAATCATGAAAGCATCTCCTGTTTTTATGTACACTTTTTAATCCAAAAATGTTCTTAGTAATTTATGGAGTGGAAGGCAAGAGCTGTTGGCCTGTCTGAAGAAAAAAAGAGCAGCAGGTTAATAACACTAACCTTCCTCAGCAGGATATTTCTCTTGACAGGTTCCATAAGATTCATTTTAAGTGCAACTGTTGATACCATAAAGAGTTTGCTTGAGTCTTTTAAAGAGATAAAACAGCATTATTAAAATTGAAGTATTACCGTTCTGAAGAAGACAAGATCTTTTAAGCAGACAAGATCCTCTGAAGGTTCAGCCTGTCTTGCCCACTGAAATTTTCACCTAATCCAAAAAAACAAGAGATATTTTGGTAGATCTGGTAGTATAAATGACTGGCATCAATTCTGTGTTTCAGCAGCAATGTCTGTAGCCCAGCCTTGCTTCCCAACACACTCATCAGGGATGTCAGGGGAATCAGTGGCAGAATGCTCTGCTGAGTTTGCACTCTTTTTGCTCCTGGCAACCTTTTCTCATTTCCCAGGGCCTGATTGTGAAATCTGAAAAGCTAAACAAAGGAAGGATGACACAGCCAGGTTACATTTGGTTTGCACATAGCACTGCTCTTTTCATACAGATAGGTACTGTCAAAATGCTCCAGAATGTGCTGCCAGGGCTCATTAATTACATCTTAAAAATGTCTTCTTGTCATTTCCATTACCAGATATTGAGTTTATACTAAGATGCAGATAAGGACAGTTGAAATAATCATTAGGCAGCCTAAATCAATTACAAAGTTATGTCAAAGTTTGTTTCTGACCCCTATATATATATATATATATATATCTCCATCGCCATACATCAATCTCTCTATAAAAACATTTGTATGTGTATATATATGCACTGATTTTCTCCTAAGGTCCTTTTTCAACTGAGAGAGACACTCAGATTTGCATAAGGAAAGTCCTCAGGGATCTGGTGATTCTGTGCTGCAGAATGACAAGTCACCCCAAGATTAATTTGTAAATATTCTCCTCCCTTCTCTCCCCAGGTATATCAGCAGGTAAAGAGACAACTTAGATATGAAAAATGAGAATCTCATCTAGAATAAAATTCTGAATATTGGCTAATATTGGCTAATATTGGACAGCAAACAAGTACCAGCCAGACACTGAAAGCTCCCAAAAATATTAGATGGTTGAAGTTGCCACAAATGAGCAGATATTCAGATACTGTTTCCTGTTGTGTCATTGGGAAGCAGTAGAAAATGTAAATGTTAGGAGACATAAGGCTGGTTTAGTGACATCAGCTTCAGGTGTAGTGTAGTTTGTTTTGAGCTGCATTACAGGAAAGTCTGACCCATATCTGTGTAGAATTTTCTTATTCTGTCCATGTCTAAACACTCACATAAATCCTGGGAGTTTCCAGTATTCTGGCTGCAAGACCCACAACATCACTGGAGGTGAGCTATTTTTCCTAACAGTGCAATGACTCGATGGAATAAGTTTTTTTTCCATTATTTCTATTTAACCTTCACTTCTCTATTCTGTTGACAGTAATATTATAGGCATGATGGGAGGAAGACAGAGGGAGAAGGGAGGTTGCCATGTATTTCGTATCTTTGGGTAGTAGTTATCTCTAATATAATGGCAGTCCTGTTTCAGTTTTCTGAAAGTGGGGAGAGAATAAAAAGTTTTTATCAAGTAATTTTAAGTATAAAAGAAGTAATTAATTCTAACTTAACAGTGTATTTTCAGCTACTTACACTACAGTTTAATTGTTGTCTTCCTTGTAATTTGATATGAAATAACCACATGTAGCAAGGCTAATATCAGAGGAAGAGAAAATTAAAAGAGAAAATATTTAGGTTAGTGCAAGGACACTTAATTATGAGTCATAGGGTGCGATTTAGAAAGGGAAAATGTCATGATTGCAAGACCAAGACCCTTTCCCCTATATAAAGGGAAAGGCATCATAATAGTCAGATGGTTTTATTTGAAAGACTTTATGGGAAATAAATCTGTCTGGGCAAAGCTGCTAGACCTAAGCATTTTTTAGCTTCAAAAAATTGCCCATTTTACCCTTTGCTTGTAAGCAGAGGTGGTATAATACATTGGCATATCCACTAGATTTCAGTGATATTTCTCTGGCTTCACAAGCCTGCAAGTAATCCAGAGCACATTTTGTCTCTTTTAGAAAGCCTTTGCTTAATGAGCTGAGGGGTGGCATTTTTTCAATGTTTCTCTCCTTCTATCCTTGCACTTGGATCAGGACAATTCCAAGCACAAATACAGGCTGTGCACAGAATTGATTGAGAGCACTCTTGAGGAGGACTTGGGGGTGCTGGTGGATGGGAGCCTGGACACGACCTGAGTGATGTGAGTTTGTATCCCAGAAAACCAAACATCCAAAGCAGGGTGGCCAGCAGGGTGAGGGAGGGCATTCTTCTTCCATGAGATCCTCCTCTACTCTTCTTCCATGAGATCCCACACAGAATATTGCATCCAGCTCTGGAGACTTCAGCACAGGAAAGACATGGACCCCTGGAATGGGTCCAAAGGTGGGCCATGAAGATGATCAGAATGCTGCAGCACTTTTCCTATGAAAACAGGCTGAAAGAGTTGGAGTTGTTCAGCCTGGAGAAGAAAAGGCTCTGGGGAGATCTTATAACACCATCTAAAGGGGGGCAACATGAAGGGTGGAGAGGGGCTTTGTACAAGGCATGCTGTGATAGTTCATGGGAGAATGGCTTTAAACTGAAAGAGCACAGGTTTAAATCAGGTATAAGGAGGAAATTCTTCTCTATAAGAGTGATGTGGTACTGGAACAGGTTCCCCTTGGAATGTTCAAGGCCATGTGCAAAAAATTCTGTGATTCTATAATGTGTTTAAATATTTTACATATATATGGCACAATGGCCACAATATTGTATATTGTGGATTATGGTATTGTAAGAGGACATTCTATGACAGTGATTATCTATAATTTTATCACCCTTCTCTACAGAGCTGGGCTATCCCAATTTTCTTTACAAATATGGATGTCGTTCCTGTGATCACAATCAGTTTTTCAGGGACCATGACTCTTTTTAAGCAAGTTCTTCTCATCAGAAGATTGCAGAGAAGTTTTAGGCAAATGTTTGCAGTTGCCTTGATTCTCATCTCAGATCTTCTTTTTTTCACTCAGCTTTCTTTCACTGGCATTCTGTCATGTTCTTACTAAAATAGAAAATTTAGGGATATGGCACAACAGTTTGAGAATAAAGCAGCATCCTATTAAGGACAAACTCTCAAGGCCTGCCAAGTCCCTGCCAAGCTGATAGTGACTATAAAGCATGCAGAAAAAGAAAATTGATTTTTGAACTGGTTGTCCAACAGACTGAAATTGAATTTCTTTCCCTGACTCTATAGCTTCTCTGTAAAGACTTTCTAACTAAAATAATTAAGCATGGTGTTGGTTAAATTTTAAGTTTGAAGCTATTGCTTCCTATAGGCACACCTGCATGAAGAGAGTCAAACACCATAGGTGAGGTTTTAAAAAGTCTATTGGGAGAAGAGGAACTACTCAAGACTGAAGTCAGTTACTGATTTGAGGTCTTCATTTCAGCCGTCTGCAGGAGATGAGTGCTGAATCTCTCTTCCAAGGATCAAACAGTTGAATTTTTTGTTAAGATTCTTTCAGTGGGAGGATCACAGGACCTTCATGATTCGTTGGCTTCTTCAAGTGAGGTAAGAAGCCTAAACTCATTTTTCATTTCAGCCCAGAGGGAAACAAGCTCAGAACCAAAATTTTCAGGGCACATTTTTACTACATAGTCAGAATAAGATGTTCTTAACACAGAAGCCACTGTTCACTGATACAAACCTGAGGTTCTGATTTCTAGCAAATTCTACTTTTCAGTACAGGCTCTGGGCACCAGAAATGTGGTAGTGTTTATTAAATGATGAGTTTAAAAGATAAAGGAAAATTCGGTTAGCACCTCAACTGCGCAGTCTGCAAAATTTGTTGTGATGTCTGTTCAGCCAGCAGTTACCTTGGGGCATGAATCTAGTGAGGGATATTCTAAAACCTGCATGATGGTGAGATCTAAGTCCATGTGATGTTACTTGTAAGAAGTACTTGGGGAGATTTTTGTTTGTATACAATGTTTTTCAATGCTTTTCACAATGGCTTAAGCTGTTTCAGGTATTTTATTTCAGATAAAAGTCCAGGTGTCCTGCTGAGCTGACGGATACCAAAGACAACCACATCTGCTGATCTGTCAGTGAAGCACTTCCTATGAGCCCTTTCCCACAGAAAAGACCAATGCCAGTCAGCCAGCTCCAGCCTGGCTGACCTAATTGATTCTGTCTGTGGTCATGGGGAGTCTAGCCCCATGCCTTCTTCTCCAGCCAGAATCAGGCAGAAGTCACTACCTCAGGTTAAGATGTTATCATCTGCACCAGTCTGTTTCACATCTCTGCTGGAGCTTAAATACCACAAGCAGAAGAAGGGAAAGTTAGCATTTGTTTACACCTCTGCTGCCCTCATGCACAACCCAGCTTGTTGTAACTGTGGGAGCTGGAGGACATGCCTCACTTTAGCCTGCTGCAGCCACCACTTGTAAATGCACTGAATATATATTGAGCAATTGAGGCCAATGCTTCAGCATGTGACTTTGGGTTTTACACTGCTGCCAGATTCAAAATCACATCAATTAAGTTGAGCACTAAAGTAGATCTGAGAAACAGCAGAAAGACAAAATGTCATTCTTTCTCTATCTCCCTCTCACCGCTTCTCTGCGCAGGAAGTTGGCTGCAAATTTTGACGTTTCATCAAAGCAAGGAAAATTTCTTGCAAAGAACAGTGGTTTTTAGAAAGGCTTCTGTACACAGAGCACATTGCTCTCTTTGTTGGCCTTTATCTATAATTTAAGGACCTCAAGGGTTCAAGCAGAGTGCTCCAGAGAAACTAGCTCTCACAGCAACAGGTGAAAAGAGGTGTATCTGACTTATGATAAAACAAGAGTCATAGAATCATAGAATATCCTGAGTTGGAAGAGACCCACAAGGATCATCAAATTCCAGCTGCTCCTCAAGTGTCACACCATGTGCCTGAGAGCATTGTCCAAAGACTTCCTGAAGTCTGGCAGGCTTGGCGCTGGGACTGGGGAGCCTGTTCCGGTGCACCACTGAAGAGTAAAGAAATACTGGCAAAACACAAAGAATATATAGATAACTATGATATAACATTTAGCTTATGTAGATAACAGCCAAGAAAGAAAAAAATATTAATATTCAGAACTGAGGTTTCACCTTGAAGGTCACTAACAGGAGAACAACCTCATACAGGAAAAAGGTATTGTAACATAACTGAGTGACTAAACCTCAAGAGGGATGAGGAGTGCTAGGCATGGGTGCTGTAGCATAGACTCTGGCCAAATGAAAGAAAGAGGGACATATCTGCAAGTAAAACATTACTAAATATTACTAATTCAGAACTGCATTACTTGTGGGAAATTATTATTAGCTCCACTATTTTTACCAGGTACTTCTAATTTTTATCAAGAGTAATACACCTAAAACTAACATTAAGCTTTTGAGTCTATATTAAGAACTCCGAATATACGCTGGTTTTAATCATCCGGCTTTCCGAATTCTGCTTCTTGGAAAGCCCCAGCTTACTTCACACTTCTGAATCTTTTCACCTCTGATGCTTTCAGGTTCTTGTATTTCTTGTTTGTGTGAACAAAGAATATGGAATTTTTTTGGTCATTTTTACTAATGTTATGAAAGCTGCTATGTATATTACAGTATATTTTGCTTCTGTCTTGTACTGTTTAATACTCCAGTATATTTTGCTTCTGTCTTCTACTGTTTAATATATTATGTTTCCTTAGAGGAACTCATGTTAAATGATCGATCTGCTAAGGGACAAGTGCATAGCTGAGGTAATAATTTCTTTCAACATCCCAGCTAGACCTCAAAAAGGACAGTCTTTTCCCAGTCTCAGACATTTGCACCAGTCAAGAAGGATTCTTACCTGATCTGTTTAGCATGGGGCACTACTACCAGTGCAGAGTTCTCTGGTTTAATAAATTAGGAAAACAAATGCAAACACTATCATTAGGAAGAAGCTTTAGCATAAAAATGGATTTTACAGGAACAACAGAGGTCTAAGGATCCTGTAGGTATTGCTAGCATTACCTAATGTAATGTTTTTGCTAATTTTCTCCCAAACAAGGTGTCTGTACCCCAAGGAGCGTGAAAGACAATTCAGTGTAGTGCAGAAAGAATATGTTTTTGTACCATTAACAAATAAAATAAAAATACGAGCTTTTAAAGTAATCTTTCTTTTATCTTTATCTCATCCTTTTTAATTCCTATTTCTTGTAGGTTTTATAATATACATAATATGTAATTTCAGTAGTACCTCTAAATAACTTATTTATAATTAAACAGCCATATATTGAGAGGTTGTGCTTAATTTTTTTTTTTATTTGGGTTGCATGATCAAAGAAGTTTGGAGACCTGTGTCAGATTGGAACCATCCTGCACTGGACATTTGTCTGATCAGCTGCAGAGCATGATTAGGATTCCTCATGTGGCTGGCCTCAAGTAGCACTATTGAAACAGGTTACCTGTTCTTTCCACTATGGAAAATTAGTCTTATGAGTGAGTAAGAGGGACAGATAAGGCTGCTTATATAGAGACAATATTCATACTCATCTCTGTCTTCTTCTTGGATAGTACTTAATATTTTAATAAATTATTTGCAGTTTTCCTTTCTTTAAAGGGAAGTTACATATTCACTGGAATTTCAGTGTTGCAAACCCTATGTCAGTTCTGGAAAAATGCCTCCGATGGTGACTCCAGCATTTGTGATGCTAGGTGAGTGAAACCACCGTACATTGCTCCATGAGTAACAAAACAGGTTTTTGAACTAGAGTATTTTAGCAAATATTCTAAAATAGCTTTGTCAGTGATTAAAAGAAAAGAAAAGAAGAATTAAGTGTAATAGTATAACAGATGTTTGTATTGGCATCCTACAGCAGAAATGCATTCAGTAAGAAGAGACTGAAGAAATTCAATACATGTTAAAAAAATCAGGTAAGACAATAATTTTTTTATTTAGAATTTATAAAGTCATTTGGAGCAAAATTATCTCTTTCCCAATTTTTTTTAACTGACAGGAGTATTTGATTTGTGGTAGTATTTGTTCAATATTTGTAGTTTGAAATTATTGAGTTTGTCTAGACTGGAGAAGAAGAATGTTTGGAGGGCTTAGGTAGGAAGGAGCTCATTATCTCTGTTCAGGGTGAGTTAAACAGAAGTTCCAGGCTTCAGAGTGAGTAAAGAGTCACATCTGGATTACCTTTTTTCTTTTTTCTCATTTAAAGGTGGCATTTGAACAAACTGCCTGAAAAATTTATACTCTCCATCATCCTAAGAAAATGTTAGATAAACGTTTAATGTGAGAAATTGAACTGATTCTGCCATAGGGAAAGGATATGAAGAAATAAGACCTCATCCTATTTGTTTTGTGAAACTATGGCTGTTATTTCTTAATATTGTTTTGAGTTACACAAGGCTAAATCTGGGTTTTGGTCTACCTTTTCTCTATCTGTTAGTGAAACAAATTCCAGAAGGGTCAACCCTGTACCTCCAAAAAATATTTTACCTGAAGTCCCATGGATTGTAAGTGGTGTGTTTTTAGCTATTGATTGTGTAATTATGTAAAGCTATACTGTAACAAGCCACATTTTCACATTTTCTTGAAAATGTCTGTATGGAATTCAGGCTTGACCACGGTTAAATAAAGTTGTGAAAGAATCCCTGTTTAAGGCAATAGGTCTTTTCTGAAAACAATGTTTCCTTGTTATATCTACTGATCTAGTTAATTTATTTATCTAGCTATATATTTCACTTTTGCTAAATTTGTAATTCCACTTGTGTTTTATGATGCCAAGTACATACATAAATCTATCTCAGGAAAAGGCTGAGGTTTTCAGAACTGCTTCTGTAATTTAAGAGTCCAAGTCAGATTTTGCCTTCTGAAGTCACTTAGGCTTCATAAAGAAATATTTTCCTCAGTGTCTCTTTTGAAAGACCTGCTAGCGTTAAACGTGGGCAAGGTGCCCGCAACAGCAGAAGTGAATAGGATGAGGACTGTGTGACACCAAAACCCAAAACTCAGAAAGCTGCTCAGTTTATTCTGCTTATTCTTCACGAGTTTGCTGCAGGGAGAGGGGCTGTTCTTGTCCTTCTGCATGCATTGGAATTCAACAAGCTGCTGAGAGGAAAAGTCAGATTGGGGTGATGGGAACAAGGGAAGATGGGTGAGATGTGGATGCTGTAGGGACAGTGGAGTACAGGGAGATGACTGTACTGGTGTTGACACACCATGGTCAGGTGGTTAATGTGGGGGGAAAATTGACTTTTCTATGGAAACCTTTCACTGTCCTGGAAAGACATATTTGACTTTAAACATTGTGAAGACATTATTGAATAAATATTAACTGCATGCAGAGCTTATGAATACTCAGGATGACAATATACAGAGCTTCTCAAGGATTTCAGATAAAGAAATCAATTATAACCAGGAAAAATGTTCTTTCTGAAGAGAAAAGCTAATATAGAAGTGTTTTCTTGTTAGGTTTTTTTCTTGTGAAAGTGTTAATGTGAAAAAGTCTGGTTTCTGTCTTCATTCCACTATTTTCCTCACAGGACAGTTTCTTGACAATTTAGGATAAACCCCAAGGAGCCAGTGAAAAAAATCCAATTATTTCCCTGGTTTTTATGATATTTTTTAGAAGGATAACATGCTATGTAAGAAAATTGATACCTTCTGTAAAGACTCCCATTAGAGGACTAAAGCAGAGCCTGGAGACTTACAGATTTTGCCCTCCATTTCTGTTTATTATTATGTCAGAGCTAGTGAGTTCACATCATAGCCTATACCTCTCTCGTGAAAGGGTAAATCCTAATGAGAAACATCCAAAAAACTTCCTTTTCTGTTCAGCTTGACCATATGCTTGCATCTTCATGCACACTCAGAGTAGCTGTATTCTGTTAGGTTTTTTTCCCTCAGTTTTGTGCCCTGATTTTTATTTAAGAAATTACTGGAATGTATAAAACCATGTGTGTTCACAAATGACAGTAGCTAAAAAATGAACAAAAGAGCATCCTTTCTGCTTCCACTGTTCCATAAGGATGTCACAGCTGCTGTGGGGTGGGCTACTCCACAGGAGCAAGCCAGGAGCCAGGAGAGTCCATGAGGTTGGCAGGGCCATGCCCTCCTGTGGCAGGTCAATCCATCAGCAAGGGAGCAGGGGTAAGACAGGGATGGTGATCATGGCCAGTCCAGAGCCCTGTAACCATCTGGCAAGGCCCAGTGATGGGGCAGGCATGAAGCCCAGTGGGGGCAGCAGGTGATGGCCAGCAGGTACAGGCTGGGCACAGACTGTGGTGTGGCTCCAGAAAGGGCCACAGCTGAGGATCTGGGCATGGATTCCATTCCCAAGAAAATGGGAGCTGTAAAGCTACCCCAGTGATACTCCTGGCCCTTTCTGCCCTGACTCTTTCCCAGCAATGTGAACCCAGCCAGGCTGCAGAACCAGGGGCAGCAGCTCTGGCCTGGGAGAGTGGGGGCTCAGCAGCAAAGCCAGACTGAGTTTTTCTTGGGTCACTGCTGTTGTATTACCTGAAGAGTTTTCTTGGAAGCATATTGCATTATCAACAAAGTCTCTGGGTTCTAAGCAGGGCTCTCTGGGTCCTGGAGCATGAAGCCAGCAGTGTGAAAAAGTGTTAAGGTCCAGTGGGGGCCAGTGTGGCCATGGCCTGAGGAACCTGTACTGGGGGCACAGGCTTCAAGGTGTCTCTGCAGCAGGCAAGGAGCAGACTCAGTAAAACCCATGAGGGTTGGAAACTTTCAGAAGCATCAAGCTCCTGGAGGAAGGGCACCACCCAAGGTGTGTTTCCTCAGAGGAAACATAATTTCTTCGTATCTTTGATTTGTGAGAAATGATGGGGAAATGAAATATCACTGTATGTATAGTTTTGTTCTGACTGAGACCAAACCCAAATTTTAAAAGTGCCTGAACTTCCCAGAAACCTTAGAACCCTTTTTTATCTTCTCTGGAAGAAGGCTTGCTCTGCCACTCACCATTTTGTTCTTTAGAACAAAAAAGAATTGATTTCTGCACAAGTCCTGGTCAGGAAGCACATTGTTCTCTTGTGGTTTTAACTGAACTTTACAGCACAGAATATATATATTGAAAAAAAAGACTTTCACAGTAGAGAAAAGAGAGGACTCTAAAGCTGTAATGAGGCAGGAAAAATTGAAGCAGGTAAAAGCCTTGAATGCTGAGATCCCCCTTATTTACCTTTACTTCACGCAGCCACAAAGATAATGAGATTTTTTATTGTGGTATGGACTTACTGGTATCAGGAAGAGATAAAAGCAGACAGTTTTAAAGTCTCTCTCTTCAGACAGCAGTTAGACCATAACAGAAATGTAAGTTGATAATAGTGTGGTTTATTTATATTTCAATACAAAGTTTCAATACAAAGTTTCAATGTGATACTTCAGTGGGAAAAAATATTGCTATGGGTATAACAGCATGCAAATGAGCTTCATATCACTTGTTTTAGATGCTGAAGTGTCTTTCCAGGCAGTGATGTAGCTCATGTTACACTCATGTAAAATATGTAATACGAACAATTCAAGGCTTTTCAGTCTCTCATCAGAGAAGCTTTTTGGTTTTTTCTATATTTATCCCTACCTCACCATACACAGGCAAGTGTAGGAATGTTACTTGGACGAAATCTTTTGTGGAGAAGCAGCTGCATTGCCAAAACCACATCAATATAAAAGTCTTAATGGATTCCAGGAATTGTCTGTGTAGTCTGTCTGACCCCTCCTAAGTGACTTTTACTTCAGGAGGTTTGCCACAGGGATGGGGTTCTAGCCTCAGCTGGATACAACAAAGTAGAAATTAACATCATCTTGTTCCTGGTGATATCCTACAGGGAGGAAACACAATTTTGTTGACAATGTGCCTGGAGTGTCATTTATGGATTGAGATTATGGCCATGCCATAACATGACAGCCAATAGATTTCAACTTTTATGCCCTCATGTCCATATGTAGTGGAAAGTACCTTTTCTATAAACCTGGTAGGAAATAAGTCCTGCCTTAAATACATTGGTTGGGTGTTGAGCTTGTTAAGTTGTGAGTGTCCTCCCTTTGAATGGCTTGAAATTGGTTCTGCACCAGTGAAACTGCTCAGAGATAAAGATGGCTTGGTGTTTTTAACTGCTGGACATTAAACTGTCTTGGCAGTAAATTTAGAGACAAGTCATGAGCCAGCCATAGAGGTCAAAGGCTCCATTGCTAAGACAGGATGGGAAAAGGGAATCAATGAAGTCCTTCACAATCCAGGACTTCTGTTTTTCCTGCCTTCTTGTACAGGTGATGCAAAGTCCATTTTTCAAAATATGTTTGTGAAGCAGATGAAAAAAATCCTCATAATCCTTACCAAAGCAGAATGCAAAAGGAAATACAGATGCTATTTTTTGCCTTGTGTTGTATTTATGAGTTTAAAGTTCAGCATAAAATCTGCATGAAGCCATGACATTGACATGAAAAGGCTTAGGCACCTGGCCGGAGTCAAAATAAAAAAGTCCCTTTATTCAGAGATGTCTCAAGTGTTTTATCACTGTTACTAGCACAGTAATATGGGAACGAGCTCTCAGTTACGACCCTCCACTTGGGGCTCAGACACCAGACAATTCAGTCATACAACAAAGCCATGGCATTGAACATGTTCTTCCTGCCCTGTTTTGGCAGCAATTCCCTGGAAATGAACAGCAGGGGTTTTCAGCAGGTGCCACTGCTGCTGCCTCTGGAATCCAAAACTGAGTCAGCAGCACCTCTTGCTATGACCCTGCTCAACCCAAGGCAGCTCTCCAGCCTGCTGAGATGAGGATGTTGCCTTTCTGTCCTTCGGTCTCACCTTCATCCAAGGATCTCCTCTGACGTAAGGCCAAGCCAGCTGCACTGGGCCCTGGGCCCAGTGGTGTCCCAGGAGTTCTGAGGTAGGTGCAAGGGTTTTGCTTTCAGCATCTGAATACTTTTGTCACTCCTCAGCTGAGTATTTAGGGCCCTACTTCAAAATGGCCATGTGCATGTTATGTTAATGCTTTATACGAGTGCTGATTCCCTGCAGACTTAGTGAATTCGACTGGCTCCCTTTTATGTTGTTCTTTGGACAGTAGTGAACTTTGAGAACTGTATTGTGGGCCATTGCTTCTTGGACTTGAACATTTTTTGTACAATTTTTTTAAGGCTTTGTTAATTATTCTTCAGGGATGTTTGGGTAAAACTATCAGGACTGGCCAGTTTTTCCTCACTTCCTCTCATTTGCATCAAATCTCCAAACAACACCCCTAAACCTAAAACCCTCCTAAAGTGAGATGCATTTAGAATCCCTTCTTACCCTCTGCCTCTACTTCACTATTCATCTCCTGCCTTCAAAATTACCAGATTTTCCTACAGTTTGTGGCTACTCAGCCCTGAGGATCAGCTGTATGCAGAAATGGATGACAGACACCTGGGAGGAATGAGTCAAATGGAATGGGAATCAAATGGAAAGGGAATTAAATTGAAAGGAAGTAAAATGCTTATTATGGATGAGTAAACAGTCACATTGGGGAGTTGAGGAAGGAGATGGAAGGCTAAAGATTGAGGATAACCTTTTTGATTTCTGAAAAATAATTGTTAAGATGGAAGGAGAGGAAAGGAGAGGAAGAAGAGAAGGGCATGCTAGTAAAAATAATTATAAGTACAAGTGGAAGAAAGAGAGAATTACTAGATGTCAGAGCTCACCTCCTGCTCTGAGACTGCAGATATATGTATTTTCATCCCAAGCTGTATTCTGTAAGTCTTGATATTTGCTGATCAAAACCCAAAAGTTTTCCACTGGTAACAGCAGTGTTCCTGCTCATAGCTGATAAGCCCAAGCTTTTCAACTCTGAATCATCAACCAAAACTTTTATCTCAGGACTGAATAAATGCTCATATAAAGGGGAAAGTACTTGGGGATAGAGTCAAAAAGCTATTAATTATATCAATCATTTCTTTCTTGTTCTTTCTTTCATGATTACTTTACATTTTTTTCTGAAAAAATTGAATACACCTCCAAAGAGCAGGGTAGAAATAGATTGGCAAGAATTATTTCTTAGGGTTGATTTCTGCATTAAAAACAAACAAACAAACAAAAAACCCCAAACAAAACAAAACCAGACCAAATGAAAAACAACAACAAAACCAAGCCAAACAAAAAAACCCCCTCAAATTTCTGGAGTTGGGAGGAGCCAAGTTCCAGCTGGATGTGCCGCAGTGAGCCGGGGATGGCGGCTCCTGTGCTGTCATGGCCCCACCTGGTGGGACCCGCTCTTCCCTGCAGCCTCCAAATCCCTCGTGTGTGACGCCAGTTCCCCAGAGAGATTTTTGCATTTTGCCCATGACTGGTCTTTCAGTGGAGCTCGGATACACCAATCCATGATTTGGCACAGGCGTAACAAAGTCTTCAAAACTTTGTCCTATCGTCCCACTCTTCTCCAGGTTTCAGAAGGATGGGGCATGAGTGAGGTCAAGTGTACTCCAGGCTTGTTCCCTTTCAAATTGAGTCTGATTATCTGTAGATACTGAGCCAAAACTGTGCCTAGGCTTGTGTGCAGACAAAAGAAATGGAATTGTGGGGCTGGGAGTGCATTAAGGTACTGCTCTAATGAGCAATATCAACAAAACCTGGGATTTTTTTAGCATGTATGATTGACATTAGTAGTCCTTTGCATCCATAGAGGCAAGTAGAGCCAAGGTAGCCTAGAAACAGGCATCCTCTGACCAAGATCAAAGGAAGAGGAGGAATTTGGTTATGTACTTAAAGAACAAGCTTTCTCACACTGTTTGTGCAGGTGTAGAGTGGTTTTCATGCTATTATCTCCTAGTTTCCACAATTCGACATTCCAAGTTACTTTTAAAAGTGTTGTTTTACATTTAATGAGTGCTTTCTTTCCTTTTGGTTTTTCCTGTTGTTCTGTTGCAGTCTATATCTCCGTGCTGCAGCTGCCACAATATCCTTCAGAGAAGGGTTCTCCTACATCTTGCAGCAGCAGCATGATGTGTCAGTGCAGCTGCGGGGGATTCTTCCACCAGGTCATATTCCAAACTGTTGATGATGCTGGATTTTTTCATTACACTCAAGGGAAGTCTTTTGTAGATGAATGAAACTGGTTTAGGTTCAACTCCATATCACCTCAGATCCTTTTTTATATTGAATTAATTGGTTCTTTTTAGTTATAACTTGAACTTTCTTCTTCACCTATTTTTTGCTCTTTAGAGAAAGTTTTCCATCCCCATAGTTGCAGGAAAAGGTTTCAAAACATGGATATCAGTGAATGACAACCCATAAAGTAATTCTTTAAGAAATAAATAATAAATAAAGAAATATTTAAAACAATCTCATAGTACTTATCACATCTAGAATTTCTAGATGCATGAGACTTGCAGTAGGACTTCCAGGTAAAAATGTGAAGGAATAAAAAAGCATCACTTTCTGGTCCCATTCTCTAATTCTGCCACATTTGATTTGAAAGATCTCTACATATAGCTAGCAGTATTATAGGCTTAATCTGCTAGAGCATCAGTTGCACCAGCTGGTACTAACTCATACTCTTGTTTCAATTTTTCTATTGTGTACACCCACAGAAATGTTATTGTTTTATCACTTTATGAGAAATGGGGATAGGAGAGAGAAAATCACTTTTTATTCATCTGTTATCAGATTTCATCATCTTCATTCTAGAGTAGTTTAGTGTATACCAAGGCTTGGTTTTGGGAACCTACATCCTGAATATATGCTCAACAATGGCTGTAATGAGTTTAATTCATTAAAAAGCTTATGAGCTAAGACTTGCCTTTCTGGAGTAAGTCATGGAGGATGAGATTCAGCTCATGGTAATTAAACAGTCTAAAATACAAGAGTCTGGATTAATCTTGACAACTGGGGAGTGATAGACTAGCTTCTGTCTAGAAAAGAGATTTAATTTCTTGCCAAGGAGGGAGAAAGGGAGAGGGGGAGGGGAGTGAGAAAGGTCCCTGCTTGTGATCAAAGTTTTCTATTTCTGTTGCATCTGACAGTCAAAGCAGGGCCCAGACAGGTCCTTGAAGACATCCCAGGCTTTCCAAGTCACAGTCTCAGCTGCCCTGAGAGAGGCTCATTTCAGTTTGGCATTGGGTTCATGGGGCAGCAGTTTGAAAATATAATCCGTGGGACAGAGCCCCACATTGCATCCAGTCCAGAGCCTGCTGAAGAGGTAAAAGCTGGGGAGAGTGTGCAGAGGCAAAGACTTGGAAGTCAGCTAATTTGATTTTCCTGAAGCTGGCCAACAACAGAGGAACATTGCAGACCCTTGGAACAGCATCTGGCTTGGCCGTCCCTCCTGCTGTGTCTCTTTCCTTCCCTGGGACAGCAACTGTTTGCTCCTACCTTGTTCTGGCAGGAACAGGAGGATGTTTGTGGTGTCAGCAGTTGCTGTAGGGGAGGGGCAGCACAGCTCATCTCAAAAGTGGAGAGCCAGGAAGTTCTGCACAGAAGGAGGATCTTGCAGCAGGTGGGAGCAAAGTTTCAGGATGTGATGCTCATGAAGGTCCATGCTCCTGTACAGGATGTCAGTAGAGGCTTCTACAGGTGTGATTAGCCTACCAAATAATTAAATTTAAATGTATTCAGTGTAGCTCAATGAGCTCAAATTAGTGATGGACTAGCCTTATTTTTTATCATGTTTGCTCATATTCCTTCTCCTTTGTAAATGTTGGTATTCCCTAATGCTTCCTCAGTCAGTAGGAAATGCAATGTGTCGTAAAATTGCTGATTTCAAAAACACATTTCATTTTCCCCCATTGTTACAAAAAACAATAGATGGAGCTGAAACCTGCAGGAAGTATGTCTTATCATCCACAGCCATGGGCTCATTAAAGATTCAGCCTCTCACATTTGAGATATGTTTCTAAGAACAGAGGTTACAAACAGATCACTACATATGTTAACAAAAGCTAAGGCAACCACTCATGTGTGGAAGTTGAGAAGGAAGGTCAATCATGTCCCCACATATGAGGTGAAGCAGGGGAACTCTGCAGAATAGAAAATCCAGGACAAATTAGTTCATTCTTTAGGAACTGGGGAAGCACAAAATATTTTGTTCTTGTGGAAGTTCACTTGTGCTCAGAGATTTGAAAATCTAGCTGCCACTGCAAGTGCAAAAATCAAAATCCTTAAATTTCCATCAAGGCTTTAAATTAAGGTTAAAGCTACTTCAACATTAGATGTGGAGAAAGAAATCAAACCCAAGAAAAGTTTGTTTTAGATCTTAGTCTTTTCACAAAGCCATAGTGACTAACGACATAGGAAACAAAGGATTTCTTGAATATTTTCTTTTTCTCTTTTCTCATTTGACTTCTAGCTGCTTCTTAGGAGTTTGTTCAGTGCTGAATTGGTCAATAAGAACCAAAGAAAATGCTGCTGCATATGCTTTTGGACTGAATTTTTGCTCCCAGTAAGCCAAACAGGCTTGTTTTTCTGCCACTGGATCCAGCATCCCCACAGGTGTCCAGGTCATGTAAGAGAAGTGGCTCATAATGGGCCAGCAGGCTGGCCACCTTAACTGGCTTCCCATGTCTCCATTAGAGCTACAAAAATATGTTAAACAAGCCAAGTGACCTCAGCCACTCCTCACACAGCCTCCCCTCAAGGGCCTTCACCGTTTTCTCCCTTGGACACTCTACAATGGCTTTGCATCTTCCTTATATTGTGGTGCCCAGTAGTCAGCTAAGGACACCTGTGTTTGTGGCTGCAGGAGCTCAGCATCATGGCAGAAGCCATCTGAAACCATCATTACCTGTCTTCTCTCATGCAGGCCCAAGACTCCCTCTACACCTCACTCACCTTGCAGCAGCAGGAGCTGAGGAGATCAGAAATTAGAATATCTGAGGTGGTAAGTGGGTCCTCTTCAGAGGATGGACAAAAAAAGTGAAAACCCACATAATGCACAGGGAGGAAACCTGAGGGGGATGGTGGGACTTTCCCCACATTCACATGGGGATGGGGCTTTTCAATCTCCAAATTCCTCTCATGTCTCTCCTCCAGTTTCTCTTGTGGCAAGCAGTGGTCCCTGCACACCTTCATGGGGTGATAATCACAGGAAAATGAGCAGCTGGGTGGTATAAAAGCAGAGGTTGCCTTTAGGCTGATTGCCCATCTCTACTGTTAAGAATGACACCTCAAGCATATAACAAGGCAGGTGCCACAAAGCTGTTCCCTGCACAGTGTTAGCATGTGCTTCCCCACCAGAGAAAGAAAGAATACCTTGACTGGGGGTAGAAACATACATTGAAGGAGATATTCAATTGGTGGAACAGCTATTCAGAGTGCCTAAGAGAACACACTCTTGTGATATATTATGTACTGATACCTAAATTGCTATTGCAACTAGGAGACGTATTAAATACTACATAAAATAAATATTAAAAATATTTATTGATGAAAATGTATATTCTTTTCTGAGATGGAAATGAAGAAGTGAAAAGATTTCTGTTCTGTAAGGGCACTTGTTCATTAAAATATATATAATATGCAAATTTTTAAAAAGAAATTAAAAACTTGGTTTATTCTTTACTCATTTGGCTTTCTTCCATAAAAAAAAGGCCTTCTTTTTTTACCTTGTAAATCAATTTGAGTAGAGATCACCAAATCCATCCTGTGACTGTGGCAGCATTAGGTACCAAAACAGAGGAGATGCCCAAGATGAAAAGCTGCACGCTGCCCTGTCAGTCCTCTGCTTGCTCATTCTGCCAGCCAGGCTTCTGTCAGGAATCCTACAGCTGCCTGATGCCTTGGGCTCCTTTTGTGAAACTCTCCCATAAACTGACCAGCAGCCCTTCATTTTACAGCCCAAGTGCCTGTGTTGCCTGTTGTCCCCAGCAAAGAACTAGCTCCTCAGCCCTTCTCTCTGTCACCCTGCAGGTGTTGCCTTCTGCAGAAGGAGGTGATGCTCCAGCTCAGGCTGCGCACAGAGGCCTCAGGCACTCACTGCCCGGGAGCTGGTCACTTGACATTGCAACCATTTGAGGTGTTCAAATCTGCTCCTCTGTATGCATCTTCTCCAACTGTTTAATTTAGGAAGACACATCACTCTTTTCAGTGCAGGAATGACAGCCAACAGCTAGCTGATGTGTTTGTGTCCCTGACCTACATTTTCCTTAAGAAACACTGCTTTCATTAGAGATGCTGCTCTGGCTCACAGGTCTCTCCCCACTCACTAGCAATGGCATCACAATTATTCAAAAACTTCTTACTAAAAACTTTTCACTTCCTCTTGTACACAGTTTAGGGAAAACAAAAAGCACACTAGTGCTTTCAACTTTGTATTGTATAGGATTTTTATGATGTGCTATATGCCTGAAACAGTGATAACAATAATCCAGTTAGCCTACTTTGCCAAACTGAAGAGTTTGTTTGGGGTTGTGTAAGCTTTTGTTGGCATTAAACCGTCTCTGCTTTGATCCTGTTGTTGTTATTGTGCTGCAAAGAGTTTCAATGAAAGGCACAAATGAGGATCTGCAAATACATTCCTGAGACATGCATTGGAAATGAAGATATGCTGAGAACTTCCTGAGAAAAGAATTGCAGAACTGAAAATGCATTTAATCTGGAATAGATACACATTTCATTATTTTTGGGGGACCAGAAAAGACTGGTATTTTAGAGCTCCCTTTGCAAAAAAAGACAGCAAACTGCTCTCTGCCAGAACAATTGCAACTTATTTGGAAGATAATTACCATCACAAAATAGCTCAGTATGAATAGCTCAGTGTGATCTTTCTTGGCATCAGCATACTCCAGTATATGAATGTCTCTGAATTAGAAATGCAAGGTGTACATTAGTGCAGAGGTCCTGCACCCTGTTGGACTGCATTTCTTGGACTTAAAAAAATTCTTCCAAAGCTTCTTTCCCTTTTGCATTCCTAAAGGAAATGACTCAAGACAATACAATAAACATTCAGTCATGGAGCAAAGAAATATCTGGACTGAGAGCAAAATACATTGTTGCCTGGGTCAAGGGTAAGTGCAGATGAGTTGACAGAACCTGCAGTTAAAAACTGAATGGCAGAAGGATCCACAGATTATCTTCAATCTGTCTACGTAAATTTAGTTTCCTCTTTGCAATCAGCATTCGTGCTGTTGATCACTGGGTGTTAACACATTGCTTGTACATTTCCTAATGATGTTTGTGCTTTATCAGCCATTTCCGGGCACGGCCCGTCATGTTAGGTACCCCCAAATATCTGATGTGTATGGCAAAGCGCGGCACAGCAGAAAATCAGCCTGGTGCCCTGCATCTCTCCTCCCTCCAGGCACTGGCCCCACAGCCTCGCCCGCTGCCCAAGGTTTGTTCCCAGGGAGCCTCAGCCGCACAGGCAGCTCCATGGGGCTGATGTTTTGCCCTGTGGGAGCCCGAGCTGAGCCACAGCCGGAGCCCTGTGGCTGTCCAAGCCAGCAGGTTTGCATGTGAGGCTGTCACTCCTCTGGAAACCTGCAGCTAAAAGGACACCTGTTGTGGGGATTTCCTTCTTTTTCTGGGAAAGTCCCCAAGGTGTTAAAAGTCCTTTTCCCTGCCCAGGAGAAGAAAGACGTGCAAATCTTCGGTCTTCAGATACTTTTATTATTGTTTATAATAACTTATCTAGAACATTGTTCTCTCTGTCCTGCCGAGGTCTTTCCAGCACGACAGTTCGAGGCTATTCCCCGCCCGAGAGGTGGTGGTTTATCTTTTATACTAAGAACTACGTATACCTTATTTACAATTATTCTCCAATATCTATCATTTACGTTAGACAATGTGTATTCTACTCAAACCAATCACAAGTGCTACCATCACAGCAGAATCATGGAGGAGATGAAGAAGAAGGAAGAAGCCTAAAAGCCATGCGGTTCCTCCATCTTGGCTTCACTACCCCCATGTACTAAAACCCAAAATCTACTTTTCCACCCTGTGACAATCTTAATATTATTCTATTTAAATTTGTGAGACTTGTATTTTTTCTTTAAAGCTAGTAATCTCTCCCATGGGCTAAAATTCAAACCACAGGTGTCTTGGGCTTGTTGCCAGGGCTTCTGAGCCCTCTGGGCCTTCTGCACAGGTCCCTGAGCCCCCAGAGCGGTCAAGGACAAGCTCTGGGTTCCCACAACCTGTCACAGCAGGTGCCCCAGACGGCTCCTCCCCAGCTGCCTGGGCGCTCCTATAAAACCTTCACTCCTATAAAACCTTCCCGACCTATGCTGCTTTCTTCCTCACTTCTTTCCCCTCCCCACTGCCCTTCCAACACCATGAGAGCCATAAGCAAGCAGGCTTTTGCCCAAATCACCAGGATGTCAGGAGCAAGGCTATAACCCCATGGGGATGTCAGGAATACTGGAATCATCCCAAGAGCTGCCATGGTTTTCCTTGCACATTAGCAGAGCTGGGAACATAATTTGACCCTTGCTTTTTTTTTATGTGATCAGGATTAATTACAAGAATAAAAGTACAAGACCAATGCATTTGTCATAGGAATAGAATCCAGGTTTCTGATTTAAACTGCAATATAGAACCCTTTGGAAATATGCACAGCCTAACCTCCCCCTCTCACACACCCCATTCCTTTTTTTCAAAAAATACCATGACATTTTTTTGTATCTTGCTGAAAAGATTTCTTAGCAAATGTGTGTCTGGAAAAATCAAGAGCTTTTCTGAGTGTAATAGCCATTCAATAAATAATAAATGAGGAGAAAGATCATCTGGGTTTTTTGTTTTCCTCTATTTCTTAAAAAGAAGGGCTAAAAACAGACTTCTCTTGAGACATAGATGACACCTTTAAGCAATGGTGCATGATAATTTAGGAAATTGGGTGGAGTACTTCCTTCCTGCAATTTATAATGAGTGAGAAGTTAGAGACAAATAGGATGTCTTATACAACATCTGAAAAACAACCTCTTAACAGTAAAAAAAAAAAAACAAACCAAACAACCAAGGTTTTCTGACCTCCCTCGGCCTAATCCTATGTCTTCTTAAAGACTCAGATGACAACCCCCTCTCTTGGTAGGTGGAATTGCTGGTCTGGCCAGCTGGTAACTCTTTCACCTGTTATTTTATCTTCTTGCTCAGTAGGCAGGCTTGCTTCTTGTACACCTTATCATGGGGGTAAAAGTAGATTTGTCTTCAAGGTATTTTGGTGGCAGTCAAGACTTGGCAGCATCTGCTTACCCAAACATGGGTGAATACATTTTCCCAGCAGCTGTGTGATGCAAGATGGGGGCAAAGGGGAAAAAAAACACAACCAAACCCTGCAGGGATCTCACCATCCTGTTTGCAACAGCCACAGCCTCCTTTTTCAGCACCCTCTGCTTGATGGCAGCTCTGAAGCATCTACTGGCCATATTTCAGTTTGTCACATGTACATCTGGGAAACAAATAAAAAAAAAACCCCTCACATTTCAAATAGCTTAAAAAAACCCCAACCCTAAAACACTTTAGTAGATAAAACAAAAGGCAAAAACAAACCCAAAGCATTATAATTTTTTTTCAACCACATAAGATACTTTGTTTCCCGAGGTATTGACTTCTGCAGGAGCTGACTATTTTCCTGCTGGTTTTGTCCAAGAGTTAGACAGAGTGGTTACAAGAATCTAGGAAGATGGTCAGCCTGAGGAAAGGCTTTCCCACTTGCATGTCCTTCATTTGATGTTGGATTAAGTGATCTTGAAAGGTCCCTTCCAACCCAAACCTTGTATCCATGACCTTATTGGTTAATCAGGGGACAGGCAGACAGGAAGCATTGGTTTTCTGGCCACCAGCCACTAAAGTGTCTGGGCTGGCTACTGAGGTCTGGCAGGAAACAAGTCTTGTGGGTAAGGGACCAGACAGCCTTGGTGACGAGGGACTAGGGGAGCAAAGTGCATCCCATTGTAAGAGACCAGGTTTGTGACCACTTGAGGAGCCTGGTTGTGCATAAGATATGGGACCTGATGAGATGCATCCCAGAGTCGTGAGGGAATTGGCCATTGCAGCTGCCAAGCCACTCTCTATGATACTCCAAAAATCATGATAATCAGGTGAATTTCCTGGTAACTGGAAAAAGGGAAAACATCATACTCATCTTTTTTAAAGATAGAAAGGACTGTGGGAACTACAGCCCTGTGAGCCTTACCTCTGTGCCTGGGAACATGATCATGGAAGAGATCCTCCCAGAAGCTATGCTAAGATACATGGAGGATGGGGAGGTGACTCAGGACAGTCTGCACAGCTTCACCAAGGCAAGTTCTGCCTGAATAACCAGGTGGCCTTTGTCAGTGGAGAGACTACAGCAGTGGACAAGGGAAGAGATATTGTCTGTCTGGACTTTTGTAAGATACTTTGGCATGGTCTCTTCTTACATCCTTTCTCTCAAAGCTGGAGAGAGATGGATTGTTCAGGGTGTCTAAAGGGTGGATTGTTCAGTGCAGTAGGAAATGGTTGGATGAACTTGTGCAGTCCCTAGTAACACAGCTTTGACCAAAGCCTTGCCCATACTGATTTCAGCTGGTCAGTCCCCAGGTGTTTCAAGGCATGATCCCAGAAACTGAGACCAAAGAATGTGTCTGCTTTGGTTGATGCCATTTTACCAGCATTTCCTAAGAACTATGGGGCAGACACCCAAGACAGAGTTCAATTCTGGGGTAACACTCAATTCCTTCCACCATGAGAATACTGAGGGACCCCTGCTTTCTGCAGGACCCCAGAGATTTGTCTCTTCAGCTGCCCCACACTTTGGGAGGGCTTCAGAGCAATGCGGGATGTGGCCAGGTCTGCCTACTCTTAGGGGCTTAGCTCAAACAGGTGCCTGGAAAATGGCAATTACCGACTACATTTTCTCCCAACCCAAGTTACCTTGGGTAAATTTCTGATCACTGCTTGTCTCTGAGAGAAAGTTCCCTCTGTAAAGTGCAGTAACAGTGATAGACCAAGGTTCTAGATAGACTGAGGATCCCTCTTCCTTCCAACACTCTCCCACAGAATTAACAACTGAGGTTCTCAGTCCTGAGTCTGGGCCTTACGCTGAAATTGAGATGCCTTTTTTAAAAAATGACGAATGACAAACAGAATTGGACTTTACATGACTGGTGGAAAAATACTTCCAATAACTACATGCTAGGTAAGAAATTCTGATCCCTGTACTTCTTTTTTCCTCTTCCTTTACAATAACTGGAAAATTAACAAAGACTCATTTATGTAGGGATAACACCCTGAAATAAAAATAAGAGCAAGGGGAAGTCACTTTTAAAGGCTGAACAAGTATCAGGATTATCAAACTGAAATCTGCCTTGTAAGGGTTAGTCAGACCAGCAGTCTATCAGCAAACATGCAATTTTGATACCTATTTCAAAAGCAGTTAATGGTTTCCTCAAAGTTAAGTCAATTCAAGCTAAGGCTCTAGCTGCTTCTAGCTGTGCAGGTGGATTTATTCAGACTGAGCTTTTAAACCATCACAATGGAGGCAATGATCAAAACAGCAGTAACAGAGTGATTAGAGCCTTAAAAACACCACCATGGTGAGGATCAGAGATAAAAAATTCATTAATTTCTACTAGATCAATAAATGTGTACTTTATTTTGTGCTGATTAAATTTTTGGTTTCAGTCCAGAGGCATTTTTTCATTTGGGATTTTTTTTTTTCTAAAAATGTTTTTAGGGAATCTAGGGACAGCTAGATTCACAGGAGTGTTGTGAGGTGGCAGCAACAGATCTGGAAACAGAGCTCTGGTGTTTCACAAAGTGGGGTTTCACTTCAGCTGCAGGAAACTGAGACACCCCCTGGTTCTCATTCCAAGCATCACCTCCCTCCCAGGAGCAGTCACCAGGCCACAGATTTATTTTGCACTGAGTATTTCAATATTTTGTACAGCATTGAACAGGAAAGACAAATGCTGCATCTGAACTTGCACTCTGATGCATGCCACAATGCATCTGATGAGCATGGTTATTCCTGATTTACAGGCTGTGCCCCCTGCTTCATCCTAGCTAAGGGCTTTTCCCCCTTTTCTCTGCTCCCTTGCTTCTCCACCTCCCTTGCATATCATAGAGTATTAACTCTCCTCTGCCATCTGTCACCCTCTTTTCCTTCACAGATTTTTCTCACCCTTGCTTGCAATAAGGTCTCACTCACCTGAACTTCTGCTGCAAGAAAAACATGTGCCAGGAGTCTGTTTTGGAGAGTTCCTTTGGGTTTGCATAGAAACCAAGAGGAAGGTGTGAGCGTGTTTGGAGGGGAGGAGATGTTGAGACTTGACGCGCTGCAGTTCCCCCGGCTAGCTCCTTTGGGTCTCAACACCCGGCCGCTGCAGCGCGACACGAGTGGGCCGCCCCTGGAAAAGGCCTTGGGAGCTCAATCCCGGGTGCGGCTAAGGCAAGCCCGGCGTCGGGGTCACGCCGGTCCTTCACGGGGTTTCAGGCAACCGTCTAGGGCGTACGGCAAGGCTGGAGGGAGGGTGGCACCCGGAGATAATTCCACGAAGCCGGAAGATGGTGGAACGCAGCTTTATTGTGAAGGGCACTCCGGGATACCGAACCAAAGTACAACAGAATGGAGGGGTATTTATATTGTAACCAAGGGGAGGGGATACAATAACAACCAATAAGGGGCCACAGGGGAGCATGCAGGGCTCGTGATCCCTGCATGCAGGGGAGCATGCTGAGGGTATGATACAACATAATTGGTTCTGGGAAAGGATTGACATAGAAGGGACTGGAACATGGGAGGGGAATGTCCATGTAGGGAGCACAGGGGGATAGGGCTAGGGTGACAGACAGATACTGAAGATCGAAGTAGGGGATTTCCAGATTAAACTAGCTTACAAAGCGGGGGGGGGGGGAAACTAGAACATAAAGCCTATAAAACTCAGTAGAAAGGACCAAAACATGCACCGCAACATCTCCCCCTTTCTTTTTTAGAAAAAGAGTAGAGCGGGGAAGATGAAGGGTGACAACTTAAATGAACCAAATCTTCAACAATGATCATTAAAATAACCAGAACAGTCCAAATAATGTAAATACAGAGATAAAACAACCATAAATAAGGGAAAACAACTTTGGGGAACACACGAGGGATGAGGGGTCAGGAAAACATCTGGTATAGGGAACAAGAGTAGGGTTTCGGGGAATTGAAAGAACTAGGAAAAACAACCGGGGGCAGGACAGATAAGGAAATCACATGTCGGGAACCGCATCGTTCATTTTATCCTTTTCTTTGGGGGATCGTTTGGACTTTCAGCGGCAACGGCGGTTCTTGGTGGTTCTTCCATTCGCTTTCGGAGCGCTTGATCTTTTCTGATGGCTGCAACAATTTGAGCTCTCCCCCTGAGCTACCACAGTCACTTGCACCTGCATGATGGACTCAGAGGGGCATCGGTTAGCAGCCTCAGGGGTGCCCCTCGCTTGCACAGCGGTCAAGCAAAGGGGAACCGGTTCTGAATCCCAGCCCCCAAACCCCCCGCTTCC
>VYXF01006034.1:38169-51126 GCA_013397295.1 Polioptila caerulea | reverse complement strand
GAATAAGGGAGACGAGCGGGGAGGGGGGGGGGGGGGGGGGGGGGGGGGAAACTAGAACATAAAGCCTATAAAACTCAGTAGAAAGGACCAAAACATGCACCGCAACAGAGACTCTGAATGTCTTGAGACAGTTTGATTCAGAGGTGTGAGCAGGACACTCACCTCAGTGTAAAAAGTAGGAAGTTTCCCTGGCTACTGTAGAACAGATCTAGCTGGAGACATCCTGGCCCCAAAAGGCTCTGCAGCCCAGTGACTGAAATGCTCCCCCAGAGGATTGAAGGCCCATCTCAAACAAAGCAAAGACCCATATCATGTGCTACCTCCATTGCCACTCAATTAGGCAGCAGCTCTCATTTCCTATGACACAAATTTCCTATGCTGAAATGAAAAGACGTCAGTTTGAAAATCTTGACATGATTTTTTTCACTTTGAATTTTTTTCCCATTCATTTGCGCTTGGGCAACATTATACAAACCTGCAATTTGGGGGTTGAATAACTGACAGACAAAATGTTTTGACCCTTGAAGGCTGTGACACTGGGTAAGGAACCAGGTCATATCTCATGTCATATCTCTCAGGAAAAACTGTTAGGTATGTTTCTCACTGTACCACCTCTCCATGGGCCCAGAACATCTGTAATGAATCTAAATAGAAGTAATTGGCCAACATATCTGCTTATTCCTTAAGAGCTGATAGCAATGGCTCCTTTCTGGAGAGCTCCACATGTGATTTCATGTTAGCACTGTAATGAACAGTCATAACTGAGAACTGGAGTTTCTTAGATGTGTAAAGGCATTATAGCACACAGGTCAACAGCTGTGGGCAAAAATGAGTTTTGCCACCTGGACGATGAGCACCAAAGTCATGTACTCTGTCTGCCATTTATTCTCTCTTTCCTATCATTGTTGGCATCACAACTGAGTTCTGAGTTCTGAGAGTGGGTGGGTGTTACAAAGATTGGAGATAATCAGATTGGGTTTGAGTCAGGGCTTTCCTCATTCTTTTCACTGATTGCCTGCCTGCCATTCATCCCTCAAAAAAGCTCACCTTGCTATAGGAAAATTTGTGCCATGGTTATCTCACCTGCCTAGAATGGACCAAGCACCTGAGATCTGCTCAAGACCTCCTGGTGCCAGATGACAGAAAAACAGAAGTTCTCAGAAAACGCTACTCCTCAGGTGAAAACCTGAGATTCACCCTCTTTCCTCCCTCTCAGTTCTGCTTGTCTTCCTTCCACAGTTCAGGGACTCCTCTCAGCCTCCCTTGCTCCTGCCACCTCCTCTCACTTCCATACAGATTTACCTTTCCATCTTCTCACTCCAAAGTCACAGCACTTCTTTTTGGAGGTTGCCTACTGTCACACTCCCATATTACTGTACTGACAGACCTCCCACCACCACCTGTGCAAGAAGCTGATCTCTCTGTGTCCCAGTGCAGCTAGAGCTGAGCTCCAACCAGAGCTGCACAACTCAGCTGCAGCTGAGATGAGGGACCCCTTGGGGAGGTGGAATGATAGCTTGCATCTCTCTTGTTTTCATGTCACAGCTAACATTGTGCCATGTCCTCCCACTCCCACCTTCCTCTGCTCAGGTATGACAGGCTAGGTCCATCAGAGACCCCAAATCAGTTCCTGTATTTAGCCTGCAAATTCTGCATTCCTCCAGACCCTCCTCAGCTGCAGAAGAGTTTGCTTCTCTGGGAATAACATTGCTGTTAAAGAATGATAACATTCATCCTTGGGGCAGGTCCCCCAAATTGTTTATTTTTTCTCTTTTTTTATGCAAAGTGTTGGCATGGCCTGAGGCTGGGTAGCCCTCAGGGCCTTGTGCAAATCAGATCCCCATCTGCATCTACTTCCTCTGGGCTCCAGGAACCAGAGCCACATTCAGGTCAACCTCAAGGCTATTGCAGATTGACCCTAGAGGAAGATCTCTGCACTGGAGAGATACTGAGGAACTTTCTGACATCAATTAAAAAAAAAAAAAAAAAAAAGTCTAAAATGCCACCAGACTAGTCTAAAATATCTTACACAAAAGTCATGCCCCTGTCTCCCAGGAGAACATAGTTGAATTGCAGTTTTTTTACTAACAAAGGCAGGAACCCAAACACTCATAGACTGCTTGAGACAGCTCCAGGGAAGAGCTGTTCTCAAAGTGAACTCCAGAGCCTGCTGAGCTCAGTGAGAAGCTAAATGTGGACTCCACCCAAAGGAAACTCTCCTATAGAAATTCATACCGTTGCTCATAATCATTCTGAAAGACATGACCAGTCTTAAAAGGGATGCTTTCTTAGCACTTAATGGCTTTCTGGGGAAATTTTAGCATGGCCAAATGAACGTCATCAAATTGCTTACTTTGTAGAAGTAGTAGTAACTGTTATTATTTTTTAATTATTAAAAAAATTTATTTTCATTATAATATGTTATATCACAGTATATTGTAATTAAGCATTAATTACTGCATATACTCATTATAATACTCCAGGACTGTAGAAATTAATGTTTTTTTTACCAAAAGTACATGCTGGGTCTTTTCATTCTGAAAGTTTCCTTCCCCCAGTTTTACAGAGGAAAGCTTCTTTAAAATGATAGTGAATTAAAAGTTGCAAAATTTTAATTATTTGTAGCCCCAAGGATCAAAAAGCGGAAAATAAAAAGCTCCGTTTCCATCCTGCTATATTTCAACAAAAAGAAGATTAAAAAAAAAAAAAATAACAACCAAAGAAGCAAACCAAATCTCCTTTTTGGAGGAGTTCTTAGGGGGATCTGATTAAATACATTTTGCACTGTTTGAGGCTATGAGACAGAAACTCCTTCCTGTTTACCTGTGGGCTCATGATGAGAATACTGACAGTTGGTTTCAATTTTTCATATGTGGAACTGAGAAGAGTTAAAGCAAGAACTTGGGTCTCTGTCCTGCAACCATGTTCAAACTAAAATGCCCTGGTGTTTCTGCATAGGAAGCTATAGCATCAATAGCCATAGCTTGAGGAGTCACACAGATGTTTTGGCCTCCATTCCAAGACAGCAACTAAGCACCTGCTCAGATCAAGGATCTTGAGTATCCTCATTATTTTTGTGGTAGACTGTAAAAGGATGAACTTCAAGCGCAGACCAGCCTCATCAGTGTCTTGTGGGAGCATGCCTCTTGAGTCTTTTTTACTGGAAATAATCATTAGGAAAACAAAGGTAAAACTTGACTTGCAGAGAAGAAGGATTTTCTTGTAGTTTTTATAAAACTTTGATTGCATGAAAAAAATCATGCAAGCATATATATATATCTATATAGCAGAAGGAACTCTTTTTTGAATGTTAAAACTCCCAGATAAGGAATCTTGCAAAGATCTTTTTCTTTCCACTGCCTATATTCAAGAGTGCCTTGAATGACAAACTCTGGTGTAGACATCTACAGTGCAAATGCCCAGAGCTAGGTAAGACCACCCCATCCCTGTCTCACAAAACCTCAGCACAGAGTCTCTCCACAGGCTCAGAAGCCCAGGTGCCACCTTGGGCTCTGTATGGAGGTGTCCACTCCCCAGAAGTAGCCTGTGCTCTTGTGGGCAGCTGGCCTTTAATACCTTTCAGGCTGGTGGGTGTTTATAAGCTCAGTCTCAGAAATGCCTTTTAGTCAAACAGGTACATTTAGGCAAGGGAAACAGATTTTTAGTCACAGAGGGTTTTTTGTGCAGAGGACTTATTCCTGATGCTCCAGGATGCCTGACTTTTCAGCTGGACACCCTCTGTGCATAAAGGTATCATACACTATAATATACACTATTTGTTATACTATCTGTGTATCAAATGCTTGTCCTGGCTGCAATTGATGCCACCTAGTTTTTTACCTTGCTCTCTTGGACACCACAACACTGAATTCATGCTGAGAATATTGATCCAGTGCTCTAAACCTCTTCTGTAAATGAGAGATGGGAGGTCAAGCCATTACTCCAGGTCATTCCTGCACTTCATTACATAAGCATCACTCAAGAGTAGAATGTACTTAGTCACAGTCATGCAGAAGACACTGCAGTTTTTCTCTTCCATGGAGGATATCAGAGTCTTCTCTGGCCACCTGCATATTCTCATTGTGAAACAGAAATCATGTGTAGGGCAGAGCATTCATTACCAAACTGCAGTGGAACTGTACTTGAAAGGCTTCAAAGAGAGGAAGGAGTTAATAATTGCAAAATAGTCATTTCCTGAGTCCTCTGGTTGGATGAGTAAAAACTTTCAACTATTTCTATTTCTTCTGTGCCATTTAAGAGGCTTTCAAGGTGCACTGTACCTCTTAGACCAGGTAAGGAGTACTGCTTTTCACTTCTTCATTGTTTATTCATAATAGTTTTTGAGAGGAGCAAGACTCAGTCAAGACTGATTTTTTCCTCCCTCCTATTATTTACATCTGAAGCGTGAACGAAGTTCACTGCAATCCAAGAAGTACGTGTCTCTTTGTGCCAGATGACTGTGAGCTGTAGAAATAAAGGAAGAACTGTATGGCTTAATAATAGAGCAAAGATAATTAAGAAATTATGCTGCACATATTTAGAAGTCAGAATTATTACTGCAAATACTGCAGTAAAAGAGAAAGAAAACTCATTGCCAGTTTTAAGGAGTTCACTCTGCAAGAACCACTAACAAAATAAGGAGTTCTCAGGTGCACAGTTTGCTTTAGTGAGAAGAGTAGTAAATATCATAGTGTGTCTTCAACTCTGTTTTTAAAAAGAGGAAGAATGAGCTTCTACATATTGGGGGACAGAAAAAAAAAATCAAACCCAGATAATTTTGGACTAGTTTTAGTTGTAAATCTGGACCTGATATCTATCTTTAGTTATTCTAGAGTCATGTACTGTACTGATCCTGAGATTGCTCTGGAGGTTTGCAACAGCCCAACACACGCAGAAGTGACTGTGGAACAATATCATATAATGATACAATTTCATCAGGGTCTTTTGAGGCATAAAAGCTGAACTCAGGCACCAGAAGGAAGTCCTGTAACACAGTGCAATTTTGCAGACGGTATTTGTTGCTTCTTAAGAGATAAGGAGAGAGATTATCTGTGTGAAAACCTTTTTGTTTTGTTGAATAGTTCAGAAACAAGCATGAAATAGCATCTGTGGGGCAGTTATTGTAATAATGTGCTGTCGCTGTGTCACCATAGAGAAAGGGAAATAGTGCGTGCCATGCTGGTGCCTGAGTGAAAGCATACACTGGTATGGCATTTGTGGGTTTTTTAAGACTCAGAGATTTTTTTGCATTTGTGGGTTTTCAAGTCTTTGCTTGTAATCATTTTAAATGTTTGGACATTGACTCCTTGAATGTTTGGTTTAAACACTTTATGGATTTTATACATAGTAGTCAGGAGAATCTAGTTAGGACTTTTAACAGCCTTGATTTGATTCAGACACAAAATTTCCATCCATGTTGGGACTTAATTCCTAAATCTTTTCCACTTTATCGTGAAATTGCTGTTAGAGTAGCAATTGGACCTCTGTAATGAATGTCACCCTCAACAGACTCAATGATCTACTTGAAGTTTTGTGGCTGCAGCTACAGATAGGGAGTTCATATGAATGCCAGCTGGAGCCAGACTTGTGCCCTGGTTTTTACCGCTCGCCAGTGCAGGCAATTTGATCAAGAATCCCAGTCTTCCCTTGCAAACAGCTGTGTCAGTTTAGAAACAACCAGAGAGCATGTCACCATTTTGCTAGGGAAGAGGCTATAGCATGGGTAAAAGCATTTGCATCAGCCTTAACCTTCTCAGTCTGAGCATCAATGTTAAGTAATTTGCTGTTCTTTACAAGTCTGTATGGCCTTATTTGGAAAATAGTTGCAGTCTTTGCCATAGTTTGCTGGAGGAAAGCTGGCTGAGGTGTGCCTACCGTCCTGCTGTCACGTTTCCCAGTTACTGAATAGGCATGGCTCAAGGGAAAGTGCTCAGCAGCTTTGTGTGGGAAGGGCAGACTGAACCCAGGAATCCCCTGTCACCAACCAGCACCTTACCCACTGCTTGGGTGTTCAGCTTCTGTCTTGCACCATGGGTTTGGGTTCAACTCAGATGTGTCTGCCTGTGCAGATAATTAGGCTTTCACTGATGACTGTTAGTACAGAAAAGGCCAGCTCAGGTGATTGAAAAGGTTTGCTCTCAGTGCTCTCTTTCAGCATCAGTATCTTTGTTTGATGTGGGAAAAGGGTGCACTCCTCTGTCGGAGGGCGGTATAAGTTATTTGTAGCAGTTATGTGTAACAGGACTGAAAACAAACAAATACTAGAAAGGTCTTTCCATACATGGTAACTTTGGTCTGCCACAGTAACTGCTGCGTTCTGGTCAAGTGGGCAGAGGGGAGGAACCCACACACAACTCAGCCACAACAAGTTACTTTGTGGTAGAGTCCCCTGTCCAGCTCGAAAATGAAGGCACACCAAGACTGTGTCACCACACCTCTAAAATACGTTATGGTGTTTTGCACATGTATTGCCACTTAAAAGCTTTGCTTCACATTTGCATAGTTTCCAGATAAAAAATTGTTCCGAAACAATTCGAACTTCAATTCGAAAAGTTTCGAACTTCAGGGGGCTTAGCTGCTGACAGCTGATGTTTGCAAAGCTTTCAGTTGGACAGAAGGGAGTTTTTCTAATCACACATATTTATTGACACTGGTTCCGTGCTCTTCAAAGCATGCAAAAGGAGCTTGAAAACATAGCTCTCCTCATGTAAAAATGACATTACAGAAATGACATTACAATTTGGACCTTGACTACTCCAGAATTCCTGGATGAAACGAGCTCTATTTATAATTAAATGTCTGTGGATTGTTTTGGCTTGATTATTCTTACTACCAGCTCTCGAATGGGAAAGCCAAGCTGGTGCTCCTCTTGGGCTTACTATTTATACACAGGAAAACTGAGAGGGACTCAGCCTGGGAGTTAAGGTTGTTATTTAAAATAGGTTTAAAATGGGTAATATAACACAATTTTTGTCTAAATTTGCTTGCTAATTAACCAGAAATATCCCACAGGATTAATTTTCTACATCTTCGAATGAGGTAATGTCAGTTTGATCCAGTCTCTTTTCATATATTTTTGATTGGAAGCCTTCTGCCCTTGTGGAAATTTTCCATTGGTAATCTTATTTTTCAGTGTTGATGAATATTTAACTAAAGCTAAATACTCAGAGAAAGGGAGAGAGAAATCTGTGTATGCTTCATGCAACAGCTCAATAATTAAATACTGGGTTTTAGCTGCCATTGATACCCTAACACAGAGATTCTGCCTTTTTGCACACAGACTGATGAGGGTCCAAGAGTTGTTCAGGCTGGGGCCAGGGGTCCATAAGCTCGGTCATCAAGAGCTGCACATTTTTGTCATATTTTCACACTGCTGCATGAAGAATTTGGGCTCAGCAGCTGGTGAATTGAAAATCCTTGCTCTCCCAACTGCTGACTGAATCTTGAAATAAGAACAGAAATTACACCTTGCTACGGTCATGAAGAAGCAGGGCTTCTTACTGTGAGATACAGTCCACCTGATTCACATCTGCAAAAATGAGAAGGGAAAATAGCAAACCAACAAGAAGTAGGTGCTCTTTTATCTTTGCTTCATCTTCAGATGTCTGTACTCTGAAGCTTCAGTAGTCCTGCATAGGTATGTTTTACAGCTTGTGAACCATATATTTAAGGGTTTGAAAGAAAATAGAAAATTATATCAGTGCTTGTCAGCATCACTGTTTGTAATTATCTTTAGATATGGGGTTTTTTTGTTTTGTTTTGTTTTGTTTTTAATTCTTACAAGATTTCTTGTTTGTTCCTTTCTGCAGATCTTACTCATAGAGGAAATCTGATCTGCTGCAGCACGGAAACATCAGTGGTGAGATGGCGAGACAAATTCCTTAGGGAGCTGCCTGTAAGTCTGGTCAACATTTAGGATGAAAAGTTTTTCTTTGGCAGGATGTTACATGCAGAGTTCAGCTGTATGAGGCAATTGCTGAGGCAATAAGGGAATATTTAGGAACACGAGCTTTGAGTAGATGAGTAAGCACAAAGGCAGAAATAATCTTGTTAAGATTTTTTCTTTCTCCCCTGCCCCCTTGGAGGCAGCACGGATGTGTCTGCACTCTCTAGTGGGCTGCACAGAAGATGTTTTTACCCAGCAGTAACTTTCCACTTCATTTGCTGGGACCTGTCATATCCTGATCTTTAGCGTATTTGGCACACCTGTAATAATTGTTTTCAGCCTCTGTAACATGATGGCTGCATCCTAACTTCTTTTCTGAGAGGGTCTTTTGTCTGTCTTAACTCTTGAAATATACAAGAAGTTGATTGTGGCCCAGAGTTGTTTGAGGGTGCATTAGTTGGTGTGAGACAAAACAGTGCCAGAACTGTAACAGCCCAAGCAATTGAATTTCATGGTCTGAGCACTGTTCCAACAGTGTTAAATTTACTAATATTGGCATACTTTGCATGTAGTAAAATTTCCCTTGTGCGGGTGGTATATTCCTCAGAGTCCTGAGGCTAAATATTAAAGAATAACACTTCAGCACAAAAAATCAATGAACAACTGTTTAGTGGGAGACCATTTCCTGTCTCTTTGTTCAGCTCTCGTCTACTTGCTGCTGGAGGACACATGCTGACTGAGATGTAGAGCTACAGGAAAAAGCAAAGCAGCCTTGTGATTTTAGTGACTGAGTAATGTGCTGGGAAATATGATTCTGCCACTGATCCTACCTGAAAGTAAATGCTGAGAAAAGCTTTTGTGATGCTGAGAAAAGATCACCTTCTTTAGAAAAGGACACATGTGAAATGCCTGAAACAGAGCTGGGATTGAACTTCAGAGCTTCAGCTCCGAACAGGGAAAATTCTGATGCAGCCTCTGACTCCTGGGGCATTATACCATAGTAGTTGTTGCTTAAAACACAAGATAGCAGTACTTAAGATACGTAGAGATAAATACAGAGAAGAAATTCATTAGCAATTATAGAAGAAATGGATTTTGACAGGACTAATATCTGGTCTGGTGCCACCCAGGAGAATGCTTAAAGAATGTCAGTGAAACTGTTTCTTCTTTACAAATACAAGTTCTTGCTTTTCAAAACCTCAAAGAGAGGAAATAGTGTAACTCTTCCTCTAGAGCAGGCTCCTAGGAGAAAGAGCGTGCACATTCAATTCTGTCTTTGGAAAGTATGTAAAGGCTTATCTACCTCCTTGCTTGCTAGCTAGGTATCATGCTAGAACTATGGTCCGGGCTGAATTGCACCCAGCCAGTAGAAGCTGGAATAGCAAGCAAAAGAGGACAAAAGAGGTCAGAAGCCTGAAATACCATTCAGCTAGAAGGCTGAAGACCTTCTCTCTAGTCTTGTCTTCAGAGACACCGTTTCACAGTAATCACTGGATAACTGCAGAGGCCAAACTAAAGAGTAGATTCCTGGCCATGTGCACTCACTTGATGGCTGCCTTTGCAAGAGAATCTCTTGCCCTCCTTCATGGTGTTTTTGTCTTTCCCTGAGTTGTTACATGGCTAAATTTTAGTGTGCATCTCTGATGTGAGAGATGGGCAGTAACCAGAAGCTTTGTGGCTGAAGCCATCTCCAGCTCAGGGAATAAGTCCCATGGTCTGACTTGGAGAGCAGCTTAAGGCATCTATTTCCTGAAAATAACCACTGCTTTATCCTTCAGACAGGGAAGGGAAGTGTTTTTCTTCTATCAACCATCTTAAAAAATTGTAGCAAATTATATTTAGGCCCCAGAAAGAAAAGGCAACAGGGAATTTTAACAAAAGGAACTTTGGCAAAGAGGTTCAAGGCTCAGGTCTCCCTGTAGTTTCCCTCTGAGAGTATATTCTGTGAGACTCTCTATTTATTTCACCATTTTTTCATGTTTTTAAGGCTCATCCTTTGCACTGGATGACCTATGTGTGTGGCATCTGAAGAGTGCTTACTTCACACTGTTTATTATCATTTTTCTGACTATATCCAATCCCATCCTGGGATACCTAAGCCTTCACTGGTGCCTTCATCCTTCCACCCATGTGATGCTTATCTTACAGAGCTTGAAATTATGTTTCAAATCTGGTTTCAAGGGGTTAAGCTTTCAGAAACAGGCACCAAGTCTGCATTCCTAATTTTCAAATGTTTAATAAAAGATATCTGGATCTGGCTTGCAGAGTATTGAGTACTCACAAATCCAGTATGGTCAGTAGAAATGGGGCTTTGAAACAGTAACATTTTATTTAATGCCAAATGCTCTTGGAAATCAGGTCCTAGGCAACTCGGGGCCTTCATTCCTCACTTTCCTCCTTGCAATATGGGGTTAAATGGTCTTTATATTACAGAAATGCTGCAAATAAGAAATTTATAGGTGTTTCTGAAGCACTTTGATGCTACAACACTGGATGCCGTAAAAATGCCCCAAAATAAGTTGTTTATTTAGTATTTAGGACAAGAGTTTGAACAGTGCATTGTACATAGGGGATAGTGTCATTTATTGAACAATCAGGAGAAAAAAAGTCTAAAGTTTTCTGATGGGGTATTTTGACTTTGGAAAATTATTGGGAAGGCATTGTTTCCAACAAAGAACAAGTGGAAAAGGGCAAGCTTAGACATGTCCATTTTCCAATCTGCAACCTCTAGAGTTTCTTGGCAACTGGGCTGATTTCCTTTCTTCCACTTGTTGATTTCCACCATTTCACTAGGAGGATCATTCAACTAAAAAGCAACCAGGGGAACCTCCTGATGAAATCCTGGCTTTCAAGATCTTCAGCTGTTTATTTATTCAGGCTGCTAGAACAGTAACCTTCCTGAGATAAGTGGGCATTGTGAGCATTTCAACATGGAAGGAAAAGACATTTTCATAAGGGCCACCTTCCATTCCCCTCAATCACATGTCTCTGCAAAGCTGCTGATCTCAGTTACACAGTGTTTAAATCCTCAGTGCACTGATCAGAGCTGTTGGGGTTCTTGACTTTAGTCAAAACGTTTGCAAACCTCTCCCTGATTGCAGCTAACAGAAGCTGGCTGCTAGCACATGAATGTGAGACTGCGTTAAACGGAATCAAGATCAAGACCTTAAGCTGGACTAGACGCTACCTTGCACGTTGCATACATCTCCTCATCAGCCCAATTTGTTGTGACCTAAGTCAGTACATCCCTGTCAAAGAAAATCACTGGAACCCTGTCTTTCACATGAAGATTTGCCTTCTTGGTCACCAATTTTTCCCATGGGGCATAAACTTTTTTTAACACCTCTAAGAGGGTGAAGAATGAAGTTTCCTGTTACCTGCCTGGGTTTTGCAACCTCAGAAATTCTCAGCAGAGCAGATACATAATCTTAAGATCTGGTCTTGGTGGATAAAATAGCCTCACAAAGTCATCACTGAAGTATTTTATGGTGAAATTCATGTAAAATTTTTGACATTTAAAACCATATATATTTGTGAAAATTATTTCTTAAACTATTTAAATGACATGTTTTCAGCTCTCCTCTGAGAAACTAAAAGGACATGGCACAGTTTTAGGTGTTATAGTAGGCTGATAGGTTTGTTCAACTCATGTCTGTTTCTGCTAATGTTTGTGGGATGAGTACATAATTGCCCTCACATGAGAGGTGCATAGATCATAGCCAATATGGATATCAATAACAAATATGATTGGTCTACCCTGGGCTTGGAAATGTTTACCCTGAGTGAGGTGGATTCTCAGCACTTCCCAGCTTTCACTGCTGCAGTACTGCAAATACCAGCAGCAAACTCTCATAGCAGTGCCTGGGAATCACTTTGTTAAATGTGGAACACCAGCATGTGGAAAGACTATTGCTATGCCAGTTAGCAGCAGGAGAGCAGACAGAGAAAGGAATCAATAGTTTTTAGGAAAAATCAGTTCCTTTGGTTGTGCCTATTTTTCTGACTGCTCCAACTTGTCTTTGGGACTCCTTTAGTCATGAGTGTAGAAGGAAAAAGAGGTGGTCAGAAACTGAATTATTTAGGTTGGAGAAGACCCTCAAAGTCCTTAAGTCCAACCCTTAACCCAGCACTGCCAAGTCTGCCACTAAACCATGTCCTGAAGTGACACATCTACACATCTTTTAAATACCTCCAGGAGTGCTGTCTCTTCCATTTCCCTGGGCAGCCTGTTCCAATGCCTGACACCCCTTTCTGTGAAGGAATTTTCCTTTTATTCAATCTAACCTTCCCTTGGCGCAACCTGAGGCCATTTCCTTTTTTCCTATCAGTTGTTGTCTGGGAGAAGAGACCAACTCCCACCTGGTTCCAACCTCCTTTCAGGTGGTTGTAGAGAGTGATGAGGTCCCCTCTTTTCTTCAGACTCAACACCCCCAGCACCCCCAGCTGCTCTTAGTAAGACTTGTGCTCCAGACTCCATTGTCCTTCTCTATACACTCTACAGCACCTCAATGTCTTTCTTGCAGCAAGGGGCCCAAAACTGAAAATCTTTGCTGTCTTCAAAAGCACATGTGGTCGCCTGGAGAGTTGACTTTCTCAAGTTTGAAATAAAAACCTCAGTGTTGCAGCTTTCCATTGCCAACAATTTTGTTGTTTGCACTAGCATGCTACAGAAGCTGTAAATGCTCCCTTGCCCACACCTACCACAGCAAACTGAAAAAGTTCACACCCTCTATGTATCTTCATCTTAAACTTTTCTAGTAAATCTGAAAAATGTAAAGCGGGGTACGTTCACAAAGGACTGGCCAGAAATTCAAAGTGTGCCAGGTGTTAGAAATGAAGACAAAATAAAGATATTTTGATGTCCAGATATGGGCCCAAGGGAACTGAATGCTAAATGCTTTCACTTCCTTCAATGGAAGATAAAGATATGGTTCATTCATAAACTGGATCTGTCACATGTTGGGTCAAGCAGGATTTGGTGTAAGATTTGCAGACTGTATCAACAAGAAATACCTTGTCTTCTATTCTGACCTACATTTTCCTTGTTTTGACCCCAGACAAAAAAAAAAAAA
>VYXF01006034.1:25954-38123 GCA_013397295.1 Polioptila caerulea | reverse complement strand
AAAAAAAAAAAAAAAGGGGTGGGTGAAAGGCATTTTGAACAGTTAGGATGAGATGGTGACACTGCCCCGTAAGGGCAGATAACACCAACATGTGTGGATCTGGAGACAGTAGAAAAACTAGTCTATTTTCTTACTATGACTTACAATGGATTACTATATAATAAATATTATCCTTATTGCCATTGCACACGTCAACAAACTTCTCCTGAGTTATTATGGCCATTACACACAGAAAGCCACATGCAGTTGCACTAATAAGGGAAAGGAACTAAAAAACATTAGGTGGAATTATAAATGTCTGAATTCCAGGCTTTCATCCAGTTGGCCAAATAATTTATGTAATGCTCAGAAACTTAGTTAATCTAAAGATTTTCACACTTTATCAGCCAATTCATATTTTTTGAGAGACAGAGGAGAAATATAGACTCATGTATATAGACTAAAGGTCTTTTCAAACAAAGCTGGACAGCAGCTGGGCTCAGTAGCTCTTTGGGTTTTATTTACCTTCTTGCTCCTATGTTAACAATGAAGTGAACAAGTGTTTGATTCCTGTTCTGGCTGAGAGTTGCCCAGGACTTCCACAGTCCCTTCTGGATTCTCCCATATCACATCCTTCCCCTACAGATGAGGCTACATGCTCACCCACAGACTTAATTTCATAAGAAAGTGTACTGAAATACCAGAGTCTTTCACTTGTAAGTCCAACCAGCCCACTTGGTTTCTGTGAATAGCATTCATTGGCTGACTCATGGAGAAAATTGTCTGGCCCAGAATCTGGGTGCAGATTCTCTCTGTTATCTCCACTGTGCTTCACAGAGCCCTGGCCCTCACCTTCCACTTCTGCAGCCCAATGTCACTGTGCCCTTTTACTTTCTTCAGGGAGAAACACAATAGATTCAGGCTGAGCTTTCTGCATGGACATTATTGTCTCAGTGCTCTCCTCCTCCTCCTCATCCAGGGAAATGAGCTGTAGAGACTTGTGGGAGCTTATTTCCTTTTTTGAGCTCTGAGCCAAAGCTTAAGTCTCTTGATGTGTAGCCATCAAAGGCACTGAAGATAAATAACTCACAGTAGTGCTGGTAAATAAATATCTTGCAGACTGTAACTCACTGCCTTACTGTTTCATGCACAGTGTTAAATGGGATTATATAGAAGCAGAAAGTTAAGCTTGCAGCAATTAAACTTCTAAATAGTTTTGAACATCAAGATTAAATGTTTTCAATTTGACCTATTTATTTTATATTTATTTTATTCAAATTTATTTCACTTATGAAATTATTGAGTCCTAAACCATCCTTAATCTAAATCCTTTACTCCACAATTCACATTGGTGAGAAATTATGCCATAGATTTTGGCAAGGCCCTACATACAGGGCAAACAACAGCACTTTTTTGATTACATCTGCAACATGTCTCATGCATTATTTTTTTTAATATATTAGGGCTAAAAAGATTGTATTGCTGCTGAATCACTACTGTCAATCATGACAAATGACAAGAGTTTTTCCCCAGTGGAGAAACAGCCAAATATGGTACAATTTTTTTTAAAGCCAACAGAGCATTCTCAGGACAGAATTACAGAGTATGTAAATGTTCTTTGAAAATCAGTTTGTATTTATCTTTTTGATACTGACAGTCCTGGTGTCCTTTGTGGCAATCTTCACAAAGGGTTTTAATGTGCTTGTTCTGTTTTATATACCTTTGATCCACTCTATCGCAAGTTAAATAACTAGGCAGAAAAAATTGTGCTACCCTACACTGAAAGGGTTTGGAAACCAATCTCTCTTCTCCTTATTAGAAACAATCCCTTCACTTCGTGTTTCGGTCTGGGTGGGTGAATAAACTGTGCTTGTTTTTTTGGCTAAAAGTGTACAGTTTCCATTTCTGAAGTTCTCGTTGCAGTTTCTACTAGTTATGAACACCCATACCACAGGAAAAAAAAACCCAAAGCAACACCTCATTTGGGGCTCTTCTGTGCTGTTTATACACCTTTCAAAATGTTATCAAATATTTCTTAACTTTTCTCTTTGCTTAAAAGCAGATTGTTTCAACCACTACTTCCTTTTTTCTCCTCCCTTCCTCTTAACTCTTTAATAGAGGAGGTCTATGTGTGCTTTTCTTCTTCATTTACAGTCTATGAATAAGTCAATCTGTGCATCCTTCCAACCAACTGGGACTATGAAAGCCAAGCAAACTTTGGGGTAGCTTTTCATCAGAACAGCAGGACAGAGTTGAAGAGTTGGCAACAGTTTTCTAGGAGTGGGGGGAGAGGGGGTGTCAGCCTCTTACCACTGAAAATCTTACAGCCTCCCCATTCATCATTCTGACAGTTTTATTTTGACAGCCTGCACCACAGATAGCATCATATTGTCACCACACAACACTGAAAATGACTCGATCATCCACTGCTTTCCTCAAACCTTGTCCTTCACAGTGATGTACCCACATACCCACTGAGTCAGTGATGCCAGCCATGACAGGATGTCACAAGAGATAGCTGAAGTCTCGTGCTGGCAGAAGAAGGTGTGTGCAATCTCCTCCTGTGCAATCTCCTATGTCCTGTGAGCCTCATTGTGTTAAAAAAACATTGGGTTGGTCTCTGCTCTGAGGCCAACCTGAGCCTTGTTGTAGCTCTATGAGCACAGCTTTCATTCTCACTGGAGTCCTTTCCTCTGGCCTGGCTTCCTAGGTATTTCCCTGTGTAATTGCCCCCCTTGGCAGGAAAATGTAGTCAGTGTAAGTATGGGTTCTTTATACTGTTCTGCTCCCATTCCAGTCAGGAAAGAGGAATGTGTAAAGGATCTTAGCAAGACTAAACCTACACCCCTGTAGGCTGAAGCTCACCATCATGAGATCATCCATCTAAACAATGCAGGAGATCAGGAATTTTTGTTCACCAAGAAACAGCCCTACTTCACCCCTGCCTGAGCAGGGGGAAAAGATACATGAACACTCAGCCAGGTGATTTGCAGTGAAAGCATCACACCCACCTGATCAGCCTGTGTTCCACCACACCCGCCTACCAAACTCACCCTCACACACTTCCACAAGTACCTTATATCTGCCTAGAGGAATGGTGCAAAAATGTGGAGTTGAGCCAGGTAGCTTTTCCATCCTGAAGGTCTTTTCTAGTGTGCTGGGACAGGATATCTGTTCTCAAAGAATTTAGCAAGACATTTTAACTCCATGATCTGGAAGACTGATTGAGTGGCAGTACATTCTGGAAGACCTGCCAGGGTCCTTGAACTAGAGAAAAACAATGGGGACTGCAAAAAAAGCAGAAAAGGCAAATGTTTTTATTTGACTGTCACTAATTCTTACAATAGAGGATGAAGACCATCCATCTAGTGTGGGACTGTCCTCACCAATGGATGATTCAGTTAGGAGCATAAGAGGTTCTTCTGCAAAAGGGGCATAATCCCAGAAGGCAGAGCAAAGCAAATATGCATTTGTGACTCACATTATATGCCTAGCACCAGGCCTCTGCACATTCATATGCCTGACCTACTTGATGGGATCCACTCCAATCCTACACTGAGGGAGAAAACTTTCATCACAGTTGGAATTTCCAATTTCTCACCTTTATGCTAGGACTGAAAAAGGCTTTGAAAAAGGGCCTAAATACTCTTCTGTTGTCACTACGTGCTAAAACTTAAGACTGAGGTCTTCAGCTGCTCAGCTTTTGCGAAAGGTGCCATTATCAAAACTATGAATCCTGGTCACTAAGTCCTCAGAAGCCAATATATCCCAATACCAGCTCAGGCTGAAGGCCTGAAATAAGCCACAGGTGTTGAATGGGGGTAAGATTTTTCCTTGTGCATCAGTTTGAGAACCCAGTATACCAAAAATTACCAAAACACTTATTGAAATACATCCTCCATGGGAAAAAGAAAGAAGCAAGATGTCAATGCCATGTGCCCTTTAGTCCTATAGATACTTAGGGTACTCCCTACAGACTATGGATGTTTACCTGGCCTGATTGGAACCAAGCATTCTTGCAGAAATGCATTAATCCTAATGCTGTTTGTCTATAACTTGTCTTTACTCCTGGCAGCTGAATTTGTTCCAGGTTGCATGGTACCACTGGAATATAAATTCTATGGGTGAGAAAAATAAACTGCAGGAAAAAAAAACTACTTGAGAGAAGACATCCAAAATTCAGTTCCTTCTTCAATGTAATTTATACATTTTATGTGAAGTAACTAATAGAAAATCCTATTGTTTGATGGAGATTAAAATTTCATCACTCCGAAGAGAGAAATCTCATCACTCTGAAGAGAGAAATAAATTCATATCTCCCATTTCTCCATTGTGTGATATTTAGGAAGTGTGAATAGTACCCTTTTTGCTGGTTTGGATACTTCTGGGTTTTATGAGTTAAGACAGAGCCAAACATCTCACTGTAGCAGAAATTTCAGGGGTACTACATGGTTGTATCTAGTGGTCTCCTTGAAACCCTCCACAAAATGTGAAAACCTGAAGCTTTTTCAGAGACTAAGGTGTTTCTGTCTATCTTACTTGCTGCCCAGTGTCCTGGTTTTCTGTATCTCACAGTAAAATGCCCAATTATGAGCTGATAATTGGGGTGGGGATATCTCAGACTGGGCCATAGAAACTCCTTGGTAGGGAGGTGTAGAAACTTACATTTCTACAACACGAGGCAGAGTAGGTATGGATGGTGGCATTGGACTCTCTCTGTGGATTTACAGTCTCTTTTAACTCCTCTAGGTACTTGCTGCTCTTTCTATTTTTTTTTTTTTTTTTTTTTTTTTGTGATTGAGCAAATCTAACCACAATCTCTTTTACACCCAGTTTCTAAAGAATGTCTTTCGCTTGGTTTTCAGCTGAATTGTTGCTTCGCTAGTAACAAGAACAAAACATCAGAAATCCAGTATACAAAACAATACACTGACTCTCTAATATGAGGTATTCAGTCATTTGAGAACCAAAGGATCTTACATTACCCTGCAGTCTATGGAGATTTTTCCTCTTAGGATATTATTACATTCCTATAATTCATGCAGAAAAAGTATCCACTACCTCTAAAGAAATACTTTTTTTCTTTTAATAATTGATTTAGAAAGTCTCATTATATCATGAGTAAAAGTTCAAGGAAATGCTCAATTTCAAAAGCCACTTAAAACATTCTCCTTATAACTCTTGTAGCATTTACAAAGCAAGACACTAATATTCCTTGAACCATCAGCAGCAAGGTAACTGAGTTGTGGAAAAAATATTAGTATTATTTAAAGAAAAAAATTATATCAGAATAGGAAAGTGGCTTTTCAGAAGGCCTTGAACAAGTGAGAGAGAGCACTGGAATTGAAAATGTCAACTCCAATATCTCCTTATCACACTCAAGAACATACTTACAATCTTGTCAACTCTTGTCAATCCAGCCAACCCTCAGAAGAGACCTGATCTTAATCGTCTGCCTCTTGTAACTGCAAGGAGGCTTTTTCACAAAGAGATACAAGGAAGTCATTAACCCTTTCATCTCCTTATTGGCATCTCTTCCTCTGAGGAAGCTCACTGTGCGTGTTGCCTTCAGTCCACTTCATCCCAGCACTTTGGAAGTGGTTTTGGAGTGCCAGATCCTTTTTCACAGGCATGTTCAATAAAGTGGCTCCTTACTCTAATCTAGAAAGTCATATTGCTTTGGGTATCATGGCATTGTGGGGAGGCCACTGACATACTGGTCATTGCTACATTCTTATGGACAGTTTTGGCAGCAGGAGACAAGTCTGCATTTGCTTTTGATTTTGCAGAAGCGTGCAGGGAAGCTAGTCAGGAGTGCCACTGCTAAGGACTGCTTCCTAAAATATTTGGATGCCTTCTGAGGACCTACGGCAAAATTAGCATATTTTCCAAATATTGTTTTGCATCAGGTGTGTAAAGAAATGAAAAAAAAAAACCCAAAAAAACAAACCAAAAACCCCCTACTATTAATACAAATGTCAATGGCAAGGAGTTGGCATGTGATGCAACCTAAAAATAGAGGAGTAATTCAAACACTTGTTCAGACTAAAAACTACTCTGTCTTGTGATTAATGTGACCATTTCAAAATATTTCCTGTTATGATTGTATAATCTTTAAGAAGAAAGGATAAGTTTGAGGTGGTGAATTGCTAGGTCTTCTCTTTCTACTGGTCTTGGTAAAAAACAGGGATCGATTCCTTTTACATTAAAGAAACAGGTAAACAAAACTAAATTACAAGCCTTGAGGGTTTCATGTAGGTTAGTTTACAGAATGTAACAGAATGCTCTAAAAACTCTCAAGTCACACAGTACAAACACAAGTAACTTTTACATGTAGTTTGTAGTACATCTAAGAAGCATCTACAGAGAGTGTGGGAGTGAAGGGAGGGGTGAACTGAGGAAACTGCTTTTGAAAGCTGTTTTTTTTGTGTGCGCAATTTTTTTTTAAGAAATTCAGAGAATGGAAAGAGGAACCTACACTGAGCAGCTAGGTCGAACTTGTAAAAAACTTTCCCCACATCGTGCGGTGAAACATCTTTTATCACTGCACTCTTTAGTATCTTTAGTACGTTGGCACTCTGGTTTGCTCACCTGCATGCATGGATGGAAGGATGGGGCTAGAAGGGACTCTGAGAATTTATTTTGCTTTTCCAGGCTCTTTTATGAAAATGTAATGCACAAGCTTTATTAAACCACAATCCTCAAGAAAATGGATTTATTTCAGCTTAAAACTCCTTTCCTTTTCTTTCTCTCTCTCTGTATATTTGTAAGACAGCGAAACACACAGAGAAGAAGAAAAGAAACTAAAGCTGATCTCCTGAAATGCACATTGCCTTTAGGTTTTTATAAAAGTCTTCCTGAGATGTTAAAATAAAAAAGACTCAGGTCTGTTTGCTTCAGTTCCCTGACAGAGCTTCAAAACACTGGTATTTTCCTTCATTTTCTTGCCAAACCACATTAAACCCCCCACAGGCTGTAGTGCTCAGTGACTGCCACAGGCACGGGTGACTCCAGCTTGAATGCCCCACCAGCCCTCCCCACTGCTGAACTGGTGCAACATGGAGATGCTGGCTGGATGTCACATGCACATGCAGAAAGTGAGCCAAAATCCCAGGGGATTTCAGCAGGGCTGGGGGGAAACACAGTCTTGGCAGCTCTGGGGGAAAACCCTGTGATGGCTCTGAGCCCCTGAACTTCTCTTGAAAAAAGCACGAGCAAGGAGTCCCAAAACAAAGCTGGGAACTAAGTAATAGTAAAAAATAGATAACCTCCACTATTCTCAGAAAGAGAAGTGAGAAAGTAGTTGGTGCTGATGCTTCTTCACTGTGAGCTGGGTAGCAGGCTGCATTTTCAAAAGGCCTATCCTGTCTCTACTCACAGGTAGCTGAGGGCACCCTTGGGGTTTCAGAAGAGAAGGTGGCTGCTGTGGTGGCTGGGATCACATCTCAGCCACTGTCAAAGCATCAGGTGTCTGCCAGCAAAGGAGCTTCCAATGACAATTCTCCTTCACTATCTATGGCACTACAATAGAGAGAAAAAGAGAACTAAAACCTTTTGATAGGGAAGCCCTCATGAGAGCCCAGGTTTCAAGCTTGCCATTTGCTAACAACCCTCAGTTAAGCAGTTGAAGTTCTAGAAATTTATTTGCAATAGTCTAGAGGCCAAAGCCCTTTGGTGTCTCAATTGGGAAGGAGGAGACCCCAGGTGAGTGCTCCTGCCACTGTGGAGACTCAGGATGGCAAAGCCCTGAGCAGAAAGCGGCTAATCCTCATCTTGTGAAGAGCTCCTCTCTAGGTCTTGAACAGCTGATTTCCACAAGGAATCACTTTTGATGTGCCTGAAGACACACATCACCAGAGTGTATTTTCCTAGTTTGGTTAAGGGTACTTGAAAGGTTTTTTTATTTCCATATTGTTTGCCCTCACAGCTGATTTTTCTATCCCAAGCACATCACTGCCACATTTACCATCCTCATTATGTGATTGGTGATGCAGCCCTCCAGTCACAGCCTTCAGCCCATGGAAATTCTGTCTTGGGTTGATGCAGCTGAATTGTTTACTGGATGTGACACAAAGCTTCCAAGTAACGCAACAGTAATGATCCTGAAGCAGCATGGCCGATTGTGGCAGGGCTGTATCAGTGTGTGCCTTGTCCATACCATTCCTAACAGTCACTATCTGTCATCAGACTTCTCAGATGCCTAAATTAGGTCAGATTCCCAGCTGAAAACCGGGGCAACCAGCCTCAGCATTTGTACACTTTAACTGTTTTTTATGTGTCTGGGGTTTTTTTGTGGCTCACTGTTTTATGTGATGTGCTTCACACACTTCACACGTAGCAACTGTTTTTCTGGTTCCTTCCTGGATTTTATTAACACCTTTTCCTGTCTTTTTTACTAAGTTTGGAGAGGATTTAATAACATTCCCACAACTAACTACGTNCACATAGCAACTGTTTGTCTGGTTCCTTCCTGGATTTTATTAACACCTTTTCCTGTCTTTTTTACTAAGTTTGGAGAGGATTTAATAACATTCCCACAACTAACTACGTGTCATCCTGAACTATACACTTTTCTGTGCCACTTGGCTCTCAAATTTTTAGTTTAAAAACTATAACATTAATTTTCAGTAACAGAAACATTGCCCTATTTTAGTTTAGGTCAAGCCATATTTTCCTGATGGCACCATCTGTACCAAAAATTTCCTTCATTCTTAAGTGCATCTATATAATTTTTCTATGCATCTGTTATCAATTTACACACCGAAAGTGCAGCAATGTGTAATATTTCAGAGTACACCACTTGGAGACCTCTAGGGCTCCTACCAGCCCAAATTTTGTCTATAAAGAACTATCTCCTAGTGGTCTCCTGTTATGTGTATCTTATTGAAGCATAACTGTAGCAGTCATCCAAATTGCCTTAGAGCAGAGTCTAGCTGGCAGCCTATTGCTAGGGGTGCTCCACAGGGGTCAGGACTGGGTACAGTCTTGTTCAAACTATCCGTCCATGACCCGGGTGAAGGGACAGACTGCAGTGAGTTTGATGGTGATACACAACTGAGAGGAGTGGCTGATGCACCAGGGTGCTGTGTTGTCAGCCTGAGAGGCCTGGACTGGCTCCCCCACACAAACCAGTTGCAGAACGTTTGACTTCTGCCCGTGATTATTTAATAGGTAGCATTCATTACAATAATGTATCAGCATATATCTGACTATAGTTAGGGCACTTATATGCTTCTCCAACCAAAAAAAAATATGTTAGACAAGGATAGAACCATTTCTCCCTTACAATTTCTCTCTTATTTATGCTTTTAAGTTAATTAAATGCAGAGAGGACTGGAGAGAAGACCAAACCCTGAATACCATGGTACTTGCAGTCAGGTTCAGCTGAAAAGCTGAACTTTGACTTCCTGTCTCACCTGTACTTGAGGATGTTAAGAGGAGTGGAGCAGGTGTGGTTTCAGGGTGCTATTCCTGGTGTAGCTCTTTATATTAGTGTGATAGCTCAGGTGGTCACAAAGGTACTGGACTAAAGGTGAAGCTTTTCTTAGAAAGCTTTTTCTTTTATAATTTTATAATCTCTACTTCTTGTATGTTACCAGTCATACCTCTATCTGGTATCAAATTTCAAAGCTGAGGAGAGGTCAAGAAAAAAGTGTCGTGGAGAAAGTAATAATTATGTTGGCTCTTTGCTCCTCCTTTCTGTGCACATATGATGCTGCTTTTAAAACTAGGTCATATCTGCTCCTGTAGTCTGCTCTTTCTGAGGTTCCTGTTACCTGTGCACTGTGCCTTTGGGTAGATGAGCTCTGCACTGTTCAGGCACTTGTGAGTCCATGGTGTGCCCTGTGCCAGCCACAAGCAGCACAGCTGCAGTTATCAATGCTTAACATAAGCTGCAAGCAGAGAAGTTTTCAGTTCTTTCCACATGTGAGCTGCACAAGTTTGGAAACAATGATCTTGCTTCTACCTATGAAGCAAAGAGCTCCGAGGTGCTGCTGTGCACACAACACACAGAGCTGCCTCAGACTTCACTGCGAGCTGCATGAATACCAGACCTACAGGACTGCTCCTGAGAGGAATGCATCCTGGTCGTGCCATTGGGCATCCAAAGATGATATGATCATAATTAAAAGGCAGAATCAGCCAGGGTAGCCCATGACTGTAGCTTGAATACTATTGAATGGTGATGGAAATTGATTTAAAAAATGAAGACATTTTCTCTAGAAGAGAACCACAACCACTTATAGGTGACCATATACATGAGCAACTGAACATCACTCCAGAAAAATACAGCTCATACATAGCTCAGTATTACAATTCAGGGTTCGCATTCTGAGCTGTGACAATAAGCAGTAAAAGAAACTGGGCAAAGGAAAGATTTGTGACAGTGCAAGATTTCTCATGGAGATGACCTGAGGTGAGCCCCAACCACCAGCCCCTTCAGGCCAAGCTGGAAAGGAAGCATTGTCCAAACTGCTAGGGAATGAGCTCACGTTTCCCACTGCCTTGAAATGCATACATTTCTGCCTCCCTGTCCTTTGTCAGCCTAGGCACACCTCTCCTCCTGAAATATTTGCAGTCATCTTTTTTCAGTGTGGGTATTGACAAGAGGTACAGGAGAATGGCTGAGTGCAATATCAGTTTCAGTCACACCAAATGCCTCCAGCAGCCCATTTTTGTGTCAAAGCCTTCCAGTAAGATGTACAGCTTGACAGGAAGCGAGGCTTATTCTTTCTGTATATCTAGCTCCTCTTACCCTTTCAGGAGCAGAGAATGAGAAAAGCAAGAAAGCTGCACAGTGCACATCAGTTTAGCTTCTACAGAGCCCTTGGTCTCATATTTTTCAGCCCAGACTGTTTTCATTACCACTGGTGTGAGAATTACTCCAAACTGACAGGAGAGTCAGAAGAATGCTCAGTCCAGAGGAGTTCACTGCCAGAACATTGCAGAAGGCACCTGGGGGGAGAGCAGTGGTCAGTCTATTCCATGGTCTGCTGGTAAGGGCTAAATGATATGTGCTGAACAAGTACTGCAGCAGAACCAGAAGAAGACTAAATAACTTTCATTCTGAGTCCTTATGATCATGTAAAACTGTTTGTTAGCTTCAACACACAGGTGGAAGAAGATGGATGCGGGTAAACCAGTGCATTTGATTCTATTCTGCGCCAATGAATTTTCACACAAAAGCTGACCTGGTCATTTAAAAGTAGCAGCTGAGTGATGTAAGTGTGAAAGGGGTCACTATTTTAGTGAACTAGCACAGATTCTGACAGATTCCAGGCAATTATGGGCCTCCAGGAAATCAGGATCTGAATCAACAGGATGTTTAAAACAGGCTGGAATCATCTTCAAACACCTGCATTTACTGTGGAAGTGACTATGTATGCAAATACTGCAGTCACTGGGGATTTGCCCAGTACAGTAAATGCTTTCCAACTCACCCTAAAATAGATACTTAGATTTCTATGGATGATAAATCCATAGCTGTAGCAAAGACCAGGCAGGAAAGGCCACCTATACACAAATCCTGCCACTCAGTACTACTGCTGAGGGAGGAGTTTTGCCTATTCATATAGATCTTAATTAATAGGAGGAGCAACAATTCATCCTGTGTTTTTACAAATCACCAGTTGTTACGGATCCAGCAAAAGCTTTTTGGGACACATCTACTTATCTAGGAGGTAGAACGATGTTTTGAAACTACTGAGACTAACTAGTGGAAGCAGTAGAAAAAGGCCCATCTGAAGACAGCTTACTTGCTCAACCAAGTTATTTGATACACCTCTACAAATATTGCTTCCAACTTCTGGCCCCAGAATGTGATATGGCTGTTAGAATTACTCTACATTGTTTGCTCAAAACATTTCTCAAATACCACACCAAATTATCCTTTCAGGTACGCCTGCAAAACCTTATGGCCTGTCCTGTTTATGGGTTCTGTCATAAGCTAAATCAATCAACAGCCACAGACTGTCATATCCTCAGTGTAAGAATGAGAAAAAAACATCTTCTGAGGTTCTTTTTTTTTTTTTTTATTATCTCCAAAGATAATCTTCAAGAGCATGTAGCAACTCTACCTCAATTCCTTGGTGGACTGAACAGGAGAGGAAACACTTGAAGAGAGGTTCACAGAAAACAGATGAAAAGATAGAAAGTAGAGATTTCAAACAGAATATATATATATATATAT
>VYXF01006034.1:916-23083 GCA_013397295.1 Polioptila caerulea | reverse complement strand
AAACTTCTTTATTTTGTAATCTAAGTAGCACCTGAACTGTAAAATCATACTTCAGATGCTGAGAGGCTTTTTTCAATACTGGCCCACAGTCTTTACTATTTCCAAGAACCTGACTACTACAGAAATAAACCTTTTTAAAGTTTCAAAGACCACACTGGTGAGTTTTGTTCTGAACTGGCTCATTGACACAGATGACAGTGGCTGTGTTTATGCAAATCTTACCTAAATTATTGTGAATGTTGCTAATACCAGCATAGAATCCTGACTTTGCTGACTTATACTTAGAAAAGGTGAAGGTTCAAGTGAACTAAAATTCAACTGTCAGCAAAACTGCATAGTCCAGGAAAGACACAGGAAATTTGAAAGTAGATATGGATATTTAATTTTACTACTCAGCTAGTTCTGAAGATTTGGTGCAGTATTTGCTTGTGGAGTTTCTTTGCCTCTCATCTTTATATTTTAATTTCAAAGTAATAATTTTTTGGTTCAGTCTTGGAAAGTGCCTGCTTTTACTCTGTCAGGCTGGAGAACAGAAGCACCCCTCAGCAGGCAGAAATGATAGCATTATTTTTCTTCACTTTTGAATAAAATCGTTTTTCTCCAGATTGATATTGGTAACAAGCTCTAACAAGTGGAGGTGTGCACCCCTCCACTACATGAAAGTTGGTGATGTTTCTATATTTTCTTGCTGACAAAACAGAGGGTTTTTTTACCTCTCAATGTGAAATCCTTGTGGAGAGAAGACACTCCTGTTTTACCTTGCCCTGATGGTTTGAGGGCAGAGCTATAACCACCAGAGGGTTTACTTTGACTGTGTGTACTAAGATAAGGACTGACATTTGTCTCTGAAAGATTTTTTGATTAATATAATGAGTATATCTTTACTTTTTCATTGTAAAAAGTATGTTAGCTTTTGCAGTGAAGGTATGCATGTGGTTTACTCATGTCCTTTGTCTGAGTGATCTTTGGTGAAAAATAAGAAATAAATAACAGCTTTATTTTTTAAAGCTAAATGGCACAGAAGGTCAGGAATATCATAGCTAGTTAGATGCCTTCAGTTTTGTTTTCTTTGCTCAGTAATACTTGCACAGACAAGTGCACAGAGGGTATAAGTGTCATTTCCCAAATGTATTTCTTCTTAAAAGAAGGTACGCTAAAACTTCAAATAATGTCTTTGTGATAAAATAACTACAGACTTGGCAACAGTTTCTGACCTTTGTAATAATGATACTCAGAACAAAACAATAGGGAAAAAGATTGGCTAAAAGAACAAGGAAGCCCAAACACAAAGAAATTTCTTAGAAGACTTAGGTTCATATCTTCACTAAATGAGATAAACTCTTGGTTTTTAGAGATGTAGAGATGTAACACTGCCAGCTAAAATTTGCATGTAGGTTTATTGCAAGGGTGAGAAAGAACCATCAAGGCAAAACCTGCAGCTTCTTTCGGTAAGGCCCATGTTCAGTTTAGGAAACATTCAGATGGAGATAGTCTCATTTACATTCTTCAGTTTGGTGAACTTGAACATTTGCAGAAGTGCTTCTCTGAATCACATGAACGATGCTTCGGGAACTGTAAACTGTACTTGAGATGTGTTACAAAAGGGCAGTTTTCCTTCTTGTTCTTCATATTAAAACCCCTTACTTTATTGAAATATCAAAGTGTTTTCCCACAGCTCAAGATTACTGACTCTTGGCTCTTTATCTTCCCGACTCCTTCTTCTCCTTAAACTCAGTCTACAATAGAAATTAAGCATTTCTTCTGTCATCTCACTCTGTGCTTAGAAAACCCTAAGTTTTCTCTTCGTTTTCTCTAAGTTTTCTCTTATGTTAGGTAGACATAAACTATCCTAACCCTTTAGGTCTTGTTACTGCTTTGCAATCAAAGTGAGTAAGTACAATAAAAATATATTAAAAGCAGCCTTTTAAGAAAAAACAAAATTAATTCTTCAGTTACATTTGCATTGATGAAAAACTATTAATGGGATTTTTCTAAGAGCTTACAATAAAATCTGTGCCTTCACTTTGCTTCACTCTAAATCTATTAGCAATTGAGTTGAAATTGCATTTCTGCTTGGTTTTCCTGTAATCTGAAACATGCCATCCTATATTCTTCAGCTAGAAGGGTGTCTTTCTAAAAGTATAACAATATCAAAGAATTTATTAAAAGAGAACTTCTTTCCCTATGCAATAGTGCTTTGACAGGTAGAGAAACAAAATAATGAAACACAATAGGTTTTGAAAGGCTTTCTGCTGCATAATATATTTTAAGAGTTGTTTTTCCACCTCAATTCACAAAGCAAATCTCAATTTTTATATAAATTGGCAATTCCCGTTTTAACTTCGTTCACAGGCTTTTCAGTCTTTTTCACAGGTGTGCTTTACACTGACAACAGGAAGACAGTAGATGTAAGAGAGAAATCACATCAGCTTAATTTAGCAGTTCTCTAAAAATAGAGACATTTCTACTGTTACTCTTCCACAGCAAAGAAATAACACAGATATCTTGTGATTTTTTACTGTTTGGTTTTCAGTATACCCTTTAATGTTTTATTTATCAACTTTTGTCAATTGAAAGAAAAGAAATCCCTGTTCCTGTCAGAAAAGCATTAAGCAGCTGTCACCTTAGCTTATGGCTGCAGCTTGGCTGAAAACCTGATGCCACTGAATTTCCAAGTGAGTTTTCTGTGCAGAGTGCCACGAGCCAGTGACTGCAAAGAGTAGCAAAAAAAAACCTTACATGGATTTAGTGAGTATTACTCCAGAGGCTTAGTACTTAGTATGAGACTAATATACATCCATCTACTATATGTTTCAGAAATCAGGCAAGCAGAAAAGCTTAAAATTTCTCCTTCCATGTCACAAGGTTGAGGACTGATGTAAATGTCAATAAGACTGGATCATGTCACTTCAAGAATCCTTATTGAGCTTTTGTTTCAGTCTTTCTGTATATCCATTGGTCTGCCATATTTAAATATAGGTCTCCCAAACTTAAAGCAAAACCAGGTATTTCTAACAGGGAAAATTATGTAACAGAAATGTATTTTTAAAAAATATGCATATGAAACCATAGCTTAGGGTGCATGTTTTAAAACCCATGCAAGCTTCACTGATTCAAATTCTGTTGGAAATCTGAAATTGAATGGAAAAAACTCACAAAATGAAAGAGAAGTCTAATTCTAAACCTCTAAATAGAGACTCTTTTCTCTCTCGATGTATTACATTTTCAAATTAATCCACAAGAGACAGAGACTGTGGGTGCAGTGGGGAAGGACACAGCTACCCTGCACAAGATGAAAATGTAAACACAGTATTAACTGAACCCCAACAGACGCAGCCATGGGAGGGGTAAAGTGCATTGAAATGGTACATTGTGGTTCCAGCAGCTTAACCTGGTGTCACGGTTTCACCCTAGGCAGCAGCTAAGCCCCACACAGTCGCCTGCTCACCTCCCCCACTAGGCAGGACTGGGGAGAGATTTGAAAGGGTAAAAGGCCGAAAAGTTGTGGGCTGAGACAAAGACAATTCAATAAAGAAAGCAAAAGCCATGCACACAAGCAAAACAAAACAAGGAATTAATTTTCTGTTTCCCATGTGCTGAGAGGTGTTCAGCCATCTCCAGGAAAGCAGGGCCCCATCACATTAAGGGGTTACTTGGGAAGACAAACACCATCCTTCCCAAGGGTCCCCCCTTTGTCCTTTCCTCTACTTTATGTACTGGTAATGATGTTGCATAGTATGGAATATCCCTTTGGTCAGTTTGGGCTACCTGTCTCTGTCTCTTCCCAACCTCTTGTGTATGCCCAGTTTCCTTGCCATCATGGCACTACAAAAAGCAGTGTGGTGGCTCTGTGTAAGCCCTGCTCAGTGGTAACAAAAACATCTCTCTGTTGTCAACTCTGTGTTCAGCACAAATCCAAAAAATAGTCTCATACCAGCCACTGTGAAGAAAACTAACTCTATCCCATCCAAATCTCACACACCTGGACTTTCAAAAAGCAAATCATTACAAGAAAGGGTGAATCAGAGCAGGAATTTTTCCTAGTCCAGGCTTTCCTGACAAGGAATTGGGGATAAGACCATGAGAGAATCTGGCAAAAGGAAAGATGAAACTGGGGGGAAGATTTTCTGTACTCTACATTTCTTCAAGAGGCTATTTGCCCTCAAGAATGACATTCAACATCAGCCTTGCGTGCTTTGCATGCGCCCTTCTTCCCTGAAGAAGACTAAAGGAAATCACTCATCATTATTTTTCTGCTCGTTGGGATGGACATCTTCATTACTGAAAACTATGTCAAAAGATGTCATCATTTTTCCTTTTTGGAAAGCTCTTGTAGGCATGTAATCAATAAGTCTGGTGTCTTTCAACTCCCATTCAAAAGGTGCCTACATTTGGAGGCACTTATGTTTTACTGACAGCATTCCACAAGTGCATAAAATTTGCCTCTAGTCAGGCCATGAATGCTGACTCTTCATCAGCATCAATGCGTGCATTTTTTATCTCCTTCTTATCAAGATGTTCTCTCAGAAAAAGCAAGTACAGAAGAAAATATGTTTGAGCTTAACTCTAGCAAAAACCAAAATGTGAGACATATTAGATAGCTTTTTCACCAGTGTGACAGATTTAACAGAAATTTTCACCTATATTCTCACCTTCCCAAGTACCTGTAATTTCTATAGGAATAACATCTAGGGGCCTGTGATAGCAAATATTTTTCACTTGCAAAGGTATATTTTTAGAGCTCTACAGTAACTCTGACATGGACAACAATTTTCTGTTTGTTTTGAGAAGTACAGAGTTCTTAGGCACAAAGGGATGCTACTTGAGCAGGATTTTTGAGGCAACAGACTTCATGAATAAATATTTGCTATGGTAAGTCACAGACAGATGAGTTGAAATAGAGAGCATTAAGGGTTTTTTTCCAAGAGTTATATGATAGTCAGTGATTTTTCAAGTTAGCCTGAAAAATTAAGAATTAGTTTCATTCTTGATAGAACTCCCCCGACAAGAACTGAATTTCATTTGCAATGGATTTGGCTGAAAGGGCTTTTTGCAATTGTGCCCATCTGATGATCACTTCACTATGTACAACATGCTTGGTCTGTGTCATGTGCATGATATATGTACATCTCTGACTTCTTTGCAATTCCTATTTTCTTTTTCCTTTATCTAGGATTCCAACAATTCAGCTGGAAGCAAAATTATTCAATATAACTTTCTTGATACTGACTCTCACCACTTCTGGATATTTTTTGCTGACATTTCAAGCACTTTGTCAAATAGATCAGAACAAGAAAGAACCTCAATAAGCCCCCAATGAGCTGCTTGCTGTATCTTTTTCTGGATCTCCACTCCAGTTTTTCTGAGTTGATTATCTCTTTACTGCACTGCAGCCTCCAGTAGAGACTTCACATTTGCCAGGTCTCAGGAATCATCAATGGTTCAGAAAGCAAGTTTTTCAGTAAAAGCCTCTCTCAGAAAGCAGAGTTTTTGTCCGAATGGTTATTTCCAGCTATAGAGTTTCCCAGCACCATGGGCTGGACTCTCTGAGGGACTGACTGGTTACACTGCTCATGGCGTATGACCACACAAATTAGAGGTCCTTTTTAACAAGATATGAGGTAAAGTGACACAAACTGGCACCTATGTTTTTTAGTTGAGCCTCCTACAGCAGGGCTGTCTTGCAAAAAGATGCTTGGAACAAACCGAGCAGGTAAGGAGAGTCCACAAGCAGAAGTGTGCCTGAACCCACCCTGTGCCTGTTATTAAACAGTAGAGATGTGCCCACAGTTATCAGCTGATTTGGCCTGACATCTCTTCAGCCCTTATTGAAACATCTCACAGAACCTACTGTAGATCTATCCTCTGCCTTTCTGGGCATTTATTGCCATTTCTTTGCTTTTTCAATGCTGTACTTTTGTGAATTGTACTCGCAGCATAATGAAAGCAAGCATGCACATTGAGATGTGAGTCCTTTCCTGCAGCTGCTGAATGCTACTACATTGCTTAAAATAAATAGGCTAAACCACGAGCTATTGCATCTGCCAAGAAAGATCTGTGCAAACCAGACAGTGAAAACATGGGTCTGCTTTGCAGACTGCAAAACTGAAACTAATTTTGCAGAATTATAGATGATGAAAATAAGACAGCTGCAAACAGAACATTTTAAAATAACTTACGTTTTGCAAAAACTGAAGCTCAATAGTTTTTTTCTTCTTGGTATAAGAAGACTTCTCCAGCCTATAAACCAGTCCAAACAATTGCAATCTGTCCCTGGTTGTCATGTTTCTTTCTTAATATTCTGTTTATAGTATAAATATAGCAAGAGTCATGGAATGCATCTTGTCCTTTCCCTAAGTTGGAAAAAAAAAAAAAGAAAAAAAATTGAAGTGCAGCGCTTAATTGAAATGGATCACAGTTTAGTTGGGGGAGGAAGGTCAGAAGATAATGTGCACTACAGAAATCAAGGTCATGACATCTAGAGTAGATACAATGGATTTAGCTCATGGACAATCTATGGACTAATGTTCTCACGCAGACATCAATTGAATTTCAACTTGTGATATGTGGTTTTTTATGTTACAGTAACACAGGAGGTGTGATAATGAGTAGACTACAGAGCAATCCGGATGGGAGGGGTTGATGGGCCAAGGTCAATGGTGAGAGGTTCAATAAGGCAAAAGGCCAAGCCCTGCTCTTGGGTCACAGGAACACCCTGCAGCACTACAGGCTTGGGGCAGAGTGGCTGGGAAGCTGCCCAGAGGAAAAGAACCCAGGGTGCTGGTTAACAACAATCAGTGCTATGATGTAATTGACACAGTGGTGTTTGCTCAAAGGGTCCATGATGTTGGAGGTCTTTTCCAAACTTAATGATTCTGTGATTCTAAGTATCAGAAAACCATTCACCAGGGAAGATAGGAAGAAGGTAGATAGGAAGAAGTCAGACTGGTAAAACATTATGATGATTTGGAGGGAGGCAAGACTTTTCAGAAAGTAATTTTAATGGATTCAGAGCATTCAAGGAAAATTTGTCAAACTAAAGAATTTTTTTTGATGATTAATATAGGATTTATGTCCTTAATCTCTGTTTTGACATATTGTTTTACTCACTTGACATTTCTCCTCTAGGTTTTCAAGCCAAGTGTTCATGATATGATCCAGCTGGCTTACAAGGATCAACAACCCACTTGTGAATAATGGTTAAAAACGAATCCCACCTGGACGCTTTGACACTGGCAATGCTCCAGAATAAAACAGTTTCCGTCACCCTCCCAGTTGTGTATACAGTGGTGGCTCTGATCAGCATCCCTGGCAACTTGTTCTCCCTTTGGGTGCTCTTGTGGCACATCAAACCCAAAACACCTTCTGTCATATTCATGATCAACTTAAGCATCACAGACCTTATGCTGGCCAGCTGTTTCCCCTTCCAGATTTCTTATCACCTCCAAAGCAATCACTGGAGCTTTGGCAAGACTCTTTGCAGCCTTGTGACAGTGATGTTCTACTCCAACATGTATTCTTCCATACTGACCATGACCTTAATCAGCATGGAGAGGTACATGGGTGTGGTACACCCCTTGAAGCTGAGCAAGTGGAGAAGAAAAAGATATGCCTTGGCTGCCTGCTTAGCTATGTGGCTTTTCTTGCTACTAGCCTTTTACCCACTAGAAACGGCAGATCTGACCTATGAAGTGAAAGAATTAGGGATTATAACCTGTTTTGATGTCCTAAAATGGGACATGCTGCCCACCTTTGCAGCTTGGGTAGCCTTTCTCCTCACTTTATTTGTTGTGCTGTTCTTGATCCCTTTTGTTGTAACAGTTGGATGCTATATTGGTATCATTAGGAAGCTAATTCAGACATCAAGCAGATATGGTAATAGGCAAAAGACTAGATCCATATACCTGGCGACAATTGTCCTTCTGTCCTTCATCACTTGCTTCGCCCCCAATAACTTCATCCTACTTGCGCATATGATCAGCCGCCTGTTTTACAGCAGCAGTTTGTATCCTGCCTACAAGCTCACCTTGTGCCTCAGTTGCTTCAACAACTGCATAGATCCCTTCATTTATTATTTTGCATCGAAAGAATTTTACCAGAAATTCATGCAAATGTTTCGCCCTAAGGTACTGCTCAGCGACAGCCTGGAAAACAGAAGGGAGAGTTTATTCTCTGGCAGGACCATGTCAGCCAGATCCATGTCAAGCGGACCTATGGATGGGTTAGAGGGAGTAAAGGTCAACTTGCAAAGGCAGGAAAGTGTTTTTTAGCTTTAGATATTCCCTGAAGACAGACACCTGTGAAACTCATGAATAGACACAGAAAGCATTTCCTTTTGAATGGCCACGTTCAAAATACCTTGCCCCAGTGACAGAACTGAGGCTGTACTTGCATTTCATCATTTTCTGGTCAGAAATGGAAGTGCTAAAGGAACTGAATTTATTCATGAAGGCACTGAAGCAAATAAAACAGGGTTAGCCTGGAAATAGCCTTGCTGCATGAGACCAAGGCATAGGTTTAGAACAGTTACTCTCAGGTTGTATCATAGTTAACCAAAGACTTGTAATTCTCAGTGAATGTGTTATATTATTGTGTTGTATGAAATGGAGTATATGCTAAAGCTGATTTGGAAGTAAGAGAGTTGTTTTTCTAAGCAATGTGCTAAGCTTTGTTTTTGGTTTTTTTTAAAGTTATATTTCTTTCTCTCTTGTTTTATTTTTATAAAAGAAAGGATAAAAGCAGCATGGCATTTTACCATTAATGCATAATGCACAGCCACTGTGAAATCACCACAACACTCATCCAACTGCTTATCAGAGTCAAACCACACTGACACTTGAAAATGTTAGGTTGATTCATATTATTTATTTCAATTTTATACAGCAAAACATCTCATACAATGAAAGGAAAGCTAACAGCATTTGTAAATACTTCTGCATTTCTTGAAGTTATTAATGTCTAAGTATTGTGGGGAGCAGTTTATTTAAGGAAACAGACTTTCTCACATTAACTTATTACAGTACGGATGCTGCTTGTATGTGGTTAGTATCAAGTGGTCATTTTCACCAATTCACTATAGGCTACACATAGAAGAACCATCCCACTCAAAACTTTAGCTTTACATAGTGCCTGGGGAGTGAGTTTTTCTTTCTTATATAGATGATGTAGATTACAAACCAGATTTTCAGCTGGATAAAGGAAAATTCAGCCATAGACTGGAGAGTCATTCTGTGCCAGCAGAAACCAGCTGAAAACTATTCCTGAGAGCCAGATGTCAGAAACGGACTTCTTTCAGGCCAAACAGAAGAAAGAAGAAAAGAAAAAGGAAAAGAGGGCTTGAGAATGAGAGCTGTACCAAGCATCCTGAAACTAAGTTATGGCAGGTGGGTTGAGCAGTCCTGTGTTTGGAGCCCTCCTCTGAAATATCTTTCTACAGCTTGTTTGCATATTCTATGCCATGTTTAATTCTTTTCACATCTCAACAACTGCCTGTGTGCTTGGAAAGACAACTGCTACAGAACATGGACTGGGGACAGGCAAAAGAAAAGTTTTTTCCTGTAGCTTTTTACCTATCATTTATAGAGAGATACAAACCACCTGAGAAGACCAGACAAGTCCCTCTCATAAGCAAGACAAAGCTACACCATATCCTTTTGCTACACTGCAACTCCATCCAACAGGAGGAGGAAGCTGTCTGCAGCATTATGGATAGTTGGTTCAGACATCTCATGCTGCACTCATTCCTGAGCTCCTGTGCCCAAGTAATAGGCAACACCCAAGGCCCTTAAAATTTGCCATTTTTCTTTGTGTATCTCACGATTAAAATACAATTTTCCACCACTAATCATCATTAATTTCTTCACAGTGGAGGGTAGAAAACCCCAACACGCACAGTGAGATATTTGAATGTCCAATCTTCTGCTAAAGTATTGTCAGCTCTTGGAGCAGAATAAATGTGAGTGGACCTAGCAATACCGTTTACAAGACATTATAAAACAATGCTTTGTGGCATTCCACAGTGTGAGTTTTAATTGATCTGCACATTTTCTGTGTACAAGGCCAACCTTAGTGATATGAAACTCACCTAAACCCTCCCATCAATTTGCCTGGAAGCTACCCTTCACTATTCACTTTTACATGATTCCAGCTTTCTCATATCACAAATGTTTAACTGTTTTCTGCATTTCATTGTGGCACCAATTTTTTAAAAGTTTATACTGAAATCTCTCTCCTTTTTATTTTTTTTTAACATGGAAATATTTTTACATTGAAAGCCTTTACTTCCCCGACATCAAATGCAGACATTGACTGTTTTATCTTGAACATGGTCCTCAAATACATAGTTCCTCCTAAAATATGCTGCAAAGAACTATAACTGACACAAAATAGAGCCAAAAGGGCAGAAACTTGCACTTTGGACTATCAACTGCTGTATTTTGAAAAATAGTGAATTGCTTCTTTTTTCAAGTGAGAAAAGATGGTCACAACTGACTGAAAATGTTCTGTCTGGCCTCATGCAGCTCTTCATAACCCTTCATATCTCTCCTGAAAATGTTTAAAAAGGAGCAGGAAGGATGCCTCATTTGAGTGCACTTCATGCCACTTCACTAACTAGGCTCTAGTTAGCTCAGATTCCTGTTTGGGTCAGTGGGGTTGTTCCTTGAGAAAGGAATATAAAAATGAACCCATCAACAGCAATTCTTTGAGTTTGATGGCATACACTGTGAAGTCTTGGAGAGTTTTTATTAGAGAGGAAGAGAATAAATTATTATTGAAAGAGGCCCATCATACTGTTCTTTGATCCTGGAAATATATCCTTTTGGAGCATCATAATAATAATGGATTCTACCCTCCTTGATCATTAAGTTGACATCCATAAACATATACACATACAAATATATACATATGTACATTGTAATTTGTGAGGTTATTGGGAAGTTCATGTCCACATTACATTCAGTTTGGGGAATAAGGGCCCTGGGAAACTTGCTTACTTGTAAGCATTACTATGTAATTAATGTAATTTTACTGAAAAGACAAAGCTTCTGTTTGTTTTCGGGGTTGGGAGGGGATTTTGCATTTGGTTTTGGTTTTTGTATAAAAATTTAACCTATGAATGTGTTTGAACTTGTTTGTACATATAATGATAATAATTAAAAAAAAATAAAATGCACATGATTTAAGATTCATTCCTGTGTTTTTACCTTCCATGAATGAAAAACTTATAAACATAGAAGAGGGCAGGGAAACCAAGTTATATATATTAGAAGATATATATATTAGAAGATATATATATATTAGAAGTTGGCTTTGTTATAGACCCTTTACACAAATTTTAGAAGTATCAATACTTTACTGAGATGTTGGCTAACACGAATACTTCTCTTTGACCAATAGGTGCACTGATACATATATTTTTTTAATTTCTTTGCATTTCTGAAGGAGCCTAGCAATCAGAGCCTGTTCCAACCCCGGTCTGGAGAAGGGCATTGGAGGAAACTGGGAATGGAAGTCAGGGTCAGTAGTCATGGAATCATAGAATCATAGAATACATCAAGTTGGAAGGGACTCACAAGAATCATTGAGTCCAGCTCCTGGCCCTGCCAGGATCCATCTCCAAGAGTCACACCATGTGCCTGACCACCCTTTGGGTGAAGAATTTTTTCCTAATATCCAACCTGAACCTTCCCTGACACAGCTTCAGGCCAATCCCTTGGGTCCTATTCCTGGTCACCAGAGAGAAGAGATCAGTGCCTGCCCCTCTACTTCCCCTCATCAGGGAGCTGTAGGCCATGATGAGGGCTCCCCTCAGTCTCCCCCAGGCTGAACAGACCAAGTGCCCTCAGCTGCTCCTCATTCAGCTTCCCCTCTACACACTTCACTATCTTTGTAGCTCTCTTGGGATGTTCTCTAAGAACTTCATGTCTGTCTTATATTGTGGCACCCAGGATGCAAGGTAAGGCTACACCAGCCCAGAGAAAAGCAGGACAACCACCTTGCTTAATCAGCTTGTGATGCTGTGCTTTCAAAAATGTTCCCTAGACTGACTATGTTCCATTTTGGGTTCATTGTCTGTTTGGCTGCATATATGCTGATACATGAGAGAGCCAGAGATTATCTTGAAGTCAACTTGGGAATAACTTTTGTTATTTTTTCCAGTTCAAAGTGTTTAAAATAATATGAGGTCTACATTGATACCTACTGGAAAGTCATTTCTCCAAGGTAATGGTTAGGGTATATGCTACCCAAAGATGGGAGGGATAGCACAAATGTTTGTGTGCAAAATTCAGTGTTGGTATGCATGAAGTAATGCCCACAGGGAAATCCAGTCACAGCTTTGTGTATAAAATGATGTTGCTTGTCAACGACTACTGTGGATCATAAGCTATAATTCCATTCATCAGCTCGGCATCATAGCAATCTATGGCTCACCCATGCCTAGTTTACTTCCTGCACTTCTGGCCTCTGTCACAGATAGGATCAACAAGGGATAGAAAATATTAAGGTAAGAGCATATGGTATGGTCTAAGAAATTAATTTAAAATCTTAGAAGTTACATAGTTAAGGACTGCTCATCTCAGAAATGAGATAATATAAGGTAGGTAGGAAAGAGGCCTACAAAACCAACGAAGTGGAAAAGCTGATTTTGATGATTTGCATTGCCTTTGCCCAATAATTGATGAACAACATACTAAGCTAACAAGATCTATGCTTAAAACCAGATAAAGTTTGTATCTCTTCTTACAATCCATAATTAGAAAACAATTTGCTAAGGATGTTGTGGATGCACATAGTACACTGGTCCAGAGAAACTGGAAAAGAACATGGGAAAGAAATCCACTGCAGGTCACTAAACAGGCAAACTACCACAGGCCCAGGAAGACCTTGAGGATTAAAATAGTCAAAGGCTGGAGGAGTACAAAGAGGAAGTCATAGTATGTGATTGCTCTGTTCTCCCTTCTCTTGAAATGCCTGTGTTTGAGGCAGGACACCACAAGCAAGACAGCTCCTTGGCTCTGCTCTGGTCCATCTCACACTCCCAGAAAAGGCCTGCCAGAACCACCTTGGAGCCTGGCCTCTTCCACCCTGCCTGCTGGGGTGCTGCCAGAGGGGATTCCGTGGTGAATTCAGCCTGCTACCATCTTGGAAGAGGCTGTTCCACAGTCAGGGGAGCCTGGGGCTCAAGCCTGATCATCTGTCACTCCGCCCTTTTGGCAGGTCACAGAATCACAGGATGGCTGAGGCGGGAAGAGACCTCTGGAGGTCACCATGTCCAACCCCCCCAATCAAGCAATCTCTCATCATCAGGTAAAGATGAACTTGTGTCTTGCCCTTCAACACATCTTTCCAGGTGCTTGTAACAGTTTTGCTTCAAAACACATAATTATTAATTCCATTTCTGACATATTTTCTCACCTCCAGTCTCATTTTTTCCATCACCTATCTCTCTCAAAGGCTGCCACTGTTGGAGCTGACTAGCAGCAGACCTTCTTGTCCATTTGGGGGCCGAGCAATTCACTGTTGCTGGGGTTTTTTTAACTTCTCAGGCAGCAGCCAAGTCTACTCTTTCAAGCTGACAGCTGCATTAGTGAAGAGTACAATTCTCTGGCATGAATTGTCACAAATGCATTGGCAAATGCACTCTAGTGTACCTTTTCTGCAGAAAAAAAGGTAACAAAATATTTTTCAATGATGTGACAAGTTCCTCTAAAAAAAGCTAATTTAAGTTGCTATTACCTGGCAAAGTCCATTAAAATAACCAGTTTTATTGGTAAAATTTTTATATGTGTCTAAAGTCACAGTTCTTTTAAGTGCCTCAAAGGAAAATTCTAATATAAAATAACTCTCACAAGAATGATTAGGATATAAGCCTTGGTTATTGTCCTTAGTAATTAAATCCATCCTGAAAAAAGAAAGGAATCTTTCATAGGAATAAATGTGCTCTCCTCATTTATGCCACAGTTCATTGTCTCAAAAGGAGCTATTGAGAGCAAAATTTCAGTCATACTATTTTGATATATTTGGATTACTTTCATTCTGGACTAAATTTTTGCAAGTAAGTGTTTTCTTCTTGAGCCCATAAAGTGTAATTATGGAGTACATAATAGAGTACTGCATAATGGTTAGTTGAAATATCTTTTTTTAAGCTTTCTTTTTTATTTGGCAAAAAACCCCTCAACCCTTCATAACTGAAGCCTGGACTGACACTAAACTCCTGGTCTTTCATGACTTAGTTGCAAGTCTTCTAGTATTTTTCCTTAAAGTCTAAACAGCTGGAATATGTTATCAAATGAGAAGACTCTCAAGCCTCTTTAATTATAAAGCATGAAGTTCAGAGCTGCCAGACAGAATACCTTTGTAGCTTTTAGCATAAATAAATACCTCAACTCCCTTCTTGACTGTCTTAGCTCATGATGATGTCATGCAGTCAGTCTTTTTCTTCTGCAGCACAGGGACACTAATGGTTTTCTTTGCCCAGTTTCTGCACCACTGCCCACACGACCTGGCTCTGGCAATTTGAAGAAAGAAAAGTGTCCATTGTCCTACTGAGAGCCACCCAGGCTACTTGTACTTTGAAGTTTTTCCTAGTATGTTCCACAATCTTTACTGCTGTTGTTGGATATGGTGAAGTACCAGGAAAATGGAGAAGTGTTTTGTTGAGCGCCTTAAATCTGAGGAAATTTAAAGGCGTTTCTGCTCTGCTGTGTACCTGAGCAGCTTTACAAAAGGAGAAAAGACAACAGACTGATATGAAGTACAAACAGATTCAAGCTAGAGATGGGAGAGGGATTAAAGTAATTTCTGTGGCAGCTGGGCAGAGAAATACTTTAAGTGACTGCAGAGAGACACAGGAAGTTCGTTTCTGCTGTAGCCTATCTGCAGTTAGAGAATGTCTGCAAATAGTTTTCTTCATAAACAGCCACTTTCATTTTAGAAACATGGCACCTTTTCAGCAGAAAAGCAGGAAGCGGCAGTAAATCTCTGCTGTAAGGAAAGGAATGTGATTAACAGACAAATAAACACTATTGAGATACAGAACAAATATCTCACACAGTGACTCAGATCTCTGGATATGTGGGTTTGTGGTGCACAAAAGGTGTGACTTACCTGATCAAGTGTTGCCCTAAGCATCTTATTGCTTGGCAGCAGTCATGACCACTGATGACTTTCTCCTTCATTTCCTAAACAGTACCTGCTTTGGTTTTTGATTGCATTCAGACATCCAGATGTCAGAGATCTCTGTGTTATCATAGACACACACTGCAAAAGAAATGTTGGCATCTCACAACTGTTACCATCTTCATCTTGACAGCCGTTTTTGAATGTTGCCATCTTCATGCTTGTAACAGCAGATACAATAATATTCCTGGGGATCCCAGCAAGCACTTAAATAGGCTGTGGGTCTTTCTTACCTCCCCAAACTCACACAGCTTCAGAAAATAAAGGAAAACATATAAATTAATGTTTAAGTTAAAGCCTCTTTCTGTTAACACTCTATAAAAAGAGTCTGTTCACTTTCTCAATTAGAAACACACTCTGGAGTGCAATGGCTTTTTCTCCTTCAAAATGTTTCAGCATCACAACCTTTTGACTCGGTTTCCCCAATTCCTTATTATTGTTAACATGCTGACATTTTTTTTCCTGTCTCTATTTCATCTTGTATTCCGTAGTACATGCAGAATGCATTGGTATCCCATCCCATTTTGATGAGTAATGCAAATTTCCCTTTACACTTTCATATATAGTGTCCATATGTTTGAGCTTTTTAAATCTATAAATTAGTACAAAAATAAGTTAAAATACAACATTTCATTTTTCTTCAATTGATACATCTGATAAAATTGAGATGATAGAGGACAAATCTGACAGTGTTTATTTCCATATTCAAAAAAGGTATTTGTTTCATAGGGTAGAATTATTCCTGTTCTTATAACTATGAAAATTTGCTGTAGGAATCTTAAGATCCGTGGCAATCATCTCTTAGCACTCATGACCATGGTCTAATTATCAATCCAATCTCAATGCATCTCTTCCAAGATATGGCTAGATACATTGCCATTCCCATCAGCTTTGGCTGTCCCTAAAAGTATGCAGCTGCATGTGCATCCACTGCTCAGCCTGGAGAAGATGCTGAGAGGAGGGGAGACCTCCTGGCCGCTCACAGCCTCCTCTCGACGGCAAGAGGAGGGGCAGGCACTGACCTCTTCTCTGTGGTCACCAGTGACAGGACCAGAGGAAATGGCCCGAAGCTGTTTCATCAACTAATCCTTAAAATTAAAACTAGGAATGTGAGCATTTGGGGTATGTGGTCTTTAGTTCTTAGAAGTTACAGCATTTTAGAGGTACTCGAAAATTAAGGCTCGTGAGCAAACACGTAGGAAAAAGGCGGGACACACTGCCCTCCGCTGGAGATTCAGATAATAAATATAAGATGCACCCACAGATGCTCTTGACCTCGGAGCCTCGGAAGTTATTTGCTGGAAAAGCTGGGATTACAGTTGAGCCAATTAATATTCTCTTCTCTGCACCTTATTTTAATTTTCCCTAACTTCATGCCGGTGTCTCTGCAGCTATCATTATACTGTACAAAAAGAAGGAAGGCTTATTTTCCAGACTTAGGCAACTATAAATTTGTATCTTACATCACATATGTGTATATATATTTTTTCATAAGCACACACACATAGATAATATATGCATGCTGCATATATAATATATATCATATGTATATTATGTATATGCACATTTTCCCTAAAATATTTTACGTACTTGTTTATGCATTTTTCAAATTTAAATAACACAGAACAAGTGGTTTTTATAGTCTGATAGACAGCCTCTTCTTGTCTAGAGACTATATAAGTGTCAATTGAAGTGTGACTGGGGCAATGCTGAGATTAGAGGTCGAACCTGTACATGCAGCAAAAACCAGACATGACTTCAAGAGAGGCTCACGGATTCAATATAATCCACTGGCTGTCAAACACACAAACACACACATATCCAGGGATGCTGTCAGCAAACACTTGTCCTGCTTCCCAGAGACTACAGCGTTATTAGACTCGGCCCATTCTCCCTTCTGAGGCCGCTTGTTGGCCTTAAGCTCACAGCATGGAGAAAGAAAGTTGCAGAGCAGAAGCTGCTCTCAGCAGCAGACATTGGCTGTGGCGACAGCTGGGAAGGTCAGCACTGGCAGTGTGTGTAACTGTAATGCTGTTTCCATGTCGTGTAAATTGGGATGCGCTTGCAGCACTCCATACTGGAGGAAGATATAGCACATATTTGATATTAGGTAGAAACTAGCAGGAGGGAAGCATTCTTTTCTTTCTTCCATCTTGTGTTGCTGCTACGGCAGCTCATCCTCTTGGCCAGCACAGGCACAAAATCTGTCATTCTGTGCTCCTCTTACTAGGACTTAGATATCTTCACACTGAAATTTTTTTCAACGCTCTAGGCTTCTCCAATTTGCTAAATCTTTTCTGTGGCAGAGGCCAAAAGCAAAGTTTGAATTCCTGACATCCTTTCTCCAATTATTCTTGGAAGGATACCTTTAACACTATTTCAATGTGCTGGCCAAGGATGACTCTTTGGGGCTTGGATAATGATTTCTGTATTGTTAAAAGTTGCTCTGTGAATGGCCATGTCCTCCTCCTGGGCATTGCTACATCCATGTTTGATGTGGCTGCTTTCCTTGTCCCAGGAGATGGGCATGGAGCTGCCTGACAAATGGGTTGGTATTCTTCTGGTACTAGTTACACTGCATACCCTTAGCAGTTGTGAAGTTTCTTCCCAAGGTATGATGTCTTGTGATACCTATGCTATGAAGACAAAGATCTTCAAATTAACTGTATGTAAAAACACTGACAGGGACATTATGTACCCCATAGTCTCTGTATTTAAAACTTATTTCATCTGACTTCCTGTGGTCTCCACAGAATGTCTCTATATGACTAAAGTACTACTCTACTTAAAATAGAAAGGAAACTCTAGGAAATGGGCACCTAGAGACATTGAGATATTACAGCCCTTCCAAACTAGAGAGAAGAAGAGGAAGGAGCATTTGGACCTGAGCTGACAAAATTATAGGGATTCTAAAAAATGGCCTATGAGAACACAGAACTAAGAAATAAGACTGAAAGAAATCTAGGGTACCTGGTCTGAAATCACTCCCTGAATCTGGAAAAGTCTAGAATACTCCTTCATAAACCACAAATCTAGTTGAATATGTAAAGCAATCTTGAAATATCAAGGAGATGGAGCGCTATATGTAGCAGGTAACTCTTCTGAGAAGGCTGCTAGCTAAATACAAGCTGTACATAAAAAGATAAAAATAAAACATAGGACTGGAAATGTTAAATGACACCATGATTTTAAACAGTTACTGATGATTAGCTGATGAAATAAAATTGATCTGCAAACAACTAAAGATCTTTTCCTCTACAGTAACAGAAACAAGAGGTATTCATTACTTCATGAATTAGGCAGACAGACTATAGCAAGGATTTTGGTGGCAGAAAAAGCTTCTTTGAAAAACAAAAGTGTGAGCCCTTTGAATTGATCAGGTTATCCTAGAAAAGTCAAGCTGCCCTGTGAAAGGTGAAATGCTCATTCCCTTTATAGCAACTTCATAGCTAAGCCCCTAGGGTTCACTAATTTCCTCAGAATGGAAATGCATTGTTCCCCAAACAAGATGATCCTGTGCTTGCACAGGTGGCTCAGGCAAATAATACATCTTGGTTGAAATACATACACTCATCACAATACACACAAAAGTAGGCACAAGAATTTGATAATGTTCTTTATATGCTTGAAGCTGTTCCTGTGATGGCCATGGAGTAAACGCGTAGACAGAGAAGCAGAGAATTCCAGAACAAAAATATCGAGGTCTCTGCAGTTCAGAGATTTAACTGCTGTTTAGCTTCTGTTCACAATACCTTGGATATTTGAAAAAGTCAACAGTTTCATAACCAACCTTGGACAAGCTAATCTTTGACCAGCACAGTCAAGCCACGACACAAACTTTTCTGATAACTGCTGGTGTCATTGATCTTCCCCTCGGTCAGCTCGCTGCAGCCTCACACTTGCTGTGCCTGGCTTGCAAGGCTGCCATGGAGCAGCTAACAGCTCTGTCAAACCAAACCTCTCCCAGCCGTGGCAGCTTATGTGATGTGGTTTAGCTTTTCTTACAGTGTTCTTTAGTTTGACATTTAGAACAGCAGAAATAACGTATAAAGATGGTAAATGAAAATATGTATTTCAACAGGCTTGTGGTTTTGTCTTCTAAATAAACAAAATCACCATTCGCCATGTAAGTTTAACAGAATAACAAATTTAGTAATTACCGCTCCTTAAAAATAATAATCCAAGAGCCACATCTTATTTTCTTCAAGTAAAAAATTCTTTTGGTGGTCTCTGGTTTCAGGGACTGTCTTAACTTTCATGGAAAATATGTAGAAATTCCACATATTTCCCATTTATTTGTTTAAGTTTCAAAAAGTCTGTTGTGTAAAGCAGAATTCAGTTAAGGGAAACAAATTAGTCTTGTTTTACTCTTCAGTAAATGAGATGCCACACCTAAGAAAAAGGAGTTATGTTGGGTGCATCTCTAAAGGCTCTACAGGTGTCTAGAGACAGATTTGTCTTTGTTCCTCTCTCTCAAAACAAGCTGTCAGGACCACATGTTCTTTCATCTCAAGTCTTTCCTTTATGCATACACACAGATTGGGATGGAGTCACAGCTTCATTGCTCTGCTGCTATGCAAGCCAAACTATACTGGAAGATGGAATAGAAGGAGGAAAAGAAGAAAATTTGGCTTGTTGGTTTGATATGTAAACCTTTGCATTATCATCTTAGTCCTTTGGAGTGTATGATTTTAATTTATCATGCTTGCTTATGTTCAACACAAACCAAGGCATAGTAAAGAAAGATGACTCTGGATAAGAAATATGTCCCAGATTCTAGGAACACCCATACAATTGCAGTTTCCCTTTCTTTGGTTAGTAATGCAGTCACATTGAAGATATACATCTATTAGGATGTACATTTATGTTGAACTTGCAGAGATGTAATATTTTTCCCCCAGAGGAATAACTCCACATCTTTTCCAGTGTGTGCCAGGAAACATAAGCTTCTGTTACTTGATGAGATCTTTGTCCTCTTATTCCATCAAAAATTATTGGTATCGTAAGAGAGATACTATAGTTTTCACTTCTGCAATATCTTTCAGACCTGTCATTTGGAAGAAGCAGTGTCACACTTCACAGCCCTGAGAAAGGAACAGTGAATTTGTTCTGACAAGCTCTAGGACAAGCACTGACTATTCTTTTCTCACACAGGCCCTATTTTCCTTGCTGGCTCTCCAGATATCCCAGAACTATATTCAGTATTATTTGTAGAGCACAGCTGTCTACATTCACAGTTGTACTTAATCTAAAGTTTTTATTTCTGTTTTCAACACAGCATAATTTCCCTAGGTTCTTTGTATTTTGTAATTACTACCGCCTTTAAATTTTCAATTCTGCCCTCAAGTCACCTTCACTACTTATTAAAAAAAAAAAAATCGAAGTTCAAACCTAAAATCCTGGTACCTAGGATGATGTACAACCTGTCAGGTCATGCTGACAAATGGCTGATCCCCATGCATCACAATAGGAGCAGGAGGGCTAAGCCTGAGGGGAGCCCCAGCAGCCCCACGAAGCCAACAGAGACCCCTGTCCCAGCCCCTCCAGGTGCCACAGGAGCCCTGCCCAAGTTTTGCTACTGGGGGATCCACATATACGATAAGTAGGTAGGGGGATGTGCGTTCCTACAAAAAAGTTTTTCATCCTGATCAGTCAGAGGGGAACAAAGAGACTCCTGGTGCTGTCTGTGCCTGTGTGAGTGCTTAGTGTCCCTGCTGTTCCGTGTGGTTTTCCATGTACATGTGCCGTACAGTGTGTGCATGTCTGCCTGCTGGCAATGGAATACAGGCTCAGCCCTGCTGCTGGGGGCACCTGGGACATGGGGCCGTGAGAGTCTCACCTCTACTGGGCTGTCAGATTTGGCAACCCCTAACACAAACCATGGAATCACAGAATGCAAAAGGTTGGAAGGGATCATCTGGTCCAACTTCCTTGCTCAAGGAGGGCCATGCTAGAGCACATTGCACTGGATGGCTCTTGAATATCTCCAATGTGGGAGACACTATGATTTCACCAGGCAGCCTGTCTCGGTGCATGGTCAACCACACTTTAAACTTCTTCCTCATACTTGGGTGAAAATTCCTGAGCATCAGTTTCTGCCTGTTGCCTCTTGTCTATTGCTTGGTACCACAGAGAAGAGCCCGGCTCCACCAACAAGACACGTGGCCCATGAGATGGGTGTCAAAAGATCCGAATATGCAATGCAAACTGCTGTTTTAATGTATGGACATATTTTTAATGCCGGAGGATATCTTTCACTTTCTTCCAAGCCATCTGAGAAAGCCTACGGCAACACACTATTTGAAAGTAATCTCAGTTTTTATGTTCTTTTTCTACTACTTTTTCTACTTTTTCACTTAAAGGCCAGATAGAGGATATTTAAAGTTTGATGAAACTGCAACAGGTGATGATAACAACAGAGTTGCAGAATCATAGAATGGTATGGGTTGGAATGGAACCTCAAAGATTCTTCTGAATACCTAACCTAAATTTGCCCTTTTTCAGTTTGTACCCCTTACTTCTCATTCTATCACTACATGCCCTCGTGAAAAGACCCTCTCTGACTTCCCTGTTTTTGCCCTTCAGGTACTGGAAAGCTGTTAAAAGGTCTCAATGAAACCTTATCTTCTCCAGCCCCAACTTTCCCAGCCCATCTTCATAGCAGAGGTGCTTCAGCCCTCTGATCAACTTCATGGACTTGCTCCAACACTTTCATGTCCTTCTTATGCTGGGGTTCTTTCTGAGCTAGGAAAAAGGATAATATCTCTTTTCCAAATACTTCATGTCAGCACTATTGGAGCAGAAGGGATGGGATGTTAAAGATGATGTGTGTCCTGTACTCACGAAGCCATGCCTCGAGTACTGTGCCCAGTTCTGGGCCCTTCCATTCAGGAAGGACATTGAGGTGTTGGAGACGATCTAAATAAAGACAATGGAGCTGGTGAAGGGTCTGGAGCACAAATCCTAAGAGCAGCTGAGGGAGCTGAG
>VYXF01006033.1:404325-489361 GCA_013397295.1 Polioptila caerulea | reverse complement strand
CTCCTCTCCTGCCAGAAAACACCAGGTTGTTTTTTCCGGCCATGCTCCGGCCCTTGCACACCGAGCTGATGCTCCTGAGCCTCCTGGGAAGCTGCTGCTGGGGAGCTGCCCTCCCTTGCAATTAATTAACGCAATTAAAGAGGAGGGCCAAGTGGGGCTGTGCTGTAGAGCAGCAGTGGGCTGGGGACGATGCTGAGCTATGCCAGTGTTTAAAAGCTCAGCGTGGGAGGGGTGTGGGGGGCTGAGATGACACTGAGGGATTTTAATTCAAGGTAGCAAAGTGGCAATGAAGGGAAATCAAACCTCGAGAAGAAAGTAGCTTTTGTGAGGTGCAGGAGTGGGCACATAAGACAGACCATATGTTCTGAAAGGTTCAGCAGAGCACAGGATGTGCTGGCCAAGCAGTGAGTGTGCACTGCAAGAGGTGCTGCTCCAGAAATCTCAAGTGACCACAGAAAGTGAGGTTCTCTCAATATCAGAGCAATTTTTTTTCTCTCTGAATTAAGTAACCTAACTCTACATGTAAGCCAGTGAGAAACATAGTAGTGTGACTTTTCTGTGTAATTGTTCAGTTTGCTTTGTGTTACACAGAGAAATATTCTGAACACCTTATAGAGGGTACCCTGGATTTTGAGGTCCTGTGTTTAGATCCATAATAACAGTTTCTAAGGAACTGTGCATCCACTATGAAGATACTTCAGTGTAGAAACCACAAATAGGAGTAGCATCTTCTCACTAGGTTGCAACATCTACCACTATTTATAAAGTTTGATTTTCTACTTGCATGCTTTGGCAAGGCACAGGGGAGCCAGAGGCTGGCGGGAAGCTGGGAGCAGTGCTCAGCTGTGGGGTGGTTTGGCTCTGCCAGCAGGATGCAGCTCTGGAAATGACCAACATGGTGCAGGGTTGCATCAGGCAAGGTGTTTTCAGTGCAGACCTCACCCTTGTGCAAGGAGCTGCTGGAATCTCACCTGAGGGGACTCTGGTACTCCAGCAAGGAGAGGTTGAATCTGAGGAGGGAGGGAAGGGTTGCTGCTGGTCTACTCAGACAGAGCCCCTGGCCTGAAAGGGGGTGAAAAGCTGGAACATCATTAACCTGTAGGATCAAAGGAATGCAGATTGGTTGCTGATGCATTTGGACAGAAAGTTTTCCAGTGTCTGGCAAGTTCTGTCTGGTCTGTTTCTCCAGAGAGATCCCCTAAGCAGAAGGGACAAGCTCATTTCACAGGATGGATGGATGGATGGATGAAAAAGGCTTGGATTGCAGGGCAGGAATGATCCCAAGTTCAGAACTAGCTTGGGTCACAGTGCTTTACATGACTGGTTTTCCTGCTAACCTGCAGAGAGACTTTATTGCTGCTTCTGATTGTATGTGCCTGATTTATGCTGCATTCATTCAGGTTTTCTGTCTCTGCTGCTCAGCTGTGGAGCTTGTAAAAGGCTCTTTTTGACACCTGGATGCCTGAGCTCAGGCTGCAGGATGGGAGAGGGGAAGAGGGGCAGTCTCCTGGGGAGCATTGAGGACCAGCCACAAATTCAGGGGCTGTCTGTGGGAGCAGCAGTGCTTTCAGCACCGCTTTTCTCTGGACCTGGCTGATGCACATTGCAAGCAGCCAGGCAGGCTGCGTGGCCAGGAGGGAGCTTGCTCCCATGACACACTGCCAGAGGTGCCAGGACCTTTGCTTTCCACACTGTGGGTCATACCCCAGTATTTTCTAAGCCTCGAGGTAGGCTTGCTGGGAGCTGAAGGTCTTGAAGCAACCAAGAGGGAATATTTCCAGTACTGCATGGTAACACCTTTGGCACGGGCTGTGAGCTCCCCCAGAGCCTTCTCTTGGCTTGGAACGATGGCAAGGCAAGTGCTGATCCTGTTTACCCTGCTGTACATCCAGCATTGCTCTGTTTGGCAGGTGGTGGAGATTGAAGTAAAAAATCTGGTGATAGGAAAGAAGATAGGAGAAACAACTGAAAGAAAGCCCTTTAAATCAGAGAAACTTTGGACAAACCATTGCAGTTTGGATGCTCCCTTTTACCCTCTCAGTAGCTCACTTGAGTGTGCTTTGCTTGCCATAAAGTACCATCATAATAAGAGATAAGAAGTTTATACATAAAGATAATTTTTTTTTTTTCAAAAAAGCAACTTTATTTCTTTTTACATGGGCACTTTTCCCAAGCTGGCAGAAATGAGTAGTCGATGTCCATTTTCATATGGCTGTGCTAGAAATAAAACCAGACTCTGTGATTGGAAGTGAGGCTGCAGAGGAGGCTTATGCTCACCTGGAGAGCCCAGAGAGCCAGCTCCATCCTCATTTCCATGCTCTGCTTTCCCCAAAGGCTCTGGGTCCTGCACAGGATGGGGCAGAGGCATCATCATCAGAGGCATTGCTGGGAACTTCCTCAAATATTAAAGTAGTTTTTCCCTGGCTGAGCCATGGACTGGCACTCTGGAAAAGCCTGCCATGCTTCTGCACTTACTGAGCATTAGTTTATTTGCTGCAAGACATTTGGAGGGTCAGGAGGGAGCTGAGGCTGGTTTTAAGTGAGGAGGGGAAGAACAGATAGGCAATGTTTTGAGATCATTAAACTTGTGTGAGCAAAACAAAAAGAAAAAGGAGTAGAAATTGGAGTACATGACAGATCGAGTCAAAATATTTGCGGTGTTAAATACCCCGCTGGGCTTCAGTTCATCTTTCCCCCCCGTGATGGGCAGGCAGTGCTGGCTGTGCCACAGTGCTTTGCATACTTGTGATTGCTCTGACAGCAGCCATTAGGCCACTGAATCCAGACAGCACAATTCTGGGTGCTTAAGTAACTCCAAAACCTCTTCTGGGAACGTGCTCATCAATATTCACAGTGTTTGGCATCAATTATTAATGCCTTTTGTTTCCAAAACAAATATACAGATTTGCAATCTGCCTCCCAGGTCAGCGTTTCTCAGTGCTGGAACCAGCTGGGATGGTTCAGTGTGGGCATGGATCTTCACCCCTTGCTTTTGCTGGGTGAGGGGCTCCTGGGGATGTCCCTGCAGTGTCAACTTCTGCTCAGAAAGGGTGTAGAAGAATTTGGAAGGATTGATGTCCTTTGCTGTGTTGGCTTGTGCTGGTTGAAGAGTTGGAGGAGTCCTTGGCACCTTCTGGTACGATCTGAAGGTACGGCAGGGCCGCTTCCTTTGCCCTGGAAAGCTGAGTGCTGATGGTCAGCCTTCCAGTGGAAGGTGTTCCTGCCCATGGCAGGGGATTTGAACTAGGTGATCTTCAGGGTCTCTTCCAACCCAAACAATTCTGATTCTTCTGCTGCTGCTCAATAATGGAGCTGCAGCTCAAGTGACCACATCCTTTGGGGCTGGTGGGTCCCTCCAAATTGTTGCTTATGTTGAGCTGGCTTCTGCCTCTGCACTTCTGCTTCTCCAGCATGCTGGAATAAAGCTGTTCCTTTTCTCTGCTGTGTGAATCGAGCACATATTTGATGTTTCCTATCATGTTTCCAATCCAGTGCAAACAGATAGTCGGTGCTGTGGCATATTCCTGCAGTTTATACGAGTTTGGGGAATACTTGATGTGCATCTGCACTGGCAGAACACCACAGCCTGCCTGCCACACAGCCTCTCTGCACAGCTGTCTTCACCACTTCCCCATGGCTGCCACCATGGCTGGCCCAGGGTGTTTCTCCAGCAATGCTTCTCCAATATCAGCCTAATTTCCTAGCCTATGAGGTGCCCCTTGGGAAGGATGGGACAGGCAGTCAGGGTGCAAAGAGTGCTTCCCAAGAGCAGATAGCTCAGTAGGTTTCATGGCAAAGGCCTTCTGGTTTTTCACTAAATGTGACAATAAGATTATCATGTTGGCTTTGCTGTGGAGTGCCACTGCTCTGGGATGTTCCTTGGGGTTTTTTTTTGGCTAGTGAGTGACAGCAAGTGCTGATGGTCATCCTGGTCCCGCACATCATAAACTGTTATTCTTCTTGAATTTGAGATCGTCACTGTTGAGCCATCACTGTATTTTCAAATATCTGTTTGAATGACAGATTTGTTATTTTTGTATCAGTTTATGAGCACGACTATTCCTACGAACAAGTTTTTTTGTCTTTTTTCGTGCCTGGAGGTGCTAAGCTCTGCCATGACCCCGAGTGGTGCTGTGCAGCCTGTCAGTCATCACTGAGCACATCATACCACTTTTCATGTCACTGATGCTGGGAGGTTTTTATGAATGTGGTGAGCTGGCTCCTCACTGAGAGCACCCAGTGCCTCCAACGTGCTGTTCAGGAGCCTGCAAGAGCAAGCAGCATCCCTGGACTCTGTTAACACTGGCCTGAGCTTTATGGCATGGCTGGAAGGGATGCTCATGAAGTGCTCTGCTTGTGTTTAATACCACAGATGACTTAACTACACTGATGGTGGTGTCTTGCTCACTTTTGACCTCTGCAGCTTTCCTAGTGTGTGTTTGATACTGAAGAGAGACCCCAGCCCCGTTAACAGACTGGGGACAGTGAGTTGGGAAGGCAGGAGACAGCAGCTCCCTGCCCATGTTAAGCTCCCCAGAGACAAGTCAAGAAAAGCACCTCTGAATGCAATTTTATTTTGTTTTCTCTTATTATTTAAGTGTCATGGTTTGGCTGGAGATGGGGAGGGAATGTGCCCTCCAGCCTGGCTGCTGGCACTGGGTGGTAAAGATGATTGCCATGGCTAGCAAAGGCACACCTCTGCAGTTCAGAGGCCCTTGCTAGCCAGATGTTAATGAAATGTATGTTAACAGTGAGCATAACTAAGAGTAGAAGCAGTTTACCAGGCAGCATAATGGGATATATGCTCACAGAAGGTTTAAATGAAACCCTCGCCTGTGAATATACAAAGCCTCCCTCAGTCCAAAACTATAGTTTTTTGCTTTGATGAGCAGCAGATTAGCCATTCTTACAGGCTTCATTCCCCTCTGAAGATGTGATTAAATAGTTTGGTGCATTCTCTTTTTTCTAAAATGATTTAGTTATGTTTCTAGGTCATTGTCTATAGAAGAAAAATGTTCGTGTATTTAATGCAGTAGAGTGCGTTAGGCATCTTCTTAAGAGGAGCTACAACACAAACCCCTCTCCTGCCCAGTGTGTTCCCAAACCCCAAACTCTCCTGTCCCTGTCCTTAGCACAGGAAGGAAGAGCCTTTACACCTTCTCCCAAGAGCAACAAGGTGAACATCTCTGTGTGGAGACTGTTGGTGCTCCCTGAGGTGGGAACGGTTCTCCAAGAACCAAGTGGCTGCAGCAGGCAGGGTGTGCAAGGTACTGCTGGGGAAACCTCTGGGCCATTACTTGCTGATAGACACCATTGGACACCACATCACACCCCCACTAACGAGGTAATGACTGAGATCTTAAATGAGACACTCTTCTTTTATGGAGAAGAGGCTGAGAGACCTGGGGTTGTTTGATCTAGAGAAGAAAAAGCTCCAGGGGACCTTAGAGCCACCTGGACCTCTTCTCTGGTTGTGTGTAGGTCCTCATGGGAAGAGCATTTCCTGTCCTCTTGGAGGGTTGCCTCTTTTTTGATAGCTATAACTAAACTTAGAGCAAGCAGATGCTGCATAGAAAACACATCCATGCTGCTTGAGAAATGTTGCAGAATTTTGAGGGGTTTTGGGCATATGTGACTAACTGTTCTTCACTTGGTTCCAGGACCTGACAGGGACCACAGGCTCTCAGACATGACAAAGCAGTTTCCCACACTGAATAGCTTTCAGATGAGGATTTGACAGCTCCTCTGAAGGGCGTAGAAGAAAAATCACCATGAATCAAAATGTCATTTGGCACAGATGTGGCAAAGTCTCTCGTTTCAGCCAGGGTGTCTGAGGGTGGCAGGCCCTCCTCCATCCAGCCCAGAGTGCTGGAGGCCTTACAGGGCAGGGACACTTGCAGAGGCCAGATGTCAATAGCTGAGAGAGCCCCTGAACCCTTTTTTCTCTTTGTTTCCTTGCATACCAGTGGAACATTGCTTTCTAGCCTTGAGTCTTTCCTGGTCCTGGGGGCTCGTGGGCTTTTCCAGCTGCTGAGAAGCTCAGAGCCTTGTTCCAGTGGACATCCCTTTGCAGGACCAGCCCTGAGGGTTGTAGCATCATGAATAGGGAGATTTATTTTGAAATTTGCCTTTATGGATTTTTAACTCTGTTAGGAGATGCTTGGAGTATGCAGCCTCTTCTGACGTGGTCTCAGATTGTTTCTCCTCAGGGTGCTCCATCCTTGGAAGTTGTATGTGGGTGTGAAGGCAATGTGAGATGTGTCTTCTTCAGCTATTGAATGAATCCAAAGGGGTTTGATGCTCTTAACAACCCACCCGAGACCCAAATGGGTCTGCCATGGACTTCCCAGTAGAAGAAAGACTCTGTTGGTAGCTTGTGCCCTTCCTTCATCAGTCTAGACATGAGGAGTACGGAAAGATTTTGCCATATTTAATGTCTGCAAAAGGATGAAGTTGTGCGTGGGAATTACTTGCAAAGATTGACATGTTGTAGCTGCTAACCACACTTTTTTTTTTTTTTATTATTTAACCAAAAAACAGATTGCAGCCTAGGAAAAACAGCATGTTTTTTTTTTTCTTTCATCTTCTAAAGAAAACATTTCACTTATAGATATGTGAATTTATGCATTATAAAATAGGCATAGTTGAAAATTGGAAATGTATAATACGTTCTTAAGGGACTTGGTAATTTGCCTTCGTCTTGTGGAAAAAAACCCAAATCAGCTGATAATACAAAGCTTATGAAAGGCTGGGGAAAATGTGGGGCTGAACTAGATCTTTCTCCGTGTTGACTCCGAACTGTACTTTTTCTTTTGATGAAACATGAAATTACTTTTAATTTATTTTGTTTCAATCCTAGTTACATAAACTATTATTTGATTGTACAGCTGGACTGAAGAACTGTAGGAGGTATCACATTTAGGATTTTGCTGCCTCTCTCTCATTAAGCCTACAGCCTGATTTCTTTAAATGCACCTATTAATCTTCTTAGGGAGACAAATTGTTGTTTGGTTGGGTTTTCTGTCTCTCTCTCTTTTTTTTAAGCACTAACCTCCCAGTTAACTGGCAGAGTGAACTGCTGGTTTGCAGCCTTTGCAAGCAGGGCTGTGCTGCAGCTGGGCACTGCAGGGCCAGCACCTCTTGCCTTGGTAGGCTGGGTTTGGTCTGCTTGGCTTAAATACCCAAGGTGGCCACAGCCTGAACAGTTCTCATTGTGCTCAGCAACAACCTCCGAGTCAACAGCAAGGAGTAAATGCATTTTTTCCATTTTAATTTTGCTGTAGGCTACTTCAGTAGTTCCTCTGCAGTGACTTGCCAGAGAAGTGGCTGCCCCCTCCCTGGAAGTGTTCAGGGCCAGGCTGGATGGGGCTTGGAGCAGCCTGGTCTCGTGGCAGTTGTCCCTGCCCACAGCAGGGGAGTTGGAATGAAGTGATCATTAAGGTCCCTTCCAACCCAAATCATTCTGTGATTTTACAAACTTCTGTTATGTTTTTGATTTCCAGTCCGTGACTCATGGGGTTTGAGACCCATTAATGTAGTCCTTGTAGGACCAGCAGTAGGAGACAAAGAGCCCCATGTTGTCCTTTAAATGCACAGATTTTTCCCATATTTTCTCTCAGATGCATCAGCTTTGTTGTCTCCTGCCCACCAATGGTAAGCCACCATAATTTGGGTTTCTTCCCCCCGCTCATCACAGGATTTCTCAACACTCTGGGCCAGCGTTGGTAGCAGCCCTTTGGAATGCTGCCCTTTTGGACCTTCTCTGCTCTCCTCTGCTAGGAATGGCTCTCGGGAGGGTGAGGGAACTGCTGGCAGTCTCAGACACGTCCGTGGGCTGCACCAGCTCCAATATGAACTTGTGAGATGTCTGGAGCAGATAGTGCTGGAGCACACTGCGTAAATGGCCGAAAATACTCCTGACGCCGGCGGACGTGAGGAGGTGATGTGGGGTGTTGCTCTCATCCCTATAAAACAGGGATGTTTCCTTGTATTTATCCCTTGTATTCAGGGCAGATCTGTGGTCCCAAGCAGTGAAAATATCCAAGCCTTCTCCTTTTCCCACCTCTATATAAGCTGTGGATGTTTGGGAATCCTCTAGCTGGAGGAGCACACCAGGAAAAGAAGTTGTTTCTGTTTATATAAAGTGTATTATATAGAACCTTTTGTGATGGTGGTGATTTTCAGAGCCCATTTACCACTATATTAGATGAGGTTTTGAGTGGTTACACACTGCAGTTATGACAGAACATCAGTTCCTGTTGGAGTGGAAAAGATGATCCCTATCACTATATTATATGCCAGTGATTACCTCAACCTGGCAAAATAAGGCATCCAGAAACATCCCTCTGGGAGGAAACTCTGAAGAAATGTCCCTTTAGGCATCCCTTTTTTGCTTTATTTTATCTGCCTTCCTCATCTTCCAGTCTCTCCTCCTCCTGCATTGTTAATGGCTGTTAAGCACTGGTTAATGGATTAGGATAGGATTCCTCTTGGCCATACAACTCAGTTTCATCCAACTCTTGTCCATGATTACCATTTAATTTTGATTTATTATTAAGTGAAAATACAGGCCCAAACACTTTGAACTGACAAAGTATCAAAGGCACTTTATTTTTATTTATAAAGGCACTTTATTTTTCTTTGAAATATGCAAATAAAAAACAACCAGCTGCTCTGGGTAGGAATAAAGTGCCTTCTGCTTCTCAGCATGTCTAAAATTTGCTTCACTTACCAACTAAACTTCTCAACCTTAAATTTTACCTGCTGCCATTTCTGCCAAGCTAAGCCTTCCAAGGGTTCTGCAAGGACAGATCCATCAAATATGCAGATGCCTCCATCTCTTTGGGGACCAATGTTCTGGGCTGAGGTACGTGCAGTGGGGAAATGCAGGCAGGGACAAGGCGCCTCAAAGAGTTTCAGAAGCTGGAGAAGTGTTTTCCTTTGATCCTATAAAGAATTTGGCTGGGGAATTTCAGACTCTCCTATTTCAAAAGTACATTTAAACTAAGCTTGAGATATTGAAGTTGATGGTGTCTCTGACAGTATTGGTAATGTATTGTTTCTTGGGTTTCATTTGCCTTTCCTGTTGTGAATAATGAGTTTTATACATAAAAACATAATTCTGAGTTTGGTTTGCAGTTCCAATTCAAATCTCTGAAAACCAGAAAGTACAAAATCTAAGACACACAAACACTGATACTGAGCCCATCCCCAGGCAGTGTCCCACCAGGCACTTGCAACCACAGTCTTAAATAACATTACTTAACAACATAGCTGGTGTGGGGAATGTCAGGGAGGGAGAAACCTCTACAGCTGAGAAGTGTTTCTGAGAAACATCAGGTTGTGACCTGATGTGGAGATTTTGTTTGAAGGCATCTGGCTGTGTTGGACACAGATTTCTGCTCCTCACAGGGAAGTGTGGGCTCATCAGTTTTTCCACATTCCCCTCACCATGTGCTATATTTGGAGCTCTTCATGGGGGATCAGTTGATGGCTGTTCCCTCAGTCCCTGCCCAAATGATCCCTTGATTGCTCTTCCACACCTTGGATATCTGCTCTCCTGGTAACCTGAGGCAACAACAAAAAAATAGAATTAAGGCCCTAAGTAGCCTGGGGAAGAGTTAAAGGGATGATTATGAGGTAGCCAAAATGCGTGGAGGTGCAAAGACACGAACTGCAGGATGGATAAAAATGCTATGGTTTTTCACAGACACACTCAAAAAATAGTTCTTATGTTTCATTTGCCCAGGCTCAGACAAATGAGGGTGCAAAGTCAGGATTTTTTGGTTGCTGTGTAGTCACTAGGAGCTGCCTGTCTCTCTGCAGTATGGCACTCTGATTTCCTCTCCTGGAAATTGCTTTTTAACTGTGTTTTTTTTCCTTTTTCTAAAAATACAAGCCAGTTAGTTTCTGGTCTGTCATTACTGCCTCTTTTTTAACAGCACTTCTCTTACTGACGGATCTTCCTATTTTTTTATGCCTGGAATGAGTGTTGCTCTTCGTTCTGGGCTGACTTTGGTTGAGTCAAGCTGTCATGGAGATGGATAATGATACATTTTTTTTGCATCAGCTTTTAATTTTGGAGCATGAGTGGAACTCATCCAAAAAAAGGGCCCTGCAGTCTTCCCAGTTTCTTAATGGTTAAATGCCAATTTCTTGAGGCTGGAGGTTTTGTAGGAGTGTGGGGACCCTTGGGTGGTGTGGACGTGACCAGGGATGTTGACCTGTTGGAGCCAGACCCCTGCATTGACCCTTTTTTACCCACCCATCAATGGTGCTGGTGTTGGATTGGTTTTGTGCAGCCAGCCAGCACCGTCGGAATCTGTCCAGCTCCTGGACAGAGTAAAGCCTGAATGCAAAAGGGAGAACTGCAAAACCAGACCTTGGTGCCACTCTTTGTGAGGAAAGAAGCCAGAAGCAGGTCAAGGGAACAGGCTGCCTTTGCTCTTCTCTTTGAATTGCTTTCCAAAATGCGTTTTTCCCAAAATAACTCGATTGGGTATTTTTTGGGATGGATTGTTCTATATTTGTTGATGAGCATTAAATTGATGTTTTCTGAGAATGGTCCAACATGGCTTGCAGAACTCTTTGCAGAGCATCAGTGTCTCATTTAGAACACATTGCTACATGTGGCTATGGTTGTTCTCTGTGTCTTACTCTGCATTTCTTGACCTTGGGTTTCACCTGCCATGGTGTTTCGAGACATCCAGTTCAGGAGAGCCTTCTACAGCTCTTTGCATTCAGCTTTAGCTTTGAATACTCTGAATAAATTTGCATGGCTCAGCAAACTTGTCCTTTCTTTATCCCCCCTCCTTCCCAAGCCATTTATGAATATCCCATTTATCCCATGGCAAGATCCTGCACCTCTACTTGTGAAAACCTGACCATCTGCCTCTATCCTTGGTGTCCTAAATCCTGATAAGTTATTAACCCATAAGAAGGATTCCCCTTATTTGTTAATCTTTTATTAACAAATAAATAAAAGATTATTTTATTTTACCCCCTGCTCTTTCTTTCTAGATTTTTATCTTAAAAATTCTCCCTCTTAGATGATTTTTCAGACTAAGTATTGCCTTTTACTCCTGTAGCTTGATTGTTTAATAATATTGCTGTGCTATGGCTGTGTCTTAAACCTTTTCTTGATGGTGGAGGTTTTGCTAACAGGTGCCTTGGAAGCTTCCCTTTACAGAATCACAGAATTACTCCTGCTGCTTTTAATTTCTTTCTAACAAACCTTTTCACTTTTTCTTTTTTTTCCCCCCAGTTGTATCTGAAAATTATAGTAATCACATGAATTTCTGTATTTTTTCCCAGTCCTGCAAATAGATTGAAGCCAAGTCTATTACAGTCACTGTTACTGAAAGTTTGCATGTCAGGTTTGGCTCCTCAGAGCAGCCACATTCCTGTCACAGGATTAAGTCCAGAGCAGGTAGTTTCATTCTGCATTGCTTTAGGGATAGCTAACGAACTAAACAAAAAATTGTGTCGCTGCTAATTAAAATCAGAGAGGCTCTCAAGGAGGGCAGGCGTGGGTTATAATCATAGATTTACAAGATAAGCTTTCACCAGCCGTGTGCCATAAAAATTCCTTAGCTTCATGCCATGGTTTATCTTTCAGCTTTGCTGGCATTTCGTAAATACAGAGCAGTAATTCATGGTGTTGGCTTTCCTGGGACAAAGGCCTTCAGTAAAGCATGACTGCAGCAATCAGCTCTTCTACCCTTTAATTGCCGGAGCTCAGATGTAGGATGTGAGTGGATGGAGGCTGAGGGGAGTGGCTGCTCCTTGCCTGGGGTACTCTCCCCAGCATCCTCGTCCTTTCTGCTGCCCACAGGATTTTCAAGATTGTCATGGCTCTTTTATGTAATTTTAACACACATAAATGACTTGCTCACAGCAATCAGTTGTACCAGGGAAGGATACGGAGGTGACACATCGAGTAGCTGAGTGAAAATCAGATTGAAGAGATGGTTCCAGCCCACACCTCGCTGTGGCTCTTGGGGATGTTTATCCCTGCTTTAGCTGCTATTTCCCTGTGTGCTCCTTGGTATTGGTTGCAGGGCCATAACTGTGTGGCACAGCTCTTCATCATTCATTGCAGAACTTCTAAATCCTGCAGTACAGAGGAGAGGAGCTCTGCGGGCAGCAGCTCACTTTCCTGTCCAGCCTGCAGCCTGGCCACCTTCAGCATCACCTGAACCAATGCTTAACGATGGGCACTTAACAACCCCAGACCTGCTGGGCGTCCTCCCCTTCAGCAGTGTCCTCGGGTCCAGCAGCTGGGGTGACTGATGCCTCCTGTCCCTCCAGATCTCCCCAAAAACTCCAAGGCTTCAGCTGCACTGGGGGCCCAGAGCTGACCTTCCAACTGCCCCCATTTACTGGATGAGGTAATGTTCCTCCTTGTCTTGGATCTTCCACATACCTCCTAAGTGCCCAGAGAGAGGCAAAGAGGGATTAGGTACCCCATGGCCTTTCTAGGATCTCTGTGTTCATCCCAGGCACGGTGAAGCCCTGGCTCTGCACCTGCACTTCCCTGGTTCTCATCATTGAGCTGCACAGCTCCTTTCATGCCGTGCAGCTGATGGCATTGTGATCAAGAGGTGGCTTCTACTCTGTCTCTGGAAGATTTACATGTAGTTTTCAGCTATCACAGAGGAAACATTTTTCCCTGTTGCTGAAGTAGAATGAATATTAGACACTGCACTTACCCCTGAGATATTTTAATGCTTTGAAATTCAAGATCATTCATGTTTTCAGGAACAATTACATAATTTAAAAAGGAGACTCTATTCAAACCTTTAGACCTTTATAGTGCCTGCTCCTGTAAAGCTATCTGAGAAGTGATCTCTTTGATATGTATGGGACTGAGATCATTACCTGCCGACTCTTCTGTTGGTCCCGTTTGCCTTTGGCTCTGAAGGGCTTGGCCAAGATCCCTGACAGTGGTGCCCACACGTTTCAGGCATCAGCACCTGAAAGAGCAGCTCCCCAGAGCTGCAGCATGTGCTGGTCTGCAGGTCTCTGAGTGACCTTCTGGCTTGTGAGAGGTCATGTGAGAGAGGCAAAACTCTGCCCTGATTCCAGTTCAGGTCTTGGGGTTTGTAGAGGCTGCTCTGGACTCCATAGGGACCAGTTGCCTTGCATTTAATTGCAGCTGTTCATTGTGGTTTGTATAGGATGTCTGATAGACATCTGACCTTGGGGTTCTTTTGAGAGGTGTGGGGATGTTGAGCTGGTGAGCAGGAACAGCCACTGCTCTGGTTTTATATTGCAAGGTGCTCTAAGGGAAACTGCTCTTGGCTCAACCAGGGCCAAGTAAGATGCAATTTAAGTATTTGCTTGCCACATAGCAAAATTAGAATGGTAAACAACAAAATAGAATAAAATAGGGTAGAAAATAAAATATTTCGAGTTGGAAGGGCTTTCAACCATCATCTAGTCCAACTGCAAATGATAATGATTCACAAACCTTTACAAAAAGGCAGTTTTGTGGGAATGAAAATAAGCAAGTAAATGCTTATTTAGATCTTAAATCAGTCATAAACTCCTTTTCTGGTATGTAGGATTCAGCTAATAAGATGGCAGATGCCTCTCAACAGCCGTGCCTGACAGCAGCAGCGAGAGTGACATTGATGTGTTCTCCTGTTGCTGATTCTGGGTTGAACTCCACATGGTGCTGAGATGGAGAATAACTGGTTTGTGGTAACTGTGTAAACTGGAAATCTCCTGGTTCTAGTTACCTTTCCCTGGATAACATTTTAAACAAAGGGGAAAACCAGCAGCAGGTCCAGGTGTGTTGTCTCCTGCAGAACCAGGGCCAGAGGAGGAAGCTGGCAGGTACACTGTACATGCAGCACCCCCAGGGGAAGGCTGTTAGTCTGGGGTGTTGGTTGCCAGTGGCTTGTGCCACCGCCTGCCTGGCAGCCCCTCCTTGAAGCCCAGCCCTAGCAGGGTGTGACAGTGAGGCAGAGGACTCAAGACTATCACATTTCTCTGTATTTATGAGGACAGGTACGAGGGTGGAGATTAAGGACTCAAACGATTACCAGGCTGGGTGGAAGCCTGCAGCAGGAGCTCAAATACACTGTCAGCATCAGGAGATGTGCTTTAGGGATGCCTCAGTCACCGGGAAAATGCCTGACAGAAGCTGCATCTTACTTGACAGGGATAAGGCAACCCTGGAGCACAAAGCTGCAGGAGAACAGGTTTTTTCCACTACTCACAAAAGCAAGTCATTAAACACTGTGGCCTTTCACAAGAGTGCTTATATTGCTATCTAATAAAATACTCCCTGACAGTTTCTAGTCACCATTTCGAATTTTCTATTTTGATTTCAGCTATGTGGCATTTGCTGTTTTAAAACCATCTAGTACACACATTTCCAGAATTACCCTTTTCCTTCATGGGCATCAGTGTAATTAATTTAGGGGCACTTGAATTTAAGCAGGTGCTTAATTCTGTAACTGCTGGAGTTTTTTTGTCAAAGCAGAGCCTGATACAGGATTCCCAGTGTCAGATGTAGGACATTTTAGAGCTACAGAGCTGCCCCTAACAAAACACCCAGGCTTGGGATATATCTGAGCACAGCTAGTGTGAGATTTCCAGTGCACAGAGCTGAAACCAAAGGCCCTCCACATCAGACACTCCTTTTTCTGTTTACTTATTAAAAGGCTTGTCCTATTTTCTAGTCAGACTTGCTGATAGGCAGAATATACCAGCTAACACTTCCTATTATCCCGTGCTGTTCCTTCGCCAACCATAACCATTCAGAATTATATCTTTCCAAGTCAAACCCAGTGCCATTTTGACCTAGAGTACAACTGCCTGCTTGTTTAGCTACCTGGGTTTTTTTCTAAATAGGTTATACTCTGTGATTCTTAAAATCAGTCATGTGGATGTTCACATCAGGTTGCAGTCGAACCAACTAGGTCAAATCTCTGCTCGTAGCTGAGCAGCTCTGATTCTTGTTGGTCAGCCCAGCCTCCCTCTTTTGGGTGTGAGCCTCTTCACTTGTCTCTTTTCATGCTTTATCTTGAGTTGTTTGCTGCTCATCCCCTTGGTTTTACTGCAGATAAACAATCATTTTCCCTCTTTTTCTACCCAGTTTTCCCTCTTTTTTTTTTTTCAAACAGAAAATACTTGCTTGTCCTCATTTTGCTGGTTTTTCATCCAAATTTGAAGCTGGGAGCTCCCTTCCATGGACAAACTCAGCTTGGCTTTGGGAAGCCTGAGCAGAGCATGCAGTTTGTAAAATCACGATGACATTGCCCCTTATTTTCATGGTTTTTATCTACTACAATGCAGTCATTAGATCAGTTGCCCAGCAGGCAAGGACCCATTTCCCTTAGCACCAGGCAGAGGAAGGGATGCAATCAGTGTTTCTCAGTTGCATGGAAGGGCTGCAGCTCCTGAAGGATTTACTCGGACCACAAATGCTCCCGTGCATGCAATCACTGCCAGAGTTTTGTGGCAGCTGAGCAGGTGGATGTGGCCAGTGTGCTCAAGGAGGGGATGTGAAATTAGACAAAAACCAATAAATCAGTAGAAAACCAATGCTGTCTCTTGAACTTTCCCACACGAGTCAACATGACTTGATTTACCAGCTGTGCGTGTAGATTTTGTGTAACATCGTTATTGCTTGATTTTATAGCAGAGCCGTTAACAGTGTTGGCATTTACCTTGTGATGGTTATTGCTCCCAAGTTAGCACCTCATGTGAAAAAGGGCCTGTTGACATCTCTTGGGATGCTGGCTCCAAGCCTGCGTCTTGCCTGTAAAATTTAGTGGCACTGATGAACCTACTTGAGTTATATTAGAGCAATTCCCTCCTACAGACCTTGACTTTACCTGGGAATTCCCAAATAAGAAAGCTGTACCAATTTCCTGGCACAAAATTGTAAACCAATGCTATGTCATTGCATTGCTTTTATCTCCACTGATGCTGCTGACATCTTTTCCCTGGTGCTGCTGTGGCATCAAAAGTCTGGTTTAGGAAAAATCATGTTTTCATGGAATTAAATATTAACCAGCAAGCAGTCTAACATTTGTTTTGGCTGTAAGTAGGACTTTGTTTTTAAAGCTTTCCCAATTTTTGTAATTTTAATGAAAAAACACGATTTTTACTTTAGGGAAAAAATCAGGCATAAAAAATCTGAGGTGCTTGTGACATCTTACACTGCTGAGCTTGGATTTGTGGTGAATGGCTTTGACCCTTGGTTTTCCTTGTGCTGTTCATGTTTCTGATCATCTTGGGCAGCTCTTCCCTCTCAGTACTTATCCATCTCCTCCCAGGGCATTGCGTAAGCCCTAAATAGAAAGGCTGGTTTCCTATCCGTGTCTGTTCCCCAGTGAAACCAGGGAAATTGTGGGCCTTTTAATCAGGAGAAGTATCTGATGGAGAGGCAGAACTGGCTATGGATTAATGTCTCAGGGTGATTTTTTGCCCTGGGCTCTGTGGCAGCAACCTTGCAGCTTTGCCTCCTCTCTTTCATGGAGCTGAGAGTTAATTTTTGTGGGTGGTTACTTAACTGTGTGCTGGAGAATGGAGGGTGTTTTAGAAAGCAAGAAGAAAGACACTATTTTTCAATTTAAAAACAAGGAATAAAGGAAGGAAACAGTATCTTCCCAGCTGCCCACCTCTCAGTGACTGTGGGCAGGTGAGTAGAGCTGCCTGCCTGCCCTTCTTGTGATAAAAAGCATTCATAGAATATCATAAATGAAAACTTTAACAGTGTAATTGTTAATACACTCCAACACTTGATCATCTTGTACAAAATTATTATTCCATTGGTAACAGAGAGCGCTGCTGAGTTTGGACCCTGCAGAGAACTTTGACTCCTTATCACCCAATATTTCTAATTCAGCAATTAGGGCAGTGCAAAATCAATACATCCCCCGTGAAACAGGGGAAATCCTGCCTTATTAAGGCTTTCCAATGTAATTGTTAATAGACACTCTAGTGGAACTGGGAGGAATTCTTTGGAACCGGTTAGCAGCCAGTGCTAGTTAACTACCAGTGATAAAGTCTGTAAAAAAAAAACAGAATAGGGCTGAGCTGCAGTTTGGGATTTTGTAACAGCAAAATAAAGGATTCATAGATGGGTACAAATCATACAAATGTTGGATCATCCTCGCAGAAGATGCAGTGAGCGTGGGCCTGTGTTTGATTCCATATGACTATTCTCATGTTCTTTCCTGAGGCATCTCTCCTGGATTGAGTTACTGTATTTGACAGACCAGATGATTTCTCCTGGTCTTAAAATTTCACGGGTATGTTCAACTGGTGCAAGTGAGAGACAGCGCAGCCTGTGTCACAGGGGGGTTGAGGCATCCTGGATAATTATAAAATAAATAAATGCAGTGTTGGTAGAAATGCATGGAGTGAAACTGCTGCTGGGAATGGGATGGAGGTGGTGCCCAGCATTACTTAGCACTTGAAAAAGTGCAGGGAGCTGGGAGGGAGCTCAAGCCCAGGATGGGAAAGCATCTCTGGAGCAGCACTGACCTGCCAGACAGTGAGCATCCAACCACCCTCCTCTGTCTTATGTGCCAGCAATGAGGCTCAGGGCAAAATAACAGCATCTGGTGTATTGTTCCTCATGGGCTTTTGCATTTCCAAGACAGTCACACTATTGTGGGTAGGAAATGTGAACTTGTGTTTGTGCTATCTGACAACTCCTTGAATTCCTACTTGGTGGCAAATATTTTTTCGTATCAAATGGGGAAAAACCCCTGAATTGTGAAATTTGCAGTGGAATAGAATCACAGAATGGTTTGGGATGGGAAGGAGCTTAGAGACCATCTCACTCCACCCCCTGCCATGGGCAGGGATGCCTTCCACTAGACCAGGTTGCTCCAAGCCTCATCCAGCCTGGCCTTGGACACTTCGAGGGATGGGGCAGCCACAGCTTCTCTGGGCAGAATAACCATTCTGCTGTTCCAAACAACAATTATTTATTTGCCCATATAATGTTATTTCAGAGTTGTTTAATACACTGTTAGGATAGCATGTGTCTAATACATAAATGCTAGGGGTTTTGTCGAAATACTAAATTTAAGGTGAGAAGATGCATTTTGCTTTCTGACAGTATTTCCTTCTGGTGTCTGGGGCTGAGCTCTCCAATCTCCACCAGCTACAGATGGTTTTATGGGGCAGTAGCTCTGCAACCCTTGATATTAGGAGGCAAACCTCAAATCTGAACTGAAGGCTGTCAGAACTAACAATGAAGGAACAGCACATGCCACCAACATTCGTGGCAGGTGCCTACTGCAGAGCCAGGAGCAGTTTTCTTTTCAGTCTAGAGCAGATCACTCCCTCCCTTAGTGCTTTTCTTTATTATTATTGTGATTCTTTCTTCAGAGAAGTGGGTTTCAACCTGCAGCCGGAAAGTATTCCCAAAGTGCTATTTTACTATTTATTTTCATCCAACTTCCTATTACTGTGGCAACATGCACTTTGAATTTCATTAGTTTTATGCATTTAAGTTCCCTTTTTAAACCTTTATAAGGTCAGACCCTGCTTGGGTAAATCAACAATGTATTAAATTTGAGGTTCTGACTTTTCCTTAAACAGCTGTAGATCACAGGTAGTGGGGGTGTCAGGGTTTCTGCCTTTTTGAGAAATATTTGTGGGCATTACTGATAAGCACATGGACCAAATTATTTGGTAATTAGACAAATATCTTCCATCACAGATTCACTGTCGTGGGATCTTCATTCTCTTGTGATCCATCAGCAACACATTACAGGGTGCCTGCCCCGAAACCACATGGGAGGAGGGTGTGCAGGTTGTGGTGCTGTGCCCAGCAGCACAACAGCTGCTCCAGAGCTTTGGGATGGCCAGGATTCCTGAGCACTGTGGGGTGCTGAGCATCCTACACAGGCTGTGGGACTGCTGCTCAGCCAACAGTGGGTGTGAAGCCAACCTCAGGGGTGCTCCTTGTAGGTAGCTCCGGTTTCACAGGGAGGTTTCATCACCCTGTCCCGATGACCAGAGTCATCCCAGCTGGGTTTTTTTGCCCAGCCAAGACTCACATCACCTAGAAGTGTGTTCAGCTGGGGGCAGCCAGCCCACAAAGTCCCTGTTGTCTGTGTTTGCCACTTCAGTACTGATTACTAAAGCAGAGCCAAGGTGCTCTCTCTTGATTTCCCGCTGCTGTGGCCCCTGAGGAACAGGCTCTTAGCTGCTTTTACCTGCGACTTGCATGGTTTTGCCTGACAGCTGAGGAAGTACAAGTAGTTGTTCTGCCTCCATTAGGCTTCTAGAGGGGTTTTCCTGTAATAAATAGGCTCTTTGCAGGCTTCTGGTTTCACAGCCACCTGTGAGAGTAGGCTGTGAGAAGCTGGGTTAGTGCGTGTTGGCCATGTCCCTGCAGAAAGGGCCCTGCAGGCTGCAAAGCAGAGTCACGGCTGCCTCTTCAGTGAGTTTGTGTTGAAGTTTGAGCTGGAGAAGTGCTGGGAGCCCTGGCTGGCAGGAGGCTGAGCTTCCCAAACTTCTCATGCACTTTTTCTGTGCAACTTTCTGACTGAAGTTCAACTCAGAATACACCGAATAATTCAATTACATCTCTGCCGCTGGGTTATATAAGAGAAAGCTGAAATCGCGCCTTGTTTCATAAGGTAAAGTGTATCCTTCTGCTGATCTGAGCAATTTCCCTGGTTTGCACTGGGGCTTTGCTATGCCTTCTTGGCTGAGCTGGGATTTTTGAGGGGGAGAGGGAGCTGTAACAGTTGCCTGCATTGGCTAGCACACAAATGTTTGAAACCTGGGCTTATTTTGTGTGTTTTGATGGTGTTTCAGCACGCTGAGGAGACCGGAGCAGCTGGACCAGGCCACGGGCCAGCGGTCAGCATCCCCCTCCCTCGCACAGACTGCACCCAGCTCCCAGAGCCCCCGGGAGATGAGGGGCCGGGGCCAGCCCGGAGCAGCGGCAGAGGGGCCGCGGAGGACGCTGCAGGTGGACGCCAGGAGCCAGGGCTCAGGGAGGTCTCCCTCGGTGTCACCGGACCGGGGCAGCACCCCTACCTCTCCCTACTCCGTCCCGCAGATTGCCCCCCTCCCCAGCAGCACCCTCTGCCCTATCTGCAAGACGACAGAGCTCACCTCCTCCCCCGGCCAGCCTAACTTCAATGCCTGCACTCAGTGTCACAGCAAGGTCTGCAACCAGTGTGGCTTCAACCCCAACCCGCACCTCACCCAGGTAATGCCTTCTCTTCCTCATGTAGCCCTCCTGGCTGCTTCGGGTGGGCTCTTGCTTTCTGCGAGCACAGAAGTTGCATCTTTGCTTTTGGCAGCTGCAAAGCATTGACCAGGAGCAAGGGTTCTGCTGGTGATAAGGGAATAATTGTGATAATGTGAGCTTTGATGAGATGGGGGAGATAAATTAGTTGAAGGGGATTGGTAGATTACCAGGGCTCAGTCTCTGCTGTTGAGATGCCAGAACACTTAGCTGAAGTGTCCATTCTCAAAACTGTCTCGGAGTCAAAGGACTCGACAGCAAGGAGGGGAGCAGAGGGGCTGCTGAGGTGTGGGGTGTCTCAGACCCTGACTCAAGCGGGTTCTGGTGGGTTCCAGGCAGCGTCACGCTCGTTGGCAGGAGGGAGGTGCCGGGAGTCGTGCCGGGGGATGGGCGTTCTNGTCTCAGACCCTGACTCAAGCAGCTTCTGGTGGGTTCCAGGCAGCGTCACGCTCGTTGGCAGGAGGGAGGTGCCGGGGGATGGGCGTTCTGTGGGCTGTGTGAAATGGATGCTCAGGGTTCTGGGGGCGGATCCGGCAGCGGTGCCCGAGGTGGGTGCTGGGGCTGGCTGAGGTGAGGGGCTCCCTGTGCCAATCTCTCAGGTCACAGATCTCCACGCACGGTGGGAAGTGATTGGATGGTTTTTGCAGCTGTTAAGAGCCAAACCACAGGGGTTTCTCATCTTAAGCTTAAAACAGAAACTAAAAGCCACACTTTGGAAAGCGACTGTGCCACTCCGGTGCTTGATAAGACAGGATTTAGCCACTGAAGCCCCCTGGATAGCCAGGATTTACTGCCAGTAGCCATTACATGGTAAGCATGCAATGCTTGCTCCTGACGCTAGACAGAGTAGTGTCTGAACATCATTGTTTGAGGAACTCCTGCTTTCCAGTCCTTTTTCTTGATGGAAGGAGTCACAGAGTTAATGGAATGATTTGGGTTGGAAGGGACCTTGAAGATCACCTAGTTCCACCCCACTGCCATGGGCAGGGACACCTTCTACTACACCAGGTTGCTCCAAGCTCCATCCAGCCTGGTACTGAACACTTCCAAGGATGTGACACTCACAACTTTCCTAGGCAACCTTTTCCAGTGCCTCACTACACGCACAGTAAAGAATTTTTGTCTTATTATCTAGTCCAAACATACTCTCTTTGAATTTGAACCCATTCCCCCCTGTCCTGTCACTACATGCCCTTGTAAAATAGTCTTGCCCCATGAAGGAGATACCCCTGCTATAGTGTTACATAATGAGCTGGCTCCTAATATTACTTCACAGGTATTTACCCCTGCAAAGGTAAATTGAATTTGGTGTCCAAGCGTTGCCTTGTAAGTTGTCCAGTTAGTCTGAATAATATCAATTAACCAGGAAATAACAAAAGAAAAATGCAAGAATTTCTCAGTTTCTGATCTTGTCTCTTCTGCTCTGCCCCAAGAGCTTACCCGTGGTGGGCTCTACCCTGATCTCTCTTGCAGATATCAGTGTTAAAATACGTGTGTGCACAGAGACTTTGCCTAGCAGCTCTAGGCCATTTCGCTCTTGAAATCTCCAGGTCTCTGTGCCCTCAGAAATGTGTTTGACTGTGGAGCATTTTTAAGTATCAAATCAAAAAAAATTGGACCTGAAATGGAAAAAAGATGTTGAGCCCTGTCCTGTGTCCTGAGTTTAATATGCATTTCAGCAGCAAGCAACCTTATGACTTGTAAGTAGGTCGTTGTGGGAGCTGTAGGATGAGAACAGTTGTCCAAGAGAAGTGTTTGCAGCTCGTGTTGGCAGCCTGAGTGATGGGCTGGCGGGGGGAGCAGCAGTGGTTGCCTCCCTCTTGGAAGTGTGACTCATTTTCCTCAACATCATTCCTTGTGCTGCTGTTCCAGAGTCACACAGCGAGGTGCCTGAAGCATCCTGGTGCTGTTACTGGGGGTAATGGAGGCAGCTGGGAGGGTGCTCTATCTTGGTGGTGGGAGCTGGGTTGGGAAGGATCTCTGGAAGTTACCTGTTCCAACCTCTGCTCAAAGCAGCAAGCAGGGAAGGGATCTCCAGGCTGTACCCCACTGGGTCCTGGAACCTTCCAAGGGCAAATATGCTGGGCCCAGCTGCTCCAGTGCCTCCCCTCAGAGATGATTTTCAAATATTGAAATAATCTGCCCAGTCTGGTCTCTCCAACCCAGCAGGTGCTGCAGGGTGGCTGCACAGCATTGCTTGTGAGGTGTTGTGTTTTCTATTTGCATTTCCTTATGAATATACTTTCATGTGTATGGTTGATACTGCCACTTTGTGCTGCAGTAGATACGGATTTGTGACTTCTTTCTGCTTTCAAGGTTCTCTAGCAGGATTAAATCATCAAAAATATAACATTTTCTAAGAAAATCCAACTGAAGAAAACCAAAATGGTGTTTTGCTTGGTACATCCTCTCCTGTGCAGTCTGTGGAACTGCCAGAAACCACTGGCATGGTGAGGTGGGAGCCACAGGGCTGGTTTGGCATAATGATCCCTCAAACTATTTTGAGAGCTAGGGTATAAATCTTATATAAACACTTTGTTTTCATTACTCTTTTACTTGTGTATATATACCCATAGTATAAAATAGCTTTTTTGTAACGTATATTTAAAGAAAATAATAGACTTAGTGTGTGAGCTGTAGTCCATCAAGCCCTATCTTGCCACTTACAACTCCAAGAGCAGATTTTTCACAGGAGGGTTAACTGCACTGCCAAATGAAACCCCTTCACTTTGTACTTGGGTGATACCTTCTGCTCAGAAGCACGTAATTCCCTTTGAAATCCTGTTTATCTTTGGCAGTTATTTTATTCCTTTTTGTGTGGCTCGATGGTCATTTTATCTTAAAAGCAAGTCATGAATTTCTGTGCTGACGATGCAATCAGCCTCTGTGGCATCTTGAGTTGATCGCTTGCTGAGAAAAACAAAGTCCCTTTTTGAGTTTTTATTTCTCTGTCTCTTTATTCCTTTGAGCAGCAGCTCGTTCATGTTTCACAAGACTGGGCAAACAGAAGTTCCTGTCTGCTGCTGGTGTCACTCATATTTTGCATGTAGATAATGATATTGTTCCCTCTGTTCATCTCCGTGCCCCGAAATAGCTGCTGTCATCGTTTTCAATTTGGTCGTGTGCTGGCGGGCTGCTTTCCTTGTTCATTCACTTATTCCTGAAGGTCAGTGCTCTTGCCATAGACAGTTATTTTAAGCAAGGAAAGGGAATTATCAAGCAGGGAGCAACGATGGCACCATTAAAGACAACGAGTTTTGAAATGACATGCTAAAATCTAGCAGTTTACAGTCCTATGCAGGAAACAGGTTTTTGAATGGAGATGTGTTATTTTAAGTGCAACATTGCAGCTTTCACGTTCTGGTATGATTTTTAATTTCTCATTAAAACTTTTTTTCTACTTTTCCTCTGTGTTGTCTTTGAGGGTTTTTTGGACAGCTTGTTCTGCAGGACCATACCAATGCTGCTGTCATCTCCTCCAGGGGGAACAGCTCAGTTTCAAACTAGTACAATAGGTTTAGAAAATCCTCTTTTTGTACATCTTTCACTTTGTTCTGCCGCTCCTGTGGCTTTTGCCTGACTGATCCAGCAGCGTGTTCATCTGATTGGATTTGCTCTGTTTGGTATCATAAGGAGTAACCTGCAGGCATCCTTTCTGCTTCTCTGGGGTTTTGAAGTGCCGCTGCACATTGCTAATTTGAGAAATTAATTTCTTCTTCAGTCTTCTCTTGAAATTTGTTGGGTTTCTTTTAATTTGTTTTCTCACCATCCTAAGCACTAAACCAAAAACACGAGGAACTTGAGTTTGATTTTAATCAGGAGCAGCAGCACAGCATTAAAACGTATGCATTTCTTAGAGCTGATGTGAAACTCAAAATGCCTGGCTGCCTAATAGGTCTGCTTGGAACCACTTGGGATTACAGGAAACCTTTCTTGTCTGCCTTACATTTCTCTTGTGCTTTTTTCAATTTAAAGTAGTGTTTATTAGAGACAGTTTCGTAAGTATTCAGATGCACCACCCTGAATAAAAGGAACATGTTTATACATATGTGTTCTTTACCAAATTATTTTCTTTTTGAAGGCCCTGCTCTTGTCCCTGAGGCATTTTGATTTTATTTGCTGTATTTGTGGCCGTATTTATGACTTATAATTGTTAAACTTCAGTTCTGCCCCATGTTTTTAGCTTCACTTAGGGAGATTGAAGAGGTTATTTGTACTTTTTATGCTATGAATATAATGAATTATGAAATATTTAAAATATTTGAGAGCAAATCGGTTCCCTGCGAGCTCTGTGCCATGTAAGCTCATCACAAACCTTTGATCACAGACCTTCAGCAAGCAAAATGTAAAAAATCTCAAGGAGGATTAAAAACTTGCTGGTTGGTTTCCCAACAGTGGTCAGGGTTGTTTGACAGGAAAAGAACGTTCTCAGCAGCTCTTGAGTTATCTGTAGCAAGAAGAGTTAGCCACAAAAATAATTTAAAGTTTTTAGATAAATGTTTAAATTGTATTAATGGAAAATAGACATCAGCTGAAGAGATGAGACTGAAATAACGTGAGCATTGTGTAGGGCTGTGTTTATCCTGTCATAACCTCACAACAGATGGTTTTCTGCTCAGTAGTATAAGAAAATTTGGATAAAGTGGAAAAAAGAAGAAGTTGGAGGAAGCTGAAGGGTGACACAATGCAGCCATCACATCTCTGGTGGCAGGAATGGGGCTTGTTGGCACTGGAGAAATGTCTGTGGTCCAAAGCCTTTTCTAACCTGGCTGTACTGTCAAGAGTGGTACCTGCCCACAGCATCACCTCAGTCATTTAGGAAATGACTGAAGAAGCCTCAGATATTGAAATTGTGAATCTGTTCATATGCTGCTTTCAAAGGACCCCATTTCTCATTTGGTTCATTGTCCCAGTTTTACACATTGCACCACGTTGGTGTCCAATTTTCAGTAAAACCCAGCATATTTGTGAGTCAGGGGCCCAGTCTAACTTATTTACCCTGCAGGAGGCTTTGGCTTGACTAATGACTACTTGTTCAGAAACCCTGCAAGCCAAGGGCTGTGCTTAGCATGCCAGGGGGGTTATTAGTTCTACATTAACCCAATGGCTGTTATTATGGCAGTGAATACCCATCTCTTCCTCTCATCCATCTCCTCCCCTGACTGTCATTCATTCAACATCCAAACATTTACAGGTCTCTGATGCTGTGCAAGTGTGTGTAGAATCCCTATTGGCATCAGTGCTTTTACCCAGGGCTGAGCACTTAAGGACTGGATGAAAACAGGGATCTACTTGCTGACAGATAATTAAACCTGAGTTTTGTGAGAAATTTGATCTCCCGTATTTCTCCCTGCCTTTTCGAGCAACCAAAGTGTTCTTCACCTATTTGGATCATTATTGAGAAGCCATGGGGCCATGCTGGCATGATATTTCCTAAATTTCTAAGTTTCCTCTGGGTGCATCAGCTCCACGTTGGATGTAGCTCTTTGCAGTGGGAGGGATGGCGGAGGATAAGCTGTGACAGTGATAATACATTTACAGAGTCTCTTTGCTTGCTGAACAAGGCAAAGCCAACAAGGTTTTCTCCTGCCCTTGGGACCTCAACAAGTGTTTGTTTTCCAGGCCATGAAGCACCTCAGCCCCAGACCATGTGTGATCCTGCATCTGTATTATTGTGCTCATGGATAAACACAAGGCTCTGTTTAGAGGTTATAGTTCCCCCTCATTTTAAAGAATTGGTGTTGAGTCTGAAAAGTAAACGTTTCTCTGATCTGGCATCCCTTGGGGCATTTTACACTGGTGGTGTGCTTGTGGTGTCTGTGGGTAGCTGGGGAGGTGGGGCTGGCTCTGTCAGCAGTTGTCCTTCCCTGTGTGTGCCTTTCAGCAAGCCCAGAAGTGTGTTTTTTTCCTCCTGTGATCAGATCAAACCCCCAGACACCCTTGGGCAAGCAGTGTTTTTGTTCTGCTGTGGTGTTAGACAACTTCTTGTGTGTGTACGTGGTAGGTTGCACCTTATATTCAGCCAGACCCCTGTGTTGCTGAGTCAAGTTGCCCATTTTAGAATTATTTGTCTTTTGAGATCACCCTCCTTCACCATATAGCTGTAAAAATAAATCTGCCGTTAGCATTACATTGCAGATCTGGGAGAAATTTTCCACTGGATCATGCTGTGCAATAGGAGTGAGATGTGTGTTTTATTCCAGTTTTTTCTTTGTTTTTAGCAGAGCTTCAGCCAGCAGTGACCTGCATGTGCAGTGGGTGACACTGTTTGCAGGATCTGGGGCTTGGCATGCCTGCTGCCCTCTCCTAAGGATACAGCAATCTGGGCTGCAGCTGCCTGGGCAGGGATACTTGGGCCTCATCTGTTGCCACAGGGCTGCTCCATGCCAGTGTCTGAGGTCAGCACCTGCCCCATGGGCGGGTGGGACCAGTGCTTGCTGCCCTACAGCTCTCCTCAAGAGAGCCCTGTGAGCTGGGCACTGAAAATCTGCTCTGGTGAATATTCTGTGGATTTTTTTTGTGTGAGAAAAAATTGATAGGAACATGAGATTTATCACCCTGAACCAACAGGTTGTATGTGTATGTATGTTTACTGCTTTTTAGCCCTTCCTCACTGTTGCACTTCACCTCTTAATCTCTTTATCCCTACACCAGGTGTTCCATCCTTTATCTGCAGCGTTGCAGTGAAGGATGTGTCTGTTATCCCTTGGTGGACTTTAATTTTTTAATGGGGTGATTAACACTGAATGAAACAACTCACATGAAGCTGGAGGGTAGCACACTTGCTCTTGCTGAGCCTTTCTACTTAGGAATGGCTTTTGTGCCTTATTGCTGCAGCCTGAGCAGGAGCTTCTCCCAGCCATCCACAACGATGTGCGACTCATCTGTTTGACAGATCACTATTTAAGTTAGAGCCCATGAAAAGAAAAAGCTCATGAGTAATTCTGGCTGTTTCTCCCAATGTGCCGCCTTTTGCTGTGCTCTGCGTGAATGATTCAAATAATGCAAAATTCGCTGGCAGAAAATGTCAAAAAAGATCTTGGCTAAGCGGTTGCTGGTGACTAAGGGGGCTGGTGTTGCTCAGGGTGGGTCCTCCCCGCTGCCGGCTGGTTCGGCTGAGCCGCGGCTGCGGGGACGCAGGAGGGGCTGTGGTGGTGACACGGTAAATCGTTCGGAGGGCACGGGAGAGCCTGGCTCCCCGCAGGCTGCAGCGATGCTGCGGTGCAGAGGGGTAATTAAAACAACTGCAAGTGAGGAGGAGTCCTCCCGAGGGATGGCAAGTGGCCTCCTTTCTGCCTGGCGTCTTCTGCCGCTCGCTAAATGCCGAGCGCAGCGAGCCGCACGGGCTGAGCCGCCGCCACCCTGCGCCGTCCTTCCCTCGGTACATTAAGTTACAACAAGCTGTTTGCTTGGATGAGACATGGTTTTCCTCTGGCTTTCAACTCCCAGATCACTTTATCATTAAAAAGAAAAGCCGGCTGAGGTTCGGAAGCGGCTGTCAAGCTTTCCATAGTGGAGCAGGTTACCGCGTCAGAGGCTCCCTGTGTTTTTGAGAGCGTTGCTGTGGCGGCCGCTTGCTTTCCTTCCCTCCCCCTGCACATCCCCGGGCAGAGGGATAAGATCCCGTACAGCCCATGGTGGTGGACGGGGATGTTTTGCTCGCACAGATGCTGCTCCCGGTTTTCCTACCCTACCGGTCGAGCGTGTGAAGCCGCCCAGTGTTGGAGTGTCCCTGAGCTCCCGCTGAGCGCACACGCAGGAGCCGCGCAGGGCCGGACCGCCCTCGCCTGTGCGCTCTGCTTTGCCATGTGTGTTTGCTGCCGGAACGCTGCGCTGCCTCGGGGAGCGCTTAGGAGGAAACTTCAAGAGCTTTCAGTGCTTTGATGGGGATTGAGTTAATCCTAGCTGAATTCATTCCTATTTACGGTCTTTCTACAAGCTCCAGAGAGCAGGGTGGTTGTAATGGAGGGTGTCAGACACTCCACGTTGGCACCCACTCTGCACCCACCCCTGCGGGGCTGTCCCAGGGGCTGCATCTCGGAGCAGCATGGGGTGTCCAGTGGGAGAACCCCAGTGAAGGAGATGTTGTGACACGGCTCTTCCCATCTTGAATGGTAGTGACACGCAAGGTCTGTCTGGTCCTTAAAGACAGAGGTGGTGGCATCTTGTCAGTGTGTCTTGTAGTCTGAATTTAGCTGTTCACCAGTGCTATTTGCAGAGCTGTGTGGGCTCCCGCCACAATAAACCAACTTGCTTCTTCCTGACCCTACCTCTTGTCTGTCTCTTGGCCGTGGTCACGTTTAGATGCTAAAAAGGGATTTAGATAGTGTGATGGACTGAAAAGCCTCAGAGATTTCTGAAAGCAGCCCTGTGAATGTGGTGAGATGTTTGTGGAACAGCAGTTTATGCCTGCAGAGGTATTTCTCACCATCTTAATTCAAGCCTTGCTCCCAGACCTCGCCCTTCTGCCATACCTTGCTCTTTTTGGAGACCTGATATGCAGCTGTGCTCCTGGACAGCCAGATCTGAGAGGTATGGTGCTGATGGACTATGAAAACTGATTATTTTAACTCTGATTGAAATGGTGTTTTATCTCAGCTGCAAACCTTTTGATCAAGGACAGCCAAAGGGGGGATGTTTCCATTCTGGAGTCAGTTTATGTTGTAAATAGGCTGTGCCAGTGGCATGGCTTTCTGCTCTGCATAAATCAAAGCCAAATTGATGGAATGGCTCTGGAAATTCAGGGAGCAACATGTGATCTTAATGGAATGGGAGTAGACTATGCAGCAAGCTGGTGAGACGAAAGGTTTGTCAGAAGGAGTTAAGGGATGTAAGTAACACAGCACCAGACCAGCTAGAAGTTGCTTTTGAAGACTGAACAACAAGGACGTCCTCCCCTTCCTCTCTTGCTCCCTGCCCTGCCCACTTTGATCCCATCTCCTGTGTCTTAATCGAGCCCAGCTGCCCGTGCAGCAGCCTTGCACTGAACCTTCAGGATAAGAAGTTTTAACATTGACTTTTTGCTCCCTCCCCAGCTCCTCTGCCACCCCCTTGCTATGTCCAAGCTGAGGGGACAGACTGACCCCTCAAGCTGGAGACCTCCATGGAAGGAAGAGACCTGAGTGGCAGGGAGGAATGATGTGCCCATCAGTCTTGTGGAGAGGAACTTGTGATGCCCTCCTACCTCCAGCCGCCCTCTCTCCTTTCCGATGAGCACAACACAGTATTCCCATGAGACGGAAACAGAAGCACAAACACTCGGGCTCATCTGTTCAGCAAAGCCTAGATTATTCTGAATCATCCAACATCCTTATCAGGGCGCTCCAGCCGGTGCTTGCATCAGTCACAGCGCAGGCTGGCAGAGTCGGTGGCAGTGCTCTGCCCGTTTTAATTGCCACGAGCCAGCAGCTATTTGAAGCCCTGTCCCCAAAGAGCAAATGAGCTTGTCACTGCTTGTAGCTCAGCTTTGCAGGAATCGCAGGATCAGCAAGCGTTCCCCATTAAAAACCTGCTAAGGATGCAAACATACCGGGCTGCACATGTAGTGCAGCAACCAGCTGGGTGTGATGGAGTGGGGCACTGCTGGGCCTAGGCCTACGAGTGGGAACTCCCCTTGGGATTTTAGTTTTGGGGGTTTTTTCCCTCTAATTGCAGAATACCCTAGAAGCTGTAAAGGCCATGTCCCTGTAACTCTTTTGAGCATGAGGTTCCTCCAAAAACAGCTTTGTCATGGCTCCAAGCTGTTCAGCCCCTCCTGTTCTCTCAGGCATACCATGTTGCCCTTCCTCCCTACAAGACATCCCATGTCTGTCCTGATCTCCTGGAAGGCACTGCTTGCTGCCCTTTGCCCCTGAGAACCTTTGTTCTCAGTACGCTGCCCACCAGATAAAATACCAGGTCTAATGGAGAGGTCTGGCTAAAAACTAGTGTCTGTGTTAAATTACTCTGGGGACCTGAGAAAGGGTTGAATTACCTGTATTTCTGGATTCCTCTGAAATAAGGAGCATACTTATTGTAGGAAAGGCCTGTCCTTGGGCTCACCTGCCTCTGTTCTGCCCACATACCCTGTTTATTGCAAAACCTTTCAAGCTTCAAGAAAATACCCTCTGTATTTGACAGAGCACAGTATGTTAGTGTGAGCCCAACAGGGCTGGGATCCATCCCAAAAGGTGAAGCCCAGTTAAAGTGAGCCCTTGTACTCCTGCATGGTGCTGTCATCTAGTCCTCAGCAACCTGCTCAAAGGACCCTTGGCAGATTGGGACACGAATCCTGATTTTTCTTGGAGTAGCAAGTCAGTACAGAGATGCTGGGCCAGGCCAGCTAATGCTCTGAAATTTATTTTTACCACTCTACCTTATGTTGTGACCTGCCATATTAATTTTCCAGCTGATACAATTGTGGCTTTCAGATTGGAGAGTGCTTTGAGAACTATCCCCAAACAGGCATGCTGCTGCTGCCATCTGTCTTTGAGCTGCTTCTGGGATCCGACTACTTGCTCTCAGCAGACAATTGTTATTGCTTTATTGAATTAGGAAGGAAAAAAAAATGCAGCAACTTCTGAAATACTGTTTTCTACAAGTAATTCAAGGTGCTAAATCCCTTTTGTGACCAGGGGGACGTGTTGGAATAATAATGCTTTGTGCAGATCCTGAGCGTAAAGTTTTTGCAGTTCTGCCCAAAAAAGTCTCATGATCTGATGGTTTTGAAGAATATGTCATTTGGACATATTCAGCATCTCTGAAGAGCCCCACTGCACTGAGGGATCTCCAAGTTATGGCACCCAACCAAGAGCCAAAATTGGGCAATGTCACTTTTACAGTAAAAACTGAAAGGTTCAGTGCCCTTTCTAATTATTTTGGCCAGCTCAAGATCTTACCCCAAGTCACCCTTCTTCTCCATCCAATGCCTTTTCCCATGTCTTCCAGCTGCAGGCACTTGTCCAGTGCTATCCAGCCTGCATCCTACTGGGAAGCAAAGACCTTGGCATGGCAAGACCCTGTCCCTGTGGGGGTAGGTCACTGTGCACCACAGAGCAGCATCCCCATGGACCGCGTGCTGTGCTGCATCCCAACGCCTGCTGCACCCTGCTCTTCAGACCTGCTCCTCCTTTCCTTTCTCTGCAGTGTGCCAGGAGTCAGCCCACGCCAACAGACAAGGCTGTGGGCAGATAAAAGCTTATGGGAAGGTGGTGTTTATTTGGATATCAAATGTTTTTTTCCCTCCTGGTGCGTGGATCCTGCTGCTTCCCCCTTGCTGGCCAATCCATGCCTTCTCTGCCTGGTTTGAGGCAGTTTGGGGCTGATTGCTTGCAGGCAGCGTGGTTCCCACTGTTCAGCTGGATATTTTGATGCATGATACTTGAAAATCAGTGGCAAGTTCTCTCCAGCTCAACCTCCGTAAGTGGGGGGAGCTGTGATCACTGCTGCTATCTCACCTGTAAAAACACCCTGTAGGTCTTCAGAGTCAGTGCCATGGCTGGTGATTACACACGAGTCACCTGGCTTTGCAGCCAGAGCATGACAACAAGATTTATTGTTTCTCTTCAGAAGTGGTCTCTGATTGGCATTGAAACAAATCAAAGCAAGGTGGAATCAGTTTGAACTGTGCAGTTTGCTCCTCTGTAGTTTTCTTGCTGACTGGGTGGACATGGAGCACTGCAGCTGGCACTGCCCATGTGCTGCTTGTTGGAGACCTTTGAAAGGAAAGCTGAGAAGCCCTAGAATGGCATTTGCTTCTGCAATATTTTTGGTGTTTTACCTGAGTGATTTCTATTGGAGTGTTTTTCTCTTTTGTAGCAGTTTCTATTCTTGCAGTTAAGGACTTGACCCTTTATTTGAGCTGAACTAAACTGGCTTTTGTTTGTAAGTTTGCCCAGGGTTTTCAATTGTGCTAAGGGGTCCTAAGCAGGTTACTCTATGGTAATCCTCTGGGACCCCATTCTGGAAGGCTGCTGAAAGCTCCTGAATGGGGTCATTTCAAATTTTGGCTTGGGTTGTGACAGAAATTACAGTCTTTCAAGTAGCAGGATTCTTTTTCATTAAGAGTTTATTCACCTTTCTGGTGTTGGTTTAAATCTCCATGGCAATGATGACTTCAGCTCAGCAAGCAAAATATCATAGACTAGAATCCCAGAATGGTTTAGGTTGGAAGGGACCCTAAAGCTCATCAGCAGGGATACCTTCCACTAAACCAGGTTACTGCAAGCTCCATCCAACCTGGCTTTGAAGCTCTCCAGGGATGGGAAGTTCACAACTTCCCCAGGCATCCTGTTTCAGTGCCTCACCACCCTCAGAGTAATGAATTTTTTCCCAATATCCTCTCTATTCCTGCCCTCTTGTCAGTGTGAAGCTGTTCCCTGTTTTTCTGTCACTCCATGTCCTTGTAAAAGGTCCCTCTCCAGCTCTCTTGTGGTCCCTTCAGGTACTAGAAGGGTTTCCATGGGCTCCCTAGAGCCTTCTCTTTCTAGGCTGAACAACTCCAACTCTCATCAAATCATGATTTAAATGACCAATTTTAATCTTGCTTTGCAACTAGCTTTTAATTTTTTTTTTTTTATGACAGGGGGATTGCTCTTGTAGACTGTCTGGCAGTGAAGTAGCCCCTTCTTCAAGGCTAAATAATAGCTATAAAAACCCAATTAAAAGTGATGTGGCTCTACAGGTATCTGTGCAAATTCTAACTGTTTGCAGATTCTTGTGTAAATTTTGTTTAGTAGATGATGACTTATGTTATTATGCCAGGTGTATTTGGATGTCCAGATGTATTTGGATGGGGCTAGGAATTCCAACACAAAAATCCTATTCTAATTTATTTAAAACAGGTGGCTGGTGACTGGACAAGCTATTTCTGGGAAGGGGTGCCCAGGCTGGAGGAAATCTACCCAGTGCCTCCCCTCTGCTTCTCAGAGGGTCATAAAGAGGCTCAAGGTTTGTGGTAGGGCCCTGAGCCCCGTGGGAAAGCCTCTTGCATTTGTCTGGGGTCACTGGAGCCAGGAGCTGGTACCTGCCCCTGTGCCATGGGAAGGGAGCTGCCTGGGATGGCTTTGTCATGGGTTTAGGATTAACCCTCCTTCTGGACTCCTTCCAGGTTGCTGTCTCGGGTCTCTCCTGTCTGAGCATGGTTATGTTCTGGCTGGATGGGACCTTTCCTCCCCCTGGCAGTGCTCCTTCCCTTACCTCTTCCCTGGCAACCTGAGTGTTGTCCCTTGTGGCAGGCCCTGTGTGCCTCCATCCTCCTGCACTGCATCCTGTGTGCCTCACTGCTGCTCTTCAGCTCATCTCCGTCATCTGATGCAATTCCTGGGGAAAACAGGACAGCCAGCTCCCAGGAAGGGCTGGTGGGACTCCCAGCCATGTCCAGGTCATGGACAGGAGGGGGGATGTGCTGTGCCTGTCTCCTCCAAGGTGCACACCCATACTTTGTGCCTGTTTCATTTGTCAATAATTGCATCCTCTCAGCAATGCAATAACCCAAATGAAGGTCTGGGCTGTCCAAAGGGTTTTGTGGAAGATCAAACTTGCACTGGCAGCCTTTTTCTCCTTTGGCCAGCATTTAGTACCCAGCAGGGTGTCTTGGCATCATGGCATCTGCTTGCATTTCTTTTGCTGCAGCCATAGATTTGTGTTTCACAGATTGTGTGGCTAGCTGGATTATAAATTATTCATGAGAGGCAACTTATCGTGTTTATCTGGAATAATTGAGCAATTAAGTCTGTTTAGGTATGTAAAAAGATTGTGCAGTGGCTTGTCTGTCTTCAGGCCCTAAATTTTGCAAGAGCATTTGTTACATATTTAATCCAGAATAACAACAACAAGAAAAAAAGAAAGGCAGAAGATACACTCTGCTTTGATGCACTGTTCCACTATGATGTGTTCATTTGCACAAGTTTTTAATTCCAGTGGCTTCACTCGTAAATATACTCTAGCCCAGGATAAATTAGACTTAACTTGGCTCCTTCAGTCTGGAGGAAGTGTCAGGCCATAACATCAGGTCTGCAGCCCTGTCTCTGAAAACAATTTGGGCTGTTTATGCCAGCACCAGAATGGTTTTTAGTGTTTAAAACCTTCCATCCTAGACACGTGGGTCAGAGGATCACGCTCCTCTCTGCCCTCATCACTTCTGTGCTACACTCAGGTGTTGATGCTGCCAAAGTAATCCAAAGTTTGGGGGTGAGAGGACCTTTAAATATTCAAGGCTGTTTAGTTTAGTCCCTGAGCTACAGTCATTATCTCCCATTGCTGTAGTTGTCCAGGAGGGTTCCCAAAGGAGCTGAAAGCTCATGAGCAAGGCTACAACAGGGACCACTTAGAGCTGAATAAATGTGAGCCATGCAGTAAATGGATGATTTTATTCTGCGTTACTAGTAGGAAACTGGGCTGCTTTTAAATTAATCTGTTACAAGTCTATTTCCTGGGAGCAGCCTGAGCTCTTTATAGCATTATAGCTGTGAATTGCATCGCTGCTGCACATGACACCCCGAGGAGCCCCGTGGCCTCACGTATTCCAAGTCTTTGGGCAGGAGGTACCAGGGAATGGAAAGTTTTGAGCTCCTCTGCTCCCTCCCAGGCTGCTATTTTAGTTCTGCAGGAGACAATGAGTGAGCAGGACCGGAGGCTCCCGTTACTCAGGACGTCCGTCCTTCGGCTGGCGGCAGGGCACGGGAGCAGCAGCAGAAAAAGGCAAAGCGAGCCATTAGGCTCGCCTTGGCCGAGAGGGTTCCCGTGGAAGTCCCGCATTACGGAGCGAGAGGGACCTGGGGCGGCACTTAGAGCACCTGGGCGTGCAGAGCTCGGGAGGTGACAGCCCGGGGTGAGCTCTCTGCCGTGCTCCCTGCCCCGGCCCGGGGAGCAGCATCCTCCCAGCACGTACAGACGTCCAAACCTTTCATGTGCCCCTGCGGACGGGGAACAAAGGCTGTCTAAACAGGAGCTAGTGAGGCAGCAAATCGCACAAGAAACCTTCCCTAATGAACTGGAAGGACTTGTCCCTTTGCCTCGGGCAGCGGCACTGCCGGCTTGCTTAGCTAGGCAGCGCCTTGTTTGGCGGGGGACCCGCGCTCCGGGGGCAGCAGAGGAGCAGCGCTGGGTCTGGCGCTGGAACGGTTTCCTCTGCCCATCTGCTCCTCTCTGCCAGCAAGGGCAAGCGGTGAAGAAGGGGATGCTCTCACTTCCTGAGGAGCTAGCCATGGGGGATGCTGCCGGGGAGCACCGTCCTGCCTGTGACGGCAGATCGAGGTTAGTTGCACAGCTTGCTTCATCCCTGTGTCCGTGGTTGCGTGGTGCAGGGGAAGATGGACCGGGCAGCAAGGTGCAGGAGCTGGAGGTTGTCTTTGAAACTGCAGAGCCTCGTGGGGGTCAGTGCCTCCTGATGCCCTTTGTGGAGAGGAGACATGCTCAAGTAGCCTGGTGTTGGTTCAGGGAGTGCTAACCAGAGAAAGGAAACTGGTTGAGAAGTGACTCATAGGATGAAATGGCACTGTCTTATTTCGCAGCTCAAATCTCTGGACAAACGCAGTTTCCCATCTGTTATTTGCAGAGAAGGAGATGAGTTTGGGGGTTGGTTCCTCTCACTCGCCAGCAAGCGAGCAAGTTGATTATTTTCTGGCAAGCATTAGCAGGATGATTACTGACGGCTCCGGTGGCTTCCCCTTCTGGGCAGGAGTGCCAAGGACTAGATTTTATTTATATTGAGATGTTTGAAGATAAAGATGAGCATAAGGTGGTCTTTTTCACAAGTGACTTGGTGCCTCAGTGACCAATTCCCCTGTCAATTAAGTGCTGAAACACCCCTAATTGCACATTTTCTCTGGAGCCCTGGCTTCTTCTCCAACTGTGCTTTAGATTTGGACCAGGAAGCTTCAGCCCACGCTGCCTGCATGTTTGCATCCGCCTCCTCTCCACCTGGATGCAGGCGTGAATTCTGGTGATGTCTTGACATGCAGCCTGGCCCCGGGCACACAACACTCCCTCACCCTGGGCTGCTCATGGTCCTCCCAAGGCACCTCAGGAGACTTCATCTCCTGGTGTTATCTGTCCCCCTCAGCTCGGACTCCGGCTGATGCACCACATCACAGCCTCCAGGGATGCTTTGCAGGTTCCCCTTTGCGTTTGCATGTAGGCTGTGCACATCCAAACAACCAGGGCTGCTTTTCCTGCCCACCACACACGAGCTCCATGGCAAACTGTCCCTGTCTGTAGGAGAACTCAGCAACAGGATCATGGAATGGTCTGGCTTGGAAGGGATCTTCAAGATACCTCATTCCAAGCCCCTGCTAGGCAGGGACACCTTCCGCTAGGTAAGATTGCTCAGGGCCCCATCCAACCTTTGCCCCAAACACTTCCAAAGAGAGTTTAGTTCTGCTATAAAACAAAGTCAAAACTTCAGAAAAAGGTATATAATGGTGTTTGTCATGTGCTCCATCAGCCAGTCTGGGATGATGCAGGAAGCCTGATCTACATGGTAACTTGATTTTTTTCCATGCATCAGCAGCTCCTCAGGATTTGCTGAGCTTTTCCCTGCTCTCCTGCAGCCATTCCCACCTCCTGCCTTCCCAGCAGTATCCCAGCTCCCCACAACTTGCTGTTCCCTCTGTTCTCTCGCCAAGGGCTGCCTTCTAGCACTGCCTCTTCCTTTGGATCAGGATATTGTTTAATTGCAGAGTATGTACATGGCTTTGGCAGATTTCAGTGTGACAATACAAAACACGAGACATGCCCCCCCAGAGAGCTCCTCAGGAGTGGATCCAGGAGGCATGGATGGAAGGGACATTTTGCTGACTGGCTGATTTTGTGAGACAACAGTTCCTCATGTGCAGGCAGAGCTGCTGAGCTGAAGACACTTAAGGACACTCTCAGGCAGGGCACTGACAGCTCTGGGGAGAGGCCAGGCTGTTGCAGTGTTCCTCCAGGATAAGCCAGTAGCAGCCATGAATGAAACCTGTCTCCATCCAGTCAGTGATCCTGCTATTGAGCCTCTCTATTAGCCTGATTAGCACAGTACCTTCATTACCCAGTTCCAGCTGGGTTTATTTTTATACTCATACTGGTGCCTGCAAAAGGCAGAGGGAGCTCTGACCATGGCCTTGGCCGTGGTGCATCTGCTGGGGGGTGGCTTCATCTGGATGGGCTCTGGGGAAGGGGCCCGCTCGGGGCTCTTGGATTTGAAGAGCTGCTGTGGGAGGTGCCCTGTTGTGCTCTTCCCAAACATGATTGGGTTTTTTTTTTTTCAGGATTTCCAGTTTTGTAGAATTATTAATTACACATGTTTTTGGCAACTCAGAAAACCCACGTTTCTTTTCTATTCTGAATTCCCATGAGTTTTCTGGTTTTTCAGCTCGTCATACATCTTGTCTCATGGCAAAGGATGAGTCTGGATTGTATCTTCTGCTGAACAAAACTCCTTTTCTCTGTCCTGTCCAAAATGGTCACCTTGGGATGGGTGGGGTTGATCATGCTGGATTCAAGATGACTTGGGAGCTATTCTTCCCAGTCTAAAATAATTGTTGAAAACAGGTCAGATGAACTGAGCCCAATGGCCTCTGACACAGGGGTGTGCAGCTAGCAAGGTCGATGGCTTTGGCTGCAGTGAGGTCTAAATGGATAGAGCTGGTGAGGAACCATTCCATCTCAAGTCTCCAAAGTCACAAAAATGATCATCTAAATACGGTCTCTCCTTTTTGGTTTTATTATTCTTCTGTAGTAGGATAGCATCCTGGGTGACCTCCAAATGGTCCAAAACAACCAACCCTCAGCAAAGTCAGAATTACTCTTTATTATAATCCTAAATTTTGGCATGAAGAGTATCTTGGGTGTTCAATTATGATGTTTTTCTGCTAACAGTGCTCATTTTAAACTTCTGCCCACTGCAAAGGCTGAACTCTATACTTGAGATACTTTTAGAGCTGTATTGTCTTACTTTCAGGGGAACAAAACAACCTGCACAAAACCAGCACTCCCTCACATCTCCTGTTAACAAATACTGGAAATGGACTATTTTCACATAGTCTCCTAAAATAGGTGGTGTTAGAATAACTGCAGAAGCCTTGTCTCAAGCTGTGTCTGTCATTTCAGATCCTTTTTAAACGTGTGCTTTTCTTGGTGTTTTTCTAGATTATTTGGAAACCACAATGTGCAGGGCTGGATCTTGGTCCCCCTTATGCACCTGCTCTGCAGAAGGTCACAATCTAGGCCACCATGCCTGTAATTTTATATGTGTGTGTGTGTATATATATATTCAATTTATAATTCTTATCAATGCTTAAATCTGCACTGGGCAGAGCCAGCACGTGCTGTGGATATTCCTGCTGCAATTTTTAAAAAGAAAACGCTGATTGGGAAGTTTTCATTCCTAATGGGATTTGCAAATGGTTGGTGCTCACAGGACAGCATTGAGGGGGGAGGCACATCTGGCAGCTGTGACCCAGCAAGCGCCACCACTTGCTGACCTACCCATGCAATGGGGAATAATAAGATTTAGAAGGGGGTTTTGAGGAATATTCTGGGGTGTTGGAGGGCTCTGTGGTGGGAAAGGTAAGGCTGGTGGTAAGGCAGTGTTGGGCACTGCGTGCAGGCTGGAGCAGGTCAGGTATCAGATACAAACATTCCAAATGTCTGTATGGATGGGATGGTCCAAGCTATCAAAGCTTGTGAGATCAGAACAGCCATAAAATACCCTATAGATTAAAGGCCTGCAAGCTTTACCTCCCAGAGTCTTCTGCTGAGCCCAACAGCATGTGTATAATTTGCTTTAATGGTTAGAAACATCTGCTGTTAAAAGTGATGCTTAATATATTTGGCTTCCACTTCCAGTCATTAGTTCCTTTTATGCCTTTTTCTGCCTAATTAACAACCTTTTAGTACCTGATATTGTTTCCACTGAATGTGCTGCTATATCGTAATCAAGTCACTTCTTAATCTTCTCTTTGATAAACGAAAAAGATCAACCTCTTCAATTCTCTCATTTCAGACATTTTCTGCATCCCTGGAATCACTCTCACAGATCCAGTCTGTATCTCCCGCAGTGTTTTACTAATCTCCTTAAAATGTCGGTGTGGAACCGTGGAGGGCTCTGGAAGGAGTCCCTTGGTGCTGGAGAGGAGGCTGAGCCACCTCCTCACTCCTACTTCCAGCTCCAGGCTTCCTGCATGGACTGAGCACAGGTTTGCTAGGCAGTAGAGACTCATCTTCATCGATATTTAAGATATGGGAGGCTGGAACAAAATGATCTTTAACGTTTCTTCCAACCAAAACCATTCTGATTCTGTGCTTTTACCAAAATCTACTGTGTGTGAGTGGTGCTGCCCACAGTGAGATGATGATACCTTGGCAGTGATGAATTCTCATTGCCCCAGCTCAGCCAGGTAACCAGTCTGAAATCCAATTAGCATATTCACTATTCATATTCTATAGTGCTTTTTGTTTCTGTCAGCATGTCATACAATACTAGGTCAAAATACCTTTTGGACATCAAGGATATTGCTTCTGTGCATTACTAATATCAGATGTGCAGAGAATAAATCAGGTTTGCTTTGCCATGACCTATTTTTCCTAAAACCATGTTGATGAGCATATTTGTGTGTCCTTCAGTTCTCTGCACTGCCTTTCTGCCTTGGACAGATGTCTGTCTCCCTGTCCCCTTCAGGCCATACCTTTGCCTTCTTCAAGCAGAAGACTCTTCCAGCCTCCTAAAATTTCCTCTTAAAAATGAACATCAGCACACAGCAGTTTTCTTAGTTCCCTTAGAGCTCTTGGATACAAAATTATTCAGTTCTGCCAAATTTAAATATCTTCTGGTGCTGGTAGATATTGTTGAATGTTCTTCTCAATTGCTAATAGGATGGAAATGCTTCATCCTTAGAGTGAGTGTTATCCTGCTTGTTCCCAAATGTTCCAGGACAGTGATTACAGCATGTCCATCATATCTGTCTCATTAGCAGCTCCTCCATCTCCACCCAGTGATGGACCCCTCTCCTTTCTAGGAAGAGTCTGGATGTAAATCTTTACTAATCCAACCGCTGAAACTTTTGATTTGGTGAAGAACTGGGCAAACAGGACACAGAAATAGATGGAATGGGATTATTTTATTGTCTTGCATCACTGTTTTCTAAATGCTTCTCTTCTAGCTTGCAGATTCATCATGCAGGGGGAAGATGCCCAGAAAACAGTAGAGAGAAATAGGGGAAAAGAGTATGAAAAGAATGGTTTTTTTTTTTTCCTACTATTTCTTTATCACCCAGGCTTTTCCCTTCTCCTTTCTCCTCCTTGGGGGAAGGATCTTTGGCAAGACAACTCAGCCCTTCCTCTTTGCTATCTTCCCTGCAGCATCCTTTAAGTTGTCTTTGATCTGTGTAACCCACACAGTGTGTCATCAGTTGCATCAGTGGAGGCCAGCCAGGCAATTTGTGATAATCCCAACTCAATTTACATTTCAAATGCTTGCTCTGGGAGCTCATGCCCCACTGTATTTCCTGCAGCCTTCTCCTGCTCCCCAGGACAGACGTTCCTCAGCAGTTTTCCCCACCAAGTCACTAAGGACAATTGGATGCTCCTGTTCCATCTAAAACACCCCCTGGCTTTTTCCTCTCTGGGTGGCAAGCTCATCGTGAAAAGTGGGAAAATTACAATGATCCCGTTGTTCTTAAGCCCTGGGCTGAGGGAGGTCCTGATGGATGCAGCTCCTGTGGCCCTGGGCCTCCCACTGCCCAGGTTCTCCTGGAGGAGCCTCAGCCAAGGGCACAGTGGGGACTGTGTGTGGCACAGGGAGGGAGTGGATCTCCTCTTCCGCTGGTTTCTACCTCATGAAAGGTCTTAAAGTGTGGGTAAGGAGATTATGTGGAGAGGGAAGGTTTGAATTTCTTGCATCCTGGGAACAAGACCCTGAATAGAAAGGATTGGTTCTCCCTTAATTTGAGCTGATGGGGATGGTGGGCAAAGCTGATGGGATTTTGGTAGACACTCTCTTCAAATAGAACTGTGGGAAGAAATTCCAGGGGGTGTGAAAGCAAAAATAACACAAGAAATTCTGGATGTCAGAAGAGACAGCAAGACCCTAAGAAATTATAAAAACTAAAGTACTATTTTCAGGAACTAAATATAACGTGGCTTCTTTGGAACAGCTTGGAGAAATGATTCCTTGGCTCCAAGTGAAGGATTCGAATGGAGGCTGGTGTAGAGAGTGGCGTGGGAGCTCAGCAAGTGCAGGGAAGTCTGGGAAAAGCATGGAGCTGATGTGCAGCCAGGCTTGTAAGGTGATGGGGAGAGCTTTGCTGGAGGCAATGCCAAGCCTTGGCACCTGGCAGGTGCTGGGTGGAGAGGGGAAGGGGCACGGTGAGCAGGTGGAGGTTTCATCCACCCCCCATGAATTTGAACCCAGCTTTCCTAGCTAATCTGAATTTCCTCTGTTTTTAAAAGTTGATTATTTGAAGGCTGGCCTTTATGAGAACCCTTCTGGAGAGGGGACTGGTAAGGAGGGGTTTAGGCCTTATTCTGCCTCACCTCTCAAGGACTTGCCAACATGTCCCATCATGAGACCTACAATAACACCCAACTGCATCTCTGCAGACAGCTCCTGCAAGCAGAAAAAGATTGAAATATCCCTGTTGTGTGGTTGGAATGTAGGGGGAAAAACCCCGCAGCCAGGTTATGAATCACCCTTGTCTCCAACTGTAAGACCAATAGGCCAAGCAGACCTGGAGCTGTGGAACTGGGCAAAGTGATTAATGTCTCTGCAGCAGGGATTAAGCTGAGCCTTAGCTCTGTAACACTGGAATGAAGAGATGGCTTCTGGAATGAAAGGCAGGAAAATCCACACCTCGTGCAGGTGCAGGCCTGTGGGATGTGCAGCCCCCAGAGAGAGCAAGTTGGATGCTGACTCTGCCAGGCTCTGTATCTACTTGTCCTGGGTGCTGCTCTGGTTTTTTGGGAATGTTCTGGTCCTTTTTGCTACCTTAGTTGCTTGTCTTGGAGAAGTCTTTTGCAAGCAGACCTGGCTGTCCTGCTGACTGTGCTGTATATTAATACTTGTGGAGCTGCTGAGCATCCTGGTGATTCCTCATATGGAAAGGCTCTACAGCCTCTTTAATTAACTTAATTTAGACATTAGTGTGTCACAGGGAACATCTCTCATGGGGAAAGTCTTTCGTTTATCACCACTTAGCCAGGGAACTGTTCTATTTTTCATTTGCATGCAAAAGTTCATCTTGGTGAGAGTGAAAATTAACCCTTGGCTCCCCAGCCTGCACTTTGCCTTCCTGGAAGTGCAGATGCATTGCGCAAGGAGCAGCCCTCTTTGCACTCCCTTATAGCATTCCAGAGCCAAATTTTGAGGTGGAATATCACAACCACTGCACTGATGCCAGAAAATCCATCTCTGCTAGCCCCAGGGAAGTGCTGAGCGTGGCGCAGTGGTGTTTCCTCATTTGGCCTTGGCTATTCTCTTTGATATCTCTGGTCACCAAGAAGGAGGGAAAAAATGGGCTTTGGGGAGTTGGTGGAGCTATGAGCCCTCGGAAAGGCCCCTCTTCCCCCAGGAGAGGCAGAGCCTCATGGCAAGCAGTCACTTCACAGCAGAAGCCTTGGAAGCAGACCAAGGCTAATTAAAGCTGGCGTTCACGCCGGCATGCTGTGCCGTGGGTACCTGTGACAGATGGGGGCTGCTTGCCCTGACTGCTAGTGAAGAACATGGTACCAAAATGTTTTTCAGGGGCTGTTCCTGCTTTCGTTCCTGTGGGGTCTGTGTGGGGGAAACTAAGGGTGTGCCCGGGCTGCCTGCAGGCAGCTGTACCTGCCCATCACTCACTGCCCATGTCCTCTCCTTGTCTCACAGGTGAAGGAATGGCTGTGCTTGAACTGCCAGATGCAGCGGGCGCTGGGGATGGACATGACCACCGCTCCTCGTTCCAAGAGCCAGCAGCAGCTGCCCTCCCCTTCGCCGTCCCCCCCCCAGCCCCCAGCCAAGCACCCGCACCCCCTGGCTGCAGACAAGCCCCCCCCAGCCCCCCGCCCCCTGCCACAAGAGCAACCCAAACCTCAGCCCACAACGCCGCAGAGGGAACCGCACGGCCAAGGACAGCCAAAACCTCAGGAGGCGGCCAGGTCCTCCCCGCAGCATCAGGCCAGGTCCTCCCCGCAGCATCAGCAAGCCAAGCCTTCCCCCTCTGAGCAGAGAAAGACGCCGGGAGATGTGGGGCCGAAGCCTGCTGCCCCAGCCCCCGGGGCTGGAGCACCAGAGCAGCCCCAAGAGGGACTCACAGGGAAGCTCTTTGGCTTCGGGGCATCCCTCCTGACCCAGGCCAGCACGCTCATGTCTGTCCAGCCAGAGGCCCCCGCTCCGAGCCAGCCGTCTCCTGGCAAAGTGCCTCCAAAAATTGTCTTCAGCGATGCCAGCAAAGAGGCTGGTCCCAAAGCCCCCGGGGCACAGGGCCGGGCTGGTGCCGCAGCGGCGGCGAAGCCGGGCAAACCAGAGCAGGGTGTCAAGCCAAAGGAAGTGCCGAAAGCAAGGGTCTCGTGCCCCCTCTGCAAGGCGGAGATCAACGTGGGCTCCAGTGAGCCCCCCAACTACAACACCTGCACAACCTGCCGGCAGCAGGTCTGCAACATGTGTGGCTTCAACCCCACGCCTCACCTCGTGGAGGTAAGGGGGCTGGTGGGGGTGGGCATCTTCTGATCCAAGGGTGCATGCTCTCTCCTTGCTTAAAATGGAGAAAAGATGGGGTGCTTGCTTTCTAAGGTCTATAAAAAAGCCTTTAAGAAACTGCTGAAGCCAAGTTCCTCCAGGGGCAAGCTGCAGGGCTGGAGTCCATGGTCCTCTACCTCTTGGCAAAGATGTGGATTTCGTGTGTGTACACTGATTTCATGCTGGTTTCATGCAAGGAGCAGAGCAAGGCGTGGCTGTTAAGGGCACCCCTAGCAGTGCCCACTGCTCCCCAGAGGTGTCCAAGGGTGAGGTCATGCAAGTGCCCATCACCAACTAGCATCCTTCTGTTGCTGTGGATGGAGGCCTGGCCTGACTGGGGATGAGGCTGACAAGGGATGTTCTTGCAGTGAGGCTGCAAGGAAGATGGTACAGGGGAAGAAAGTGTCAGGGCCTCAGCAAGAGGAGCCTGGTTGCAGGACAATGGAATGGGCTGAGCATGGCATGGATGTGGGGATGCCCAGTGTTACCTGGATGTGAACTGGGTGTGCATTCTGCAGCCTGCTGAGATGGAGTGCAAGGAGAAGAGAATGGAGGTTGAGATGGTCTGAAATCCACCCAGTCTTGCCTGTTATAGTTGAGAATGTCTCTGAATTGTTGTGATGCCCACACAGATCATCTTCCCAAGCACCACAAAAGGATCTTAGCCAATTCTAGCCACTGGTGCCTAGAGAGGAGAGTGGTGCAACTGGTTCAGCTGGAGCATCCTCCTACCCCTTCCATCTTGGAAGCTAGGGAGGGCCATCTTCCCAGCCCTTCACCCTCTCCTGTACAAGTGATTTGAGACCCTGACCAGAGGAGGAAGGGCTGCATTTTGCAGACAGTTAAGACCCAGAATTGATAACATCAGCACGTGGAGAAGTTAATGGGAACTTGAAATGACCAGAAGTAGGATTGCTAATCTTGGCTCTGTTCCACGGCAGATAATTACATTTTATGTTCCTAGCTCCTCCCTGCAGTTTCAATTATACCCAGTAATTTTCTGTTCTTCCTGAAACTGCTGCTGCTGCTGCCACTCCTGGTCCCGTTGGTGGTAGAGGAGATGCTCTCCCAGAGTGTTTGTGGAGGTGCAAAACCCCCAAAATGGCCATCTCAGTGTACACAATGCTGTTTTCAATGCCAGTGCTCTGCTCCGGCTGTTGCTCCCACCACTGCCTGCACCCTGCCCTGGGGGCTTGAGTGAGGAAAGCTGTCCAAGTGTTTGTTCTTTGGGTAGGGCTGAACCCCGTGTTGGCATGCCCGTGGGCAGCAATGTGTTCCCAGGCTTCAGAAAGCTCATGGATTGGTGAAAAGGCTTTAACGCTCGCTGGCATCCGGCTGCTAATTAATTAATTAGAGAATTAATTTGGGGTTGGGTTGTAGCCAGTAAAGTGGTGATCTCTGCATGTACCAGGGAAACATGAGCTCCCCTCAGCCCTTGTCTCCAGGGTCGCTAGCTGACACCTGGCATTAAATTTCAGATTTTGAAGGCTGGACTCTGCCTGGATTCCCTCAGCTCTTGAGCTAATGCCTTCAGACGCCCTTGGCAAACCCACCCTGGCATGTATGCTCCTCTTTTGCAGCTCATCCCTGCAACATCTACGAGCCTTCACATAGAATGAAGACCCACCACAAGGTCTTACCCAGACATGGTGCTGTTGTGGGCTTTGTTCCCCTTTACACTGAGCCTTTGTCCAGCTCTGCATGGTTGGGTTGGTTTATGGGATTTCTTTCCATAAGAGTTGAGGAAGAAATGCAACACTTGTGTTTGTGAGTGTTTTCAACAAAAACTTTGTGAGGAAAGGAAAGCATTGCAAGGTCTGTTAATGCGGTTGGGCTTTAGGTTTGCTTGATCTTCTGGGAAAATTGCTCTGTGGTCTGATCTCTTTTTGCCTGCAGCTCACATGGGCTTGTCCCAAGCCCTGAGGTTCATGCAAATATCAGAACTCACTCTTTGAAGTAGTAAGGCTTGATCCATTAATTGCTTGATGAATTAGGACATTGGCTATAAGCTGCCCTTGGAAGCTGTGTGAAAACTAATGAGGGATTTGATCCCGAGTCTGGTAAGTGCAGAGGGGCACGACCTGTGGGTGAGATTGGCAGCACACTCTGTAGGCACCCCTGGAGCCTGGGCAAGGCTTCACCCTGGCCCCAAAAAGCATCAGTCACAGGGAGGGAGAGGGCATGGCCCACAGTGGCCTGGTTTTTGAAGGAAGGATGGAGTTTTGCAGGAAAATAGTACTAAAACCACACGTTTCTGGCAAATAAAATTGTATTGTCACTTCCAGAAAGCAGGGAAAGCTGTTGCCCCTATTTGCAACCCCCTAAAACTTACAATTTACCTGGAAAAATGTGTTATTATACACATGGTATTTTCATTCCCATCCCACTCCTGATCTAAAGATGGAGTCGGAGGCTCTATGTCCCTGCCGTCCCCTCCCACCCTCTGCAGCTGCCTGGGGAGGTATCCAAGGAGCTGCCTCCTCCCCAGCACTCTGTTCAGCCAAGTGCACTCAAACCTACCAAAAGAGAAGAAAACAGTAAAAGTGCTGGTTTTCTGTGAACTCACTGGCTGAGCTGTGCTGAGCCACCCAAAGAAAAGGGAAACTTAAGCTTCTCTTAGTCCTTGCACTGCTATAGACTGATGCTTATGCAGGTGAAGGATGCTCCAAGAGTATCCCATTCATGAGCAGCTGGGTCATGCCTCTGAGCCCAGGGTTTCCACAGGACCTACCAGCAAGGCTGGTTTTCCTCTGGCTTTGGGCCTTGGTGGGCATGATCAGAAGATGCTGGTGAGGACTGGAAGCCTAGGGCATGTGGAGAGTTTAGGGATAAGGGTGGCATTTTGGCAGTACATCCCAGGAGAAATGTGTGGACTCTGGTGGCCCATGGCTCTGAAAGCTGTGGGTGACCAGCAAAGGAATCCCAAAAGCGTGCCTGACTTCCACTTCCTCTGCATGCTTGCCATAATGCACATTACCCAGCTTTAAATAAGTTGTTTATGTGAAATACCAGGAGTACAGGTGCCTGGAGCTTCCTGGAGCTTCCTCCCACGTCCTCACACCTCCTCCAGGTGCTGCATCCTGGGAGCAGTACTATGAGATGTTCTCAAGCCAGAGCTGACACTTTGGGACTCTCCCAAATTCCCTCTCTCCAAATTCCTGGCCTGAGCCCAGTGCCATGCAGGAAGGGAACAGGTTTCTGTTGCAGGAGGACCAAGTACTGGGTCATTTCGCTGGGGACCTTGGAAATATCTCCTGTTTATTGCAGAGTCTGCTGAGGGAACAAGTGATCTGGCAAGAGCTGGCTTGCAGCATGATTGCCCTTATGCTTGCATGATGTTCTCCCAGTAACCCCAGTTGACCCCAATTGACTCCAGGGGTTTTGTATTAAGGACCAAATGAACTATGCATGTTGTGTTACTAAATAAACATGGCAGGATGCCCCTTTGCCTAATTAACCAGCTTGAAACAGGAGCAGTGACAAGTTTCATTGCAGAACACTGCTGATTCCCAGGTGCCAGGCTGTGACTTCCAATGGGCACCTGACCCTCAGGAGGGTCCTCTTTCTGATTTGTGGCACTTGCCATACCTCATCCAGATCCTAAAACTGCTTTTTTTTTCCCCTTGATTTCCCCATGCATTGTAAAAAACATCCTTCTTTTTATAGCACTTGTGTTGTCGTAGGTGGTGCTGCTGCATTGCCCTGCCTGATCTCAACAGTTAATGCTGTTGGGTTCCTTATTACATACATTATATGCATATATAATGTAGTATATGTCTATCATACGTTGGTGAGACACAGGAATGGGTTTCCCAGAGAAGCTGTGGACTTCCCATCTCTGGAAGTGCTCAAGGCCAGGTTGGATGGGGCTTTGAGTAACCTGGTCCAGTGGTAGGGGGGTGGAATGGGATGAGCTTTAAGATCCCTTCAAATCTGGGATTCTGTGATTATCCTGGATGTGGTTTCACAGGATGCAGGAGCAGCATTTGCTTGAGCCCCTCATGGGACATGGGACATGTTACCCCTCTGCTGCTCCCCCTGTACCTACAGCCAGGTCCAAACCAGCCCCTTCTGATGGATTTCTTTCAAAGAGCTTTTGAATCACTGTATCAAATACTGTCTGGAAAGCCCCGGACCTCTCTTTTCATCATGATCCAAGAGCTCCCGCTGGGTAAAATTGGTCCCTGAGCAGAACAGCTCCCCAGGGTGGGATGCTGCACTGCTCAGGTTCGAGATGCTGATGCTGAGGATGGGGCTGACCTGCCCTAGTTGCAGAAACAGCTGTGGCAGCTCCTGCATTCGGCTGCAGGGAGGAATGCCTGGGAAAAGGGACTTCAGTGAGATGAAAAAAGCTCCGTGAGATCAGCCTTTGTGCAGAACAGGGTGTCGCTACCGGCAGCCGGAGGATGGGTTAGAGAAGGAGAGCCGAGGAAAGGTTTTGTGCCAGAATTATTTTGGTGTTGGCACATGGGTTTCAGAGAAGAGCTGAAAGGAGAGCAGGGAGGAGCGTCGGGCTCCTGCCTCACCTGCCCTCCCTGCTGGGAGCCTGTGTTCAGCTCCCGGTGTGCCGTGTCTCCCTGCCCCCTTCCCAAAGGTCCCTGCTCTCGCTGGGAATGTAATTAGCTCCCAGGCAAAGAGGATTAGCAGGGTTAAGAGAGCCTCCAGCTCAGCACTGTCCTGGGGTGCAAATCCCAGCCCCGGTCTGGCGTCTGGGGCCATTTCCCCCTCCTTCCAAGGCAGAAAAGCAGGATATATGTGCCTTAGGAAGAACCTGCCTCTGGCCCTCTGGAGCACAGGTGTCTGTGCTGGAGATCCAGCAGCTCTCCATCTCGGAGAGCCCTGTGTCCTTCATGGGATGATCAGAAATGCTTCCCAAAGAGCTGCCTGCCTTCATAGGGTGACAGGGAGAGTGGGTGACAAGCAGGGACACGGGCTGAAAGTTTTCAGGCATCATTTTTCCATAGGAATCCAGGTCCTGTTGTTGTCCTGTTGTTCCTACCAGGCTCAAAGGGCAGCAGGGACATGCTCTGCAGCTCCTGATGGAGCAGGGAGCAGCTGCTGTCAGTCGCCCTTTTGAGGCTGTTTGCCCAAAGTCGAGTGTCCTGCAATGACGGCTTGGCAGTGTTCCTGGAGCTCACATGGACACTAGGATGGCCTAGTCCCCTTTCCAGGGACAAGAGGAAGAGCAAAGGGCCACTCTTGAAAGGTGGGCAGGGGGTCGGGCCCTTGAGTTTTCTGCAGGAGAAAGAGGTAGCCAGAGATGCAGGCTACAGGGTGCAGCAATTGCTGGGTTTCTCCTAGATTTTTGTGCAGAAAACGTGATTTTAAAGAATACCCCAGCCCTGAGGGTATGAATATTTGGGTCAGTCACATAAACTTAAGTCAAATTGAGAGTTCTGCATAGTAGGGCAGCACGAGAGAAGGCGGCGGTTTTGCTGGCCTGAGCCCTCAAATCCTGTTAAGGGCTGGTAATTAACAGCTCGCTGTGACTCGGGAGTTTTCTGTGCTGCTGAACCTGCTGTAATTGAGCTCATTCCTGCTTCTGGGTTGGGCAGCACTGGGCTCCCGAACAGCTCCTCCTGCAGACATGGGGCTGGAGCAGGGCTGGGGTCATTGTAGCCTGTCACACAAGTCTGAATGAAGAGTGGGGTCCCACCTGATGGGTGATGGGCAGCATCTGTGGGTGTTCCACTCATGCAATCCGTGTTTCTGTGCTAGACCTCACTGCTGGATTTTCTGCTGAACCCCATTAGTTGTTAGTGGGGTGTCTGCTGCTGGCTCTTGTCTTCTGCTGGTTATGTTTTTGGAGCTTCTGGGACTGCACCACACCCTGGGGTTTGCCTTGCTGTGCCTGCTCTCAGCTTCTGGCCACTTTAAAATTATCTTAAGAACTGCTGTTCCTTTCTTTAATCAGTAAAAAAGCACAGATCTCCAGGTTCCTTTCTTGTTTCCGCTGCCATTATATTATTAAGGGACAAATGTCAGCTCTGTGTGGACCCTGCTGATTGATCCTTCAGAGAGAATCGCTGCCCACACTGCAGATTGTTTTCAATGGCTCATAAAACCAAAGAATATTTTTAGAGGGTTGACAGTGGCTGAGCAAAGGTGGGGATTTCTGCCTTCTAAATGAAGATATATTTGAAGTGAATGATGCTTCCCTGATGCCAGGCTGGTTTTCCAGAGCACATTTGCTGTGTCCTAGGACTTGGAGCCACTGCCTGTTGTATTGCTGTGCTCCTGGGCAATCCAGCTGCTTGGGCCAGCAGTGCCAAGGTGTCTCCAGAGCTGTCTTGCCAGGAAGTGAGTGGATGTGTCAGGATCAAAGCCTGAGTGCTCACTGTGGCTCAGGCAGTCAAAAGATTTGGGCTTACAACAGGGAGCCCTTTGGCTCTGGGGAGGTCAGTATTGCTTCTGGGTCAGCCCATGGTGCTGGAGGTGAGGTGGCAGCAGGACAGACATGATGCCTGAGCCTCCACTGCAAATGTCCTTCTCAATAGTCTGTAAGAGCTCTTGGAGCCACTGCCTTGCTGCAGGTTCTGCATTAATTGGTGGTGAAACTTCAGCCGTGTGCTATTGATCATGGTGTTTCCTAGAAAGTGACAAGGAAAAATTTAGGGAAATGCTTTTTTCCTATATAACATGAATAGGTCTTCATAGCACCTCTTCTCCCCAGCTAAGCTTTGACAGCTTTTCCCAGCAAATGCTTATTTTGGTAGGTATTGCAGATCTGCTTCTCGGGGGTGATGTTATTCTGTCTGTGAAACTTGCACAGACTCATCCTTCAGAAAGTCACTGAAGCCATCCTCGAGCAGACAGGGACAGTGACCTTGCAGCAGGGACATGGACACAGACTTACAGGGCTGTCACTGGAAGGGCAGTGGATATTCTCACCAGTTGGGTGCCATGAATATTAAAACTCACCAACATGGGAAGGGCCTGAGTAACTTTCCATCACCCGACTGAGGTTTCACAGTTTGGAACAGCTCCGGGAAAGGCTGAGAGAAGATCAATAACTGCCCTAATGCACCTTGTTAGGGACTTTCTTGACCTTGAGAAGCTTTGAAAAGAGTAACTGTTGTGCACATGAAAGGTTGAAGGCTGCAAAAATAGGCAAAGTGGAAGCATAGAGAGGAAGCAGGACAAACTAAAGCTGCCATAGTGTTTTATAGATTTCAGAAAGGGTTTCATATATATAAGTACTGGAGAGCAAAAAAAAAAACCAACCCAGTTCATTCACAAAATTCAGGTCACCTGGTTCTAGCATAGGGTTTTCTGCCTTTGCTGTTGAAGTCAGACCCAGCAGCCATTCTGGTGAGGCAGCCCTGGAGCTCTGTGCCTCAAGGAGCCTTGTGCCTCTCTGCTGCTTTGGGCAGTGTTGCTGATACCCAGTGCAGCACCAACCCAGAGATGTCCTCTTAGCTCCCCAGATGAGTCTCCCTCACAGGGGGCTGGTGCAGACCTCAGTGCACACCTCACTCAGGCACACTGCTGGCCTGGGGGAAAAGTGAGGGGGTTCCTGTGTCATCCTCCTAACGCTGTGCCAGGTGCAGCAAAGGGCAGCAGATGATGGAGGAAGGCAAGGGAAGAGGAGGGCAATGGTACAGAGGAGGCATGGAGCTCTCAGGGGAATGGAGACAGCCTGGACACTCATTCCTGCTCCTGCTGTGTCTTCTATTGAACAATGAGTGTCGGAAGAAGCTCAGAATCAGTCCCCAGTGGGGAGACTGGTACCCAACATCAGCAGGTTATTGCCATCTCTACCCTGGGAGACAAAGTGCTTGGCTCAGAGGGGTCTGGATCACACTTGGGTCATGTTTGTGATGATCAGCTTCATGAGGTGGCTCCTCGGGGTCTGGTAGGACATGGCAGCACTGACCCCTGAGTCCAGAGGGAGTGGGTGGGCTCCTGTGTCCTAGAGCTCTCCCTTGCCCACAGCAGAAGCTGCTGGTGGAGGTGGTGGTAGACACTGCTCTTACAAAGGCAAAAGGTGTGGGGGGGTTGGATTGGAGGGAACCTTTGGAGCAGCGTGCTCTGAGGAGCACCATGGGGGCTGGTGGTCCCTGAGCAGGTACCAGCAGCAGATGATGATGGGACCACCTAAATCAGAGTCTTGGTCTAAAGCTGTGATGGGCAGACAGAGAAACAGCTCTTTTAGTAGGAGATGGTGGTGAGAGGATTTGGCTGTTCAGCTCTTATTTCCACCCCTGGGAGCAGCCACAGCTTATCCTGATGGGCTCACAGACCATTATACAACCTGGATCTTTCTTTTTTCTTTTTTTTTTTAATAACACGCCATGTTAGTGCTTTATTTGGGAACATGTTGGGACACTTAATCGAGCGTTTAATTGGCTTTGTAACAGTGGATTTCTGAGTGGGCTGAGGAGGAGGCAGCTTTAGGACTGGGCTGCAGTGAGGATGCTGAATTTTCCAGCTGCGGTGGGAGTGTCTCAGACTGAGTTTCCTGGTGTTGATCCACTTAGCAAAGCACCATCGTTTTTCCTGTTGAGCCCAGTGGCATTTTGCAGTTGTATCCTACAGACTTAAGGATCTGTAAGGGTCCATGGAACAAATTGAGAGTGAGGAGAGGGGCTGCCAGCGGTGAAGTGTGTGGCCGTGCCGGGAAAGAATCCAGCGGGAATGCTGATAATGGGATGTGATTGCTGGGGATGGGTTTTGCTAGCTCAGGCCAGGCTCTTACGTTGATTCCTTTCTTGCCACATCCAGACTCTGCTGGTAAAGTTCACGGGCAGGACGAGTCCACGTGGGCAGCTTGGGAAGGACATTGGTGCTGTGCTGCTGAAAAAAGCCCAAGCCTTTATCACAGTGTGTGCTACTGAAGGCTGTGTCCTTCTGTAAGGATGAGCAGGACCAGAAAAACAGTTTGTGGTATCTAGAGCTCAACCAATGCAGGGATTCACCCTGGTTTAATAGTGTTCCACATATCACATAGTTCAGGATTCAGCCCTTGCTGTGTGCTGGGTTGCCCTGTTTTCCCAACTACACGTGTGCTGGGGCAAGCCATGCAAGGGAAGGACTAAGATCCCATCTCCCAAGGTGTGCACTGGGTGTTGGACAAAACGCTGCTGGGCAGGAAGAAATGACATTTATTTCTATGGAAAGAAATGGCATTCTTGGTATGGTTAAATTTACTGCTCAGGAGGTGGCCAGCTGGGTGTTCCTGTTCTTCTTCCATGAAATGATAGGATCATGGAATGGTTTGGGTGGGAAGGGATCTTAAAGCCCATCTGGTTCCAATCCCCCTGCCATGGGCAGGGATGATCAGGTTGCTGGTGAGGCTTTGCTGGAGGGACACAAGCCTGTCCCATCAGGTGGCACTGCCAGGACATGGGGGATGGGGAGCTGGGCCCTCACCATCATCCCTCTCCTCAAGTGTCCCTGCTTTGCAGCATAAACTCTGTTCTCCCGTGAAACAAAGCCTTCCTCTGTGCTGGAGAGAGGCCTTGTATAATTAATGTTGCCAGGGGAATCGAGGTGCTGCAGTGCCCAGGACTCACCCAGGCTCCAGTGCAGCATTCTCTGCTGGGCAGCAGCGAGGAGCCAGCACTGCAAGCCAGGGCACTTCAGCCTCTTAGTTCAAAGCACAAAACCTCACAGCATGTGAAAAGGCAGAAAGCTGAATGGACCAGAGAGGCACAGGAAGGAGCTGCTTCTTCCTCCTCCTCCTGGCCTGGTTACTGGGCTGATGAGCTGGGGAAGGTGGATGGCACCAGCCTGATGCAAAAATAAACACCAAAGTGAAATGGAAAATGAAAGCAAGCTCATTCTTTGAAGCATACCGAGGCTCTGAGCATGGGAAGGTCTCTGAATGGATATTTTGAGCAATGTTTCATTCTTACATTACCCAGGTGGTTTTCAGTCTCAATGCTGGAGTTATTAGTATGGCCTGTGGCCACCTCACATTTCCAATGATTTTTCTGTCACAGGGGTCAGGGACTGAGTGGAAACGCATGATTGAATGCCTTTTTGGCTGACATTTACTATGTAAGTTGAGAGAAAAGTGTTTCACAGGGACAGTTTGTCTTCTGGAGATATGAGACCCTTGCAGAAGGGGTGTCCTCATGTGGCACCCCAGGGCAGGTGCTGGGTGGCAAAGCCCCAGATGCAAGAAATGGGTTTATTCATACTAATTTTCTGTTCTCCCAGAGGAAATTCTTGCGTGGCTTCTGGGGACCCACATCCTGGCATGAGGCAGAGCTGGGTACCAAACCTTTACAGGCACTTTTGACCTCCTCCAGGGGGTTCATCTGCCTCTTACCTGCTTAAAAACCTTGTTACAGGACCTTGTGAACCCTGGCTTCCTCCATCTGCATTTTCTCCACAGAGCAGGAGAGGGAATGACATGTCTCTCCATTTTCCACTCCCTGTTCATTTCCCAACCTTCAGTCAACCCGTTCAGCACAGATCAGCATCCCTGCCCCTGTCATTTAACCTGAAACGGCTTCCTTTTCCTATGTGTCCCTATTTTTCTGTGCCGAAGAGCAGCTGCTCCTCTGGGCAGACAGAAGCCATGCTGCAGCTTCCTTGGTGGTGAGACAGGATTCCTTAAAACCCAGATGCTTCCATAGTCTCTTTCTTCACATAGGGCTGTAAACTAGCTCCTTTCAAAAGATTGGGAGTGTAGGAGGGATTAGCCAGGAGGTGCCTTTATTAACGTAAGTGATTGTAATTGTAAACCAGGGCATTAACAGAGATGCTTATGCTTGATCCAGCAATGATTGCACTCCTTTCCTTCTTCGATTTTTATCCCTTTTCTGCTCCTGTGAGCAAGTGGAAAAGCTTTTCCAGAGCTTGGGCTTCCGCTTTTCCTTCCCTTGTGTGTTCACCCTGCAATATTTAGAAAGCACAGGCAATATTTAGAAGCCACCAGGGGATAAAATGCTCCATCAAATGTGTGATAATTCCCTGGGAAAACGGGGAGTTTTTAGGAAATGTCCCTTGAGAAACTGACAAAGCTAAGGAGAATGCCAGAGGCTGGGCCAGCAAGGGCTGCAGTGTCTCCAGGGGCCTGCCTGCTTCCTAAGGACATGGATTGCTCCATGCAAACTGAATTTCTCTCTGCTGGGAGGATGGTGAGGCCCTGGCACAGGTTGTCCAGAGAAGCTCTGGATGCCCTGTCCTTGGAAGTGTTGAAGGCAGTCTGGATGGGGCATGGAGTAACCTGGTCTAGTGGAAGGTGTCCCTGCCCATGGCAGGGGTTGGAACTAGGAATGTCCCTTCCAACCCAAACTGTTCTAGGATTCTATGATCTCCCAGAGGGAATGCTAGCATCTCCTTGGGACTGAGCACCTCCAGCACTGGGGGTGATGATAGGGGGTTCTACCTGCAAGTGGCTGCTCTGCCGCCCAATTAATCTTAATTTAAAATCCCCCAAATTTTAAAGGCAATCCTGGCTAATAAGAAAATGGATTAGAATTGGGACACAAAGTTTAAAGAGGGAGCGTAGCCACACCCTCAGGAAACTGAGCAGGAGCTCATGTGCCTGCCCTCAGGCAAAAGGACATCCAAAATTATTTATTACTTTGTACTTTGCCAAGAGTTTCTAAATATGTTGTTTGAAATGGCACCTAGAGAAGTGACATTTTCTAGGCAGTACACAAAATGAGCTGTTGTAAGTAAGCAGCCCATTAACAGGAATGCTGGCACCTTCTCTTTGGAAAAAAAAAATCCTCCTTTTGGGTTGTTAAATAGTTGTTTGAAAACTGAATGGTGGTTGGCTTATGTTCCTGATGCAATCACAGCCAAACACAGGTGCGCTGAGAGCAGCGGGAAGCTGGAATTCCCAGCGAGGGCAATGCCAGGAATCCAGGAATTAAATGTGCCCCCAGCCTGAGAACAGCAGCTTGAGAAGCTCAGCCAGGGGAGCCTCCTGCACCAACAGAAGGGAATATCAAACTTCTTAAAAATCGCTTCAATTCTTTGTGTGGCAGAGTGGAATTTTGTATGGGTGGGCAGAGGGGTAGCCCAGAGCTGGACTTCCTGCTCAGCTGAAATGCATTTCCGTTCTGAGGCTGTTCCTAGAGCTGATTTTAAAGCTCTTTAGGAGCTCCTGGAAACAATTCCCCAGCAAAGCAAATAGTTTCAACTAATTAAGAATCTGATGAGAAAGCCCCAGATAATACTTTGCAACTTAAACAACTTTCTGGAGTGTTTGGAAGAGAAACCATTTGAAAGGTGCAGCTGCTCTAGTTATATTTTGTGCGTTGGAGGGCAGAGTGGAGGCCCAGGGATCCGTGGGACACGGCTGTGGTTACTGCTGTGCTTTCTCCTGCTAGTCACAGTGGATGTGGAACCAGAAGGGGACAGGAGGAAGCTGGGATGTCATGGCTCTTGTCCCCTGTGGATAGCACCTCTGAACATCCCTGCAGCCACGCTGTGGGGTTCAGCCTCCGGGGCACAGGGGGGCTGTGCTGGCAGGTGGCACAGGGTCGGTGTGAGTAAACCACCTTCCTGCAGTCCAGGCTCAGTGCTGGACTGGACCCTGTGTGCTGCTGTCGCTGTCCCCAGCTCTGCAGAGGCTCAGAGAGGCACAAAGCCCAGGGTGCTCTGCAGAGCATCCCCTGTGTTTCAGGCAGGGAAGATGTAGCCCTGAGAGGTGTTCAGGCTCACCCACGCAGAAATCCCTGGTGACACTGGGGAAGGGAACAGTCCCAGCTTCCCCCAGCCCTGTGAGCAGGAGCCAGTGGACCCCAGGCACCCTCTCACCAGGGCTGGAAGCCTCTTCAAGGGCTCTGCCTCCTTTGCTGAGGATTATTTCCATTCTGTTTCTGCCTCACTGAGGCCATGCTGAGCCAGCGCCAGCTGTCCCTGTCTGTGCCAAGCTGTATTTGGGAACCAGGGCAGGCTTTTCCCTGTCTCTCCTCTCCAAGGCTCTAAGTTCCCCCACCAGCGAACCCTTGAGCTGCCTCAAAACTACTTCTGGCCACGGCCATCAAAATGCACCAGACCCCTCAGCAGAGCATGGGGCTGTATTTCCAAAGCGTTCTCCTCACTGCTGCTTTGCCTCCTCATCTTCCCACTGCCATCTGCTCTGCCTGCTAAAATAAGGCAGCGTGCTGCGGGTGAGCAGTGCTGTGCTCAGGGAGCCTCTGCTCTGCCCAGGCTGCTCTGCACAGGAACCCTCTGCTGGCCATGGCATGGCCTCTGGGAATGGGAGGGGAGGGCTTGTCTTGCCCCCTCCCTGTCCCAGTTTCAGGTTTATCTCTCTAAGTTGATGGAAAGAGTGGTACCCACCCAGGGTGATGACTTGCAAATCTGGTTTCACATCGTGGAGATTCTCCTCTCCCACCTGGGGCAAATGGTGACTTGCTGAGACTGGATGACCAAATTTTAGATAGCTTAAGTAAAATAAACCCTACATTAGGAGACCTTAAGTCTCTGGAGAATGGCCCAGGTCCTTCATGCTGCTCTCATCCCTTGATGCCCTCTCCTGTGCTTTCCTTGTGAAGGAGTTACTGTAAGGAAATAGATATAGGACCACCTCCACCACCCTTTTCCCTTGAATGATGAAAAGACTCAAAGATAGATTTTCTTTGCACCAAAAATGTGAATACCCAGGACAGGATGGGAATTGCTCTGTGTCCTAACACATGGCAGAGCACAGTCCTTCATCTGCTTGTGTGTTTCTCACAACACAAAACCAAGAAGAAAGGTGAGGTTGGGAGGAATTTTGAAGATGTTTTGCCCAGTTAGCCCAGAGACCTCATTGCCATGGGATACTGGAGGAGGGAGTACAAGAAAACACTGGAACACAAAGGGAAGATTTGGGGGAATTGGTGATGCCTTTGGGAGACATAAGAGGGATTTCTTCATTTTAGAGATCTGTTTTGGGATTTTCAGATGGGATCACTGAATGCTTTGTATTCTCCCATGCAACAGCTAGCAGCCTTTGGCCATTATTTGTGCCATGACTGGGAGTAAGTAGCAGTCTCTGAGCCCTGACATGAAGGGCTGTTATAGGCTTTTTTTTTTTTTTTTAGGACATTTTAATTGTTTGGAGATCAAAGAGTACCTGGTTCCCAAGCCTGTCGAAGCAGTAAGCAATGATTTTTGAGGGGTTTGGTTGACTCAAAGACAAAATATTCTCAAAGAAAAGCAAGTTTGGCAAAGAAACGAGGTATTTGGTTTGGGAACGACCCCCCAGAGCCTGGATGTGGGTATGAGGACAGGACCTGAGGTGTAGGTTTGGCCGTGGCTCTGCAGGTGTGGGCTGTGTCTGAGCCAGGGCAGGGGCAGGCGCTGGAGCTGCAGGCTCGGTGAGATCCCACCGGCTGCTGGGAACAAACACCCGCTCTGGGCCTGCGAAGGAGCTGTGAAACTCCCCTCTTTACATAATCCCCTGGTTTACTCAGAGCTGTTAAGTATGACCAACAGTCATCTGTTTGCCGAGAGCAAATAGGACATGAGGAGAAGAGGAGCAAACTAGAGCTAGGCTGAAGTATTTTTAACAAATCTGGGTTTTTCTTCAGGCTGGAAGTCAGGGGAGTGTTGCCAGCCTTTAGAGGAGCAGGTTTCTGCAGTGGCCCCCAACTACTCTTAAAGTGGAGCTTCTTAAATTACTTAAAGGGTTTATGTGAGGTGGTTCCTCTTGTGGCTTCAGGAGCCACAAAGCCCCACAGGCATCTGTCTGTCTGCAGAAAGGGCAGCTGGGGAAGGAAATGCCTTCACAGATCATATTAAATTGAGTAAACATGTGATTCATATGATTTTCTAAATTTTTTTTTAAAGCAACCATTTTATGTGAAGTTCACCATTTCATTTCCTTTTGGCTTCTCAGCTTTATTCTGTCTGCATTTGCTCTTGAGATGGAAAATTGCAGCTCTTCCACCCCAGCAGCTGTAGCCAGTTCCTTCCTCCTGGCTCCAGAGAGACTCAGTTATGCTGGTGGGAACATCCGTCCATCCATCCATCCAGGTCAGGGTCACCTGATCAAACCACCACGTGCCTGCTGGGGGCTATCAGCTATTCCTAACAGAAGTTTAAGTTAAAATAAGGTGGCTTTCAAAAGAATCTGAAGTTTAAAATAAGTTTTGAAGATGATGAAAATTGAATTGGCCTCACCAAGACACATTATCCCTCCGTAGGCAGCTCATGATTCCTGACTCCATCAGGGTGCCCAAAATGTGGGCTGTAAGGAGTCAGGAAACACTGGAGATGAGGACAGATGGTGAGGATGGGGGAGGATGGCTGGGAACTGTACCCCCAGCAGGTGGGAGATGCTGGCCCTGCCACTCCAGCTCTGCCATGGGCAACAGGTGAGGGGATGGGAGAGGGTGTGCAAGGCATGAGTGTGGAAAGATGCTGCTGTGTATAATTTGGGAAGTAAAATGGCTCATTTATCTCCATTGTAAAAACTCATGTTTCTAGAACGTTTCCCAGCCTTTTAGTGTAATAGTTTATTGACCTGCACAGCAGTGTGAAAGATTATGGGAGTTAATTTTTCAAGCTTATCACTTGATTTATTCCATAAAGGTAGTTCATTTAATTAAAATATTTCTGCTGCTGGAATTAGGACTCACAGCCTTGAAGCCTGGAGCAGGATGCGTGGGCTTTTTTGAAGCAGCAGTCATTTAATGTGGTCAAGCAGCACTGCCCACAGAAACCAAAGCATCCAGTCCTCAGGCACACATGCATTTCTGGGCAAAAATCCTGGATGCAGATATTTCCTCCAGTGGTGCATCTGCTCCCCATGGAAGGACCATGGGAAGAGGGATTATCTAATAAAACATAATCATTTTTAAATCTTGGAAAGTTTTATGTGCAGGTACTACAGGATGTTGGTTTGTGATGTCCTCACCTTCCAGGCTATACCACTGATGGCTCCCCAGCCTGCTTAGAAAATGATCCCTTGTGATCATGAAAGAGGTTCAAACCCAGTTTGCTGCTGCAGGACTGCTTTGGGGTGAGGGGCAGGGGACTCTGCAGCTCCTAGGGGGAGGAAGCTGAAGCTTCTGAGATGCTGCATTTCTGGTTTGGAAATGAGTGTCTGATAGACACTTGGGGCTCTCTGCAATTTAAAACAGAGCAATCAGGCAGCTTGAATCTGCTTTTATCAGATGCAGCAAATTACTGGTTGTATGGCTGGATATTTTAGTCAACACTAGTGCCTATGAAAAAAGAAGGTTTTGGTTAAATAAGACTCCTCTGATAAACTTAGCTTTTCTTGTATTTTCTTCCATTCTGTTGGAAAAACACATAGAGTATTTGTTTTCTGCAGAGTCGGCCAGGTTTCCCTTAGCAGGCATTATTTTTGCTGCAGACTTGAAATCTTCGGCGTGCAGATTCAAGTGGCTCATGAGGACTCACAGTTACTGTGTCAAACGTGTGTGAAATAGCCACAAGGAACATCTTGCACCTACACCACACCTGCTTCAACGGGAGTGGGGTCCATGGTGACTGGATATGGGCTCTGCTAGACCTGCTTCACATCTCCTGGGCATTATTGTGGGATTATTACCATGCAGCTGGTGTTCAGAGATGCTCCCACTGCTAGCCTTGGCTGAGAAATACATCCTGATAATGGGCATTGTTAAAGATAAGGCTGGTTGGCAGGCTGATAAATCTCGTTAAGGAGCACCTGATCACAGAGTAAATTACAATGCATGGCCAGATCGATTCAGACAAAAATGAACAATATATTACTTCTTTATCAGCTGGGGAGAGTAGACTCCTGGCTCAGTGCTAGTGGGTTTGGGTGCAGGGGGGGGAGCTGTGCTGGATGGCACTGGAGCTTGCTGAGAAGATGCAGCTTCTCAGTGAGTGAATCCCAGAGCAGGAACACAGCAGAGTCCTCAGGGAGGGTGCCCTGGAACAACTGGTCTGTGTGTGGGTGAGAAGGGACAGGGAGCTCGGACACGGTGGAGAACAAGAGCTGCATTCCTCTCTTCTGCATGGTTAGATGATTGTCATCCCAGTCTGGTCTGCAATGACTATAAATGATCCAGACAGCTCTATAAGCACCACATTGGAGCAAAATGGGAAAATTAGAGCCTGCCGTCCTTGGGACAGCCATAGCTAATCTGTGAAAACCAGACCAAACCCTCTGCTGCTTTAATACCGTCGCCTGGATTTTATTGTGAACAGAAAATCTTCTTAATACTTCATCCATTTGGATCCAGTCTCTCAGAACTGAGCTGGTAGTTAATTTAGCTCTTTCTCCGAGATGAAACAGAGAGGAATAGTAAGGCTCAGTGAAAAGGAAAATGAAGAGTGCTTTCAGCATCAGATTTGCTCTCTTGTTCCTCCTATTTTCCTTTTTCTTAAACACTCAGCACATGCTTACTTGTCACCTCCCATCGTTGCACCTCCAGCTGTCCAGCTTGGACATGACTTTCCTCCCACTCCTCTGAGATACTCCATCTTGAGTCCATCCCAGGCCAGGGGCAGTTTTATCTCTACCATCTCATTGCAGAAGGAAACATCAAGTAATGGTCAAGGTGGCAGAAGATGTGTGGTGATAGCCAATGGCCAAGAAAAAAACAGGAACACATCCAGACTGGAAATAACAACAGAGATAAATGAGTGTCAAAGCTGCTACCCAGTGGTGGGTGCTGTGGGAAATGAAAGGTGAAATGTGGGATTTAGACCAAAGTGCTGAGGGGTGCAGATGGGAGTGGCTGATAGTAACAGAGGGAATGGCCCATTGGGGGAGGTTGGGGGCTGGCCTCCTTGTCTCCTCACCATCTCCAGGGAAACCCACTCGTGTTGGAGGAAACTCCACCACCGTGTCCCTGCTGGGAGGTGGCAGGGTTGCTTCCCGTTCCCAAAGGCAGCTGGTTTATTGCTGGATGTCTGTGTTAGTGCAGGAGCACAGCAGTGGCACTGCTGCTCAGCAGGCCATTCCCAGGGCAATGGATGCTCACCCACAGCCCTGGGAATTGGTCCCATGGCTTTTAGACAAGCCAAATGCATCAAAGTGCTCTCCTCAATATCCTACTGATTTTTTAATTTTATTTTATTTTTTTTAATCTAATGAACTGGAAGGAAATATGTTGAGTGGGGAGGGATGTCTATATATATTCTGCAGAAGCACCGGTTTCCAAATTTTGGACAGCTGTGTACCCTTTTTTAGCAGCCCCTTCACACAGCCCACACTGCACCCAGGCTCTCGCCTTCGGCAGGTTTGGAAATACGCTTCCTTGATTGCAAAATAGTTTAAATCCTTTGACTGAGAAACATTCTTGCCGTTCAAAAAGGATTTTATTCCTTTTTTTTTTTCTTTAAAGCTCTAAAAATACAGAAGGTGCTTCCTGCCGCAGCAGCTGCCCTAATTTTGGAGGGGATGGAAGATGGGCAGGGATGAGCAGGGGGGAGCCTGGCTCGTGGCTATGGCTGCACAGGGATGCAGGTGATGAAATCCTTCCAGGGTGGGAGCTGCTGGCTCTGGGGCTTCAGCTGGATGCCAGAGCCAGGGGTTTATTCTGGGTCCCAACCAGATGTCCCAAACAGGTTGTCCAGCTGGCCCCTTGGCATTTGGGTCAGTCAATGTGAGCTGCTTTTCCAGTTCTGTGGAATAAAATTTTTGGGGCCCAACAGTGAAATAACAATATCCAAAAGTAATCTGAGCTTGACTAACACCATAGTTCCTGATAATGTGGTAACAATGGTGGCATTTTCCTCAGCTTCTGTCAAGACAGATTTGGGAAGGACCCTTGCTGGAAATCCTGGGACAGCCCAGGGGACAGCAGAGCAGGATACCTGTCCACAGGTCAGCACCCCAAAAAGTCCATCTGTTTACTGCAGCAGGCAGTGGTGCCGGGGAAGAGTCTGGAGCAGAAGTCCTTTGAGGAACAGCTGAGGGAGCTGGGTGGCCTCAGCCTGGAGAAAAGAAGGTTCAGGGGGAAACTTCAACTCTCTACAACTACCTGAAAGCACATTGTAGTCAGGAAGGGGTTGGTCTCTGTTCCCAAGTAACAAGTGCTAGGATAATGGAAACAGCCTCAAGTTGTGCCAGGGGAGGTTTAGATTAGGTATTAGGAAAAATGTCTTTGCAGAAAGTTTCTCAAGCACTGAAACAGGCTTTCCAAGGAAGTGGTAGATTCATCATCCTTGGAAGGATTTAAAAGACATGCAGATGTGTCACTTGGGACATGGGTTAGTGGTGGCCTTGGCAGTGGTGGGGTAACAGTTCAACTCGATCTTAGAGCTCTTTTCCAACCTAAACAATTCCATAATTCTGTGATTCCGCCTCCACTTCTGGGCAGTACCTCCCCAGGATGGGATGCCCTGACCCAAGGTCACAGCCAGTGGGGTTTGCAGCTGGGCAAGGAGCTGCAGGTGGTCCAGGCTGGCCATGGTGGTGCCAACCCCACCTGCAGCTCTCCTGCAGCCACAGAGGCTTGTGATGGTTTCCCCTCGGCGTGGCGGCGTTCACCGGCCCGGCCAGCGGCCAGTGCAGCGGAGTAAGCTGGACTTGGCAAGAGACAGCTATTCCTCGAAGGAGAGCGGAGGTAGCATTGCTATTACTCATCAGTCAAAGACTTTCAGCTGGAATAATCCTCTGCTGGCTCTGTGGAGTCTCGAGCTGCAGGGTGGGAGGCTGTGAGCCCCGTGGGAGCTGTTTTGCTGACCCTCGGGCTCTGCCGTGGTGGGCTGGTGCATCCCTACTGCAGCCAGAAGCAGGGAGCATAATCCCTGGGATGGATGAGACGTGCAAGAGGAAGGGAGAGGCAAGGAACAGGACTGTGATGGCCACTTTGGCACCTGGCTGTTGTCTGGCTGCCCATCTCTACTTGCTTTCCCCTTTCCATGGCAGTAAAGGGGATGGATTGTGGAGCTGACATCCTGCTCCTGCTCCAGGTCCCCTCTGGGTAGATTTGGGGAGGAGAGGGAGCACTGGTGCAATACACACCATCTTCCCTGCAGCTGTCATTGGGCTGGGAGATGCCTCTGCCCATGTCCTTCCCTTCCAGCAGCTCCAGTGCTCTGCCATCCTGTGCAGCTTCTTCCATCCTCTCTTTGTGTCTGTTTTCCACCTGAGAGAGGTCCCTGCACAGAGAAGGGATGAAGTGGAGCAGATGGGAGGCAGAAAACAAGCCCTGTGAGGCAGAGCTCATCCCGGCGAGCTCATTACCCTGTGCTACTTTTAATCACATTATTGCAGTGTGAAGACCATCAATACATCACATACATTTAAAATAGAGCTGGGGAGGGACCATCAGCTCCATCAGCCTGAGACAGGCCACAGGAACAGATAAGAATAGTCTGTTGCTGGAAAACACATCACTGGGTGGCTTAGTCAAACGCTATATATAGCAAGGGATTGAAATAACTGTGGTGACTTTCAGGGGAGCTGATCTGCAGGCCCGGGGTTGTGCTAAAACTTGCCCAGTTGATGGTAATGAAGTCAATTAGTGTGCAGCAGTTGACAGCTGAGGAGACTCAGCTGCCCGAGGTGTGTGCAGTCCCCTCTCCGCCTGTCCCTGCGGGTGGACTTGGGAGCCCGTGGCATTTCACTGGGAGTGGTGTTCCACGCTGTGGGAGAGGGAGCCAGGCAGGGAGAAGGGTGTGTGGGGAGCTCCACTTGCTCCCCCAGCCTGGCAGACATCAGTGTGTGGCCACTGGGCTCCAGGGACATGACCTGCTCTGCTGACCGCTGTCTGGGCATTCCATTTAGTGCTCCTTCTGTGTTTACAGATTATATATATATATACACACATATATATATGTATCTACACATGTGCTAGGCTTCAGAAGCAGCATTGCAGTTAGCAAGCACACATGCAGACAGTTTGACATCTAGCTTGAGTGGAATTTTGAGGTGATTTTAGAGCAAAAAAGGCCTAATCAGGGTAATGAAGTACCCCACACTTCCTGCCCTGTCCTGTCTCCTGGAGGTGGCTGTCAATGGTGGTGTGGGACACACTACCCCACACTCTCCCCAGGGATGCCCCTGTCTGCACACTGCCCCCAATTTTCCTTGGTCTCAGTCCCTTCCTGGTACTGGGGCACCTGAGTTCCCTCTGGTCTGTTCCCACTACAGATGCAGATCCCACAAGCACCTCCTTCGTGTGCTCCATCTCTCCTCCTGATCTCGGGTGCTTCTGCCGTCACAGCGCACGTTTTGTTTCCTTGCCCTCGTTTCAAATCCCATCACTGCCTCAGCCTCCTAGGAGAGATAAGGGCTGGGGCGGAGGTAAAACCAGGCCTGTGGTTGCCTGCTCATGGCACATGATTGTTCAAAGCACCCTTTGTGAACAGGCCCTGGTCGGATTTTTTTGTACATCCTCCCGTCTGTAATCAAGAATCCCAGAGAAGAGCCTTTGGCACTGGTCATACACACACACCCCTCTCGCGTCCCAAAAGTGTGGCAGCTCAGTCAGAGGTGCTTGGCAGAGGTGTGGGGAGGGAATTTGGAGGGGCTCTGGAGAGTTCCTCTGGGAGATTGGTAAGAATCCAAGGGGGAGTGAGCATCAGCCTGTGCTGGGGCATTGGCATCTGAAATGAGTGAGCAGCAGGGCTGCCCAGGAAGGCTGCTGGCTGAGAGAGCTGAGAGAGGGAAGGGCACAGGAGCGCTTACAAGGTGGGGAACCTGCCAGCCCGACCTCCAGCATTGCCTGAGGTGGGTCTGAAACAGCCCTGGCATCCAGTGATCGAGCATGACTTACTCCCTTTCCTTTAACACTGCGCTAAAAGCCACGCACAGCATGGACAGAGCTGCAGTGTTCTTAGCACAAGGATGCAGAGTGTTAGGGAAGTGGGATCACACGGTGAGATGCCCCCATTTCTGCTGTGGGAGGGTGTGTGGAAGGTGTCTGGTTGTCAGGAGCCCTCCTAAAGGGAGCTTTCCTTCTAGCAGGGCTGAGGGCTTGGGAAGTGATTTTATGAGGTTCTTGTTCATTTGGATCTTGATTCAGATACCAGAAGTGTTTTCCATATTTTCCAGGCATCCATCTGTCACAGTGATGAGCCCTGCACAGTACTTGTCAGCAAATAAATGAAATATTCTGGTGAGATTCACTGCATTTAATGCTGGGAGATGAGATCTGGCTTGTGAGATCCTTGTACCTCATGCTGCTTTTCTTATTTTGTACAGATTTTTGTCCCAGTATTTTAAGAGATTCTGTTTTGATTGTGTAAAATAATGCTGTAGAGCATAAGTAACTGGGCACAGTCCCAGGGGTGAGATTGTGGGGAGCAGTTTGTGTGGGGATAAAGACCATGGCTGAGCATCTTCCAGGCACTGGAGAGGCTGAGCCAAGGGGCCTAGGGGCTGATGGGGGTGGTGGGACTGGTAACCAGCAACTAACTGGGGAAGCTAGGAAGCTTCTGGCACCACTGGCTCCCACCAAGCCTCTCAGACCTCCAAGTCACTGAACAGAAGATTCATGTCGAACTGTGATGCAGAAGCTCTCTGGCTCCATCATTAAAAAAACCCAGCGGCGCTGGGGGAATTCAGCATTTAATTAACTTGCCAAGTGATAACGTTGAACAGAATTATACAGGAAGACTTCTGTTTTAGTTAATTATAGTTTTGTTGTCACCCGTTAGTAAATTAAAACAATGGCAGGGTAAGACCCGGCGGAGGTTGGCGAGCACGGCTGTGGCTGCCTGCCAGCCCTCTCTGGAGCTCTGGGGAGGCCAGGTGCACCCCCATCCCTGCAGCCCTCACTGCTGACCCCCCTATCCCACACCCTGCCTGGCCCCCAGGAGGGAGCATGGGCAGCCATGGGCACAGCACTTGCTGCCCCTTCAGCGGAGCCAGCAGGAATTGTGGCCGGATCCGGCATCCCCTGATGCCACTGGCATGGTGCACAGTTGGAAACTGGCACGGTCATCCCACTTAGATACAATGTCTTAAAGGAAGCTGCCTTTCCTCAGTCCCTCATGCCCTGCATCCAAGGCTCTGTCCTGCCTCTCGTGATCTCACCAGCACTGATTGTCTCTCCAAAAACTCAGTTTTTCTGTCTCTTCTGCAAATCCCAGTATATAGGAGGCAAGGAAAGCAGGGAGCCCGAGGAATCAGGGCAATGACCCTCAAAGGCTGTAAGCTGATCAGCAGCTGGGCTGGGCAGCCCCCAGCAGCCTCACCCCCCTGCCTTTGGCTGGCAGTGTTCCAGTGCCTGCCATGCCAGTGCCTCTTCATTTCAGATGGCATCTCAGGCGCGCTTTGGTTTCATCCCTCTTCTTAATTATTGATGCTTTCCCCCGCCTGGAGCCCGCTCTGCATCCCAGCAGTGCTGCCCCATCTTCTCTGCGTGCCACAGCCTTCATCAGCCCCAGCTCCCCATAACCTGTGCTCCACATGGTTAAACCCCCCATGCCCACCACCACAGCGGTTCTGAGGCAGCAAACCTCAGTGCCAAGGAAGACTCAGTCCCATCCTGATCAGGGCCAAGGTTTCCAGCATCTCTGTGTGTGCAGGCTCAGTCAGAAGCTGCCGTGCCTTTGCCTTAAGCTCCTTAGCCACTTTCCGCCCCAGCGAGGGGCACCCTAGCTTCCTGGGCATCCAAGGGTTTGGACATGTAAAGCACTAAATACAGCCTAATTATTATTATCTTCGTGGGATCTGGTTAATCTCAATGGGGATTTACAAGCTGTTAGCAAAGCAGCCACTCCTCCAATGTTTGCATTTTTCTCAGGGGCAGCTTAATCCCCTTGGCCATTTTCTCTGGGAAATGCCTGAGGCCAGGTTATATGGAGTAGGAATCTGCTTCAGAGCCAGTCCCTCTGAGAGGGAGCAGAGGTGCTGTGGGATAACCAAACACCGAGCTGCAGGAGGGGGACAGATCATTTGTCCCCAGCAGAGCATGGGGCACTGGCACAAGACCCGGAGGTGCCTCAGCTTTAGCATCCTCACAGCCCCCCTGGGATTTAGCCCCCAGACACGACAGGTGTCAGTGCTGGGGTTGAATGGGGCTGCAGAGGTCTCTTAAAGACAGAACTAAGAGCTCGGAATGATTTACTGGAGGCATTCCCACTGGCATGGGTAGCTTTGCTTGCCTCCACCTTCCCACAGCTGCCGTGGGCAGGATTTCTCTCTCCCTCATGTGCATATGGGAGCTGGGCAGCTCACAGCTGCTGCTGCTGGAGTGTTCACTGCAGCCAGTGCGAGCTGTGATGGCAAATGCTGCGCTGGCTGCTGCAGCACAGTCTGTGCTCACACACAGCTCCACGTGGCACTGGCTGTGATACGGATGGGGCTCTCCCACAGCTCAGGAAAATGCATTTATCCCTTTGCTACTTTTCTGTCATAACCTCACAGTGATTTTCCACAGGGGTTCGGATTGAAGCGCAGGATGCAGGACTGTCAGCAGGGTCTCTTCGTCATGTAAGACCCCAGAGGAGCTGAAGGAAAAGCCAGCAAGAGAAAATGCAAACTCAGCATATGCCAGTCTCTCAATTTGAGTGTCTCTGGGGCTTGGCTGGCACCTCTCACAGCTGGTAAAGCCCAGCAACCCTCTCTGCCTGCCCTCCCTTGGTTCCTGCCTTCCAGCTGTACCCAGGCCTTCCTGCCTGCTTTGAAAGACGAGGGGCATTTCAGAGTGGAGCTCCACAATCTTTTTGGCAGAGCTATTTTTAACAGAGATTGTTCCCTTATCCACTTCCCAGTGCGGTCCCATGAAGAGTTGAGCTGTCACATCTACGAGAGCAGGATGGCAGGGTGAGCTGCTCAAACTGGGGCAGCTGCCAAGAGGAATGGCTGCAGAGCCACAGCTGGGAGAAACCTCAGGAAGGAGGCTCAGACCAACCTGCAGAGACATCTGATCATAGAATTGTAGAACGATTTGGGTTGGAAGGGACCTTCATCTCATTCCAACCCCTCCGCCATGGGCAAGGTCAACTTCCACTAGAGCCAGTTGCTCGAAGCCCCATGCAGCCTGATCAGCATCCCCATGGAATAGATTAGTACTGTGCTCGTCTGGTTGTGGAGGAGCCCTAAGCCTTGTGCTGATGGGATCCCACCAGCAGTGACACCTGCCTCTCCATGGGCTCCCTGAACAGGACCTGATTGGCACTCAGCATCTGCAGCTGGGACCTGGTAACCAGTGTTGGCCTTCCATCGTCTTTTTGGGCTTGAATTTTTCCCATGAAAAGGGCAAAAGCAGTTGTGCCCATCACATATGCAGAGCTTCCTAGTCACCACAGCCTGACAGGCTGGGACATCATGAGGATATACAATGCCCCACTCAGGGAGGGTGTAAAGGATCTGAGGGAGGCAGGCTGGGTAGTTGAGGGCAAGCTGACCTCCTCCAGCTCCTTCAGGACCATGCTGGGAGCTGGCGTGATGGTGTGGCAGACAGGTATGGGCAGGAGCTGAGCTGAGCTTTGCCCTGGCACATCCAACCCTTCCCCTGTGCATCATGCCCTCCCCTCACTGCCTGCATCAGGGAGGGAACTCTAGCAAAGAAAAATGGGATTCCTGAACGAAAAATGAAAGGTCGTGTATTTCCATGAGGCATGGTTTCAATTTGTGTCACACAATCACATTTCCTTTTGCGGTCTGGAATAATTACACAGCGGAGTGGGGCGAGCAGATCTGATTCAGAGGCACGGGAACGAGTTCTGAAATAAAAGAAGACAAATGCAATCATTAAGATACAATAGGCTGCACTTGCCCCTTAATTAGACTTTCTCTTTGATTAAGCAGTAATTAAATATTACCGTGCTGAAAGGGATTTTTTTAATGGCCTTCCAAAACCCTTATGTATTCTTAAGATATTTGTGTGAAGAGCAGGGGCTGCTGAAGGGTGCTGGGAGGATGTTTCACACCTGCCCCTTTCCTGCAGGAGCAGCCCTCCTGCCCCTCTGCTCCCTGGAGAGCGTGGGGCCAGATGGCTGCTCCTGGGCTGGATTGCTGCAGGAGTGAAGAAGTGTCCGTGGGAAAGCCCTGCTGCTCCTGGCCACCACCAGCTGCAAGGCATCTCCAGCATCTCTTCATAACCTGGAGCCTCCTGGGATGCAGATGACAAGGCTATCACAGAGCTGCTGTCCCATAGGTATGGGATTTAGAGTCATAGATTAGAATAATGGAATTGTTCAGGTTGGAAAAGACCCTTAAGATCATGGAGTTCAACTGTTATCCCAGCACTGCCAAGCCCACCACTAAACTCTATCCCTAAGCACCACATCTGCACATCTTTTAAATCCCTTCAGGGAGGGTGACTCCACTGCTCCCCTGGGCAGCCTGTTCCAGTGCTTGACAACCCTTTCAGTGAAGAAATTTTTCCTAATATTCAATCTAAACCTCCCCTAGCACACCCTGAGGCTGTTTCCTCCATGTCATTTTGATGAACCTCATCCTCACCAGGCAGACCATGGTCTCTGGGGCCCCAGGGGACACAGCTGGCTCACAGCCCTGGCCCCAGGCTGGTCTAGCTGAAGACCAAGACCACCTCTCTGACAGCATGACAGCTCCTCAGGGCCAGCCACCCCTTGAGGTTGGCCACCCTGAGCTTTGGGAGCCATGGATCAGCAAAGAAGTCTGGGGAGAGAACCTGGAGCATATTGTGCTGTTAGCAGCAAAACCAAAAAGATATAAGATGCTGAAACATCTAACGGGAAGGAAATGTCAGGCCCCTATTCCTGGACATTCCTGGGTGGGTAAAAATAGCCCTTGGGCGAGCCGGGGGAGGAAAGTGCTTCAGATCTCTTAATGCAGAGCCCCTGCCTTAGCCCTGCGGGCTCTCTGCCACTCACAGCCCCGCTTGCTTCTGCTTTTTCCAGGCCATAAAACGACAGCTCTTGCTGAGAATTTCACTAGACGAGATTGTCTTGTTCTTTTCCTGCACAGCGTGTACTTTGGGTAATATCTTTGGGAAATTCTGGTGTACTTGTGTACCCAATATTTTTGTTAACCTAGAAAAAAAGAGCCGTAAGTGTTATGATTATGCTATTAAAGCTTTATTGTATCAAAGAAAACAAATTGGAGCAAGAGAGGAGCTGTATGGAGCTAAGAAATGTTAAGCTATGGTAGTAATCTGCCTTTGACTGTTTAATTTCACTTAAAACTGTAATACCACAAGGCTGAAGAATGAAAGAGCTGGTGATGCGGAGGGATTGTGGGGGAGAGTGTGCAATCCCTGTGCCGCAGCCGTGGTACCTCTGGCTGGACGTCCCTGGGTTCTGGAGAAGGGTAGGGATGGGTTGATGTGGATGGTTTGCACGGCATGGCTATGACTCTGCATGCCCCTCCACAGCCGGTTACTTGGTTTGGGTGGGCCGAGTCCTCCGCACCATTGGCAGGTGTCCCACCAGCAGAGCTCCTCCGTGAGATCCCTGCTGGGCTGAAGCTCCCAGAATTTCAACAGGATTTTCCCTTCCGTTCTTTTGCAGAAGAATGAATGGCTGTGCTTGAACTGCCAAACTCAGCGGCTGCTCGAAGGCAGCCTTGGCGACCCTGCCCCAATGCCACTGCCTACCCCAAAGCCGCCACCCACCAGCTCCCCGCGGCACCAGCCGCCCGCCGCCGGCCCGCAGCAGAGAGCGCCCACGCCGGCACCCGTGCCCGCGGAGCCGGGGGCACCCCCCGAGCAGCAACCCTCGCCCGCCAGGAGCCTCCGCGCTGCTGAGCAGAGCAGGACCCCGAGCCCTGCCCTAGCGGAGAAGAAGCCCCCGCCGCCAGCAGAAAAGAAGCCGCCGGTGCTGGCAGAGGAAAAGCCCCTGCCCAAAGCTGCCCCGGAGCCTTCCAGAGTTCCTGAGAGCGTCACTCCAAAAGGGAAGAGCATGACCCCCAAACCAGAGGCGGAGAGCAAGGAGAGCCAGGCACTCCCCGAGGTGCCACGGGCAAAGGAGCAGGAGGTGAGCTCTCGGTGCATCCAGCTCTGAGCATCCCTGGGCACCCTGCCCCAGGCTGGCATGGTACTGAGCTGTGCCCCTATCAGTAGCTGTGCCCACAAATGGGGAAGGACTTTCACAGGCTCCATGGCAGCATGCTGGTGTTTGCCTTCTTTTTATTAGGATTACATCAATTTGGGCAAAATGCAATAGTTCAAGTCATGTCTGGCCTTTGGATTTCTTTTTAAATAATATAAGGGTACTTGGGATTTGTTGTCAAGTGGAAAACTCATTTTCCAGCATTCCACGTTGCAGCAGTGGGTGTTTTTAAGCTCTTCATCCCACCTTTTCTAAAATTCAAAACAATCTGGGGAAAGATTTGGCTGCCTTGGGTTGGTGTTTCCCCACAAGCAGGCATCCCAGCAGCAGCCAGCAGAGCTCCCCTTAGGGAGAGGACAATGGCAGAAGGTCCCCACCAGCTGGGAGGGAATGGCTGCCCCCCTCGCTGCTGTGCAGCCCCCAGGGAAGAGGCTCCTTGTGCCCCCAAAATCAACTGGTCTGTGATGCTTCTGTGCTGGCAGGGTGACAGGTCCTGCCAGTAGCACCTGGGCTGGGTGTGATGGCACAGTCCCCATGACTCAGAGACTTCTCCCCCACACTGCCTAATTGTCAAGCCAATTAAAGGGGGCTGTTTGTTTCTGCTGGCATCTAGCAAGGATCCTGGGGCCAGCCCTACTTCTGAAGGGTGCCCAGGGGGTTGGGAGCCCAGTTTTTCAAACACATTTATTAGTCCCCCAATGTCTATATACCCAGGGCCATTTGCTGTACCATCCCCTGCTTGCAGCACACCCTCTCACCTGTCTTTGTTAGTACAGACAAGTTGCTGATGTGCCACCAGCCTTTGCCCTGGGCTGGCTGCCCAGACTTTCTGTGTGCTCCCTGGGAGACAGTTTAGGGGGAAGCAGGAGCAGCATCTCTGGAGATGCCTGGATCTGATGCTGTCTTCTCCCTTGCCTGCAGGATGGCAGCAAGCCTTACCCCCCCGACCTGTCCCGCAGCCCCCAGAGCCTCAGCGACACTGGCTACTCCTCCGACGGCATCTCCAGCTCACAGAGCGAGATCACCGGCCTGGTGCAGCAGGAAGAGGAGAAGCTGAGCAGCACCGGGCTGGCCGGGCAGAGCCCCCCCAGCCCCTCCGAGCTCACCAAGCTGGAGAGCAGCATGCGGCCTCTCCTAGAAGGTCGGGGTGCACCGACAGAGTCCCCTGAGCGTAGCAAGAGCCGCACAGAGCCACAGGAGGACCAGCGGCAACAGCAGCGGCCACGGTACCTCTCCATCACCCCTGAAGCCTTTGACTCAGACGAGGAGCTGGAGGACATCCTGGAGGAGGATGAGGAGTGGGAGAACCAGCGGGAGCGTCGGGAGAGTGCTGAGTCCTCAGATGAGTTTGGCAGCAAGCTGCGGCATGACTATGTGGAGGACAGCAGCGAGGGGGGCTTCTCCCCAGTGCCCCCCCGGACCAAGGGCCAGGAGGCAGAGGTGACCGATGAGGAGTTCATGCGGAGACAGATCCTGGAGATGAGTGCTGAGGAGGACAACCTCGAGGAGGAAGAGGAGGGCTACGGGCGCACCAAGTACAGCATCCCCAAAGCTGGGCAAAAGACCGAGGCAGAGAAGGGCAAAGAGCCAGCGTCAGCCAAGCGTCGCCTGCCGCATGGTGCCAGCAGCATGTACACAGAGGAGAGCAAGGAGGTGGAGGCAGTGGAGGGTGATGACTTGAGCACGGCCCAGGGTGGGCTGCGGCGATTCAAGACCATCGAGCTGAACAGCACAACTGGCTATGGCCGGGAGATGGAGATTGGCCAGGAGCCAGATACCAGTGCGGACCGGGAGCCGGAGCTGGAGATGGAGAGCCTGACAGGCTCCCCCGAGGAGCGCTCGAGGGGCGAGTACTCCTCCACCCTGCCAGCCACAACGCCCAGTTACACCTCGGGCACCTCACCCACCTCCATCTCCTCGCTGGAGGAGGATAGCGACAGCAGCCCCAGCCGCCGGCAGCGGCTGGAGGAGGTGAAGCAGCAGAGGAAGGCTCGGCATCGCTCACATGGCCCCTTGCTGCCCACCATTGAGGATTCATCTGAGGAGGAGGAGATGCGTGAGGAGGAGGAGCTCCTGCGAGAGCAGGAGAAGATGCGGGAGGTGGAGCAGCAGCGCATCCGGAGCACAGCGCGCAAGACCAAGCGTGATAAGGAGGAGCTGAGGGCCCAGCGGAGGAGGGAGCGCTCCAAAACCCCCCCCAGCAATCTCTCCCCCATCGAGGACGCCTCTCCCACAGAGGAGCTGCGACAGGCGGCAGAGATGGAGGAGCTGCACCGCTCCTCCTGCTCCGAGTACTCACCTTCCATTGACTCAGAAGCAGAGAGTTTTGATGCTGTGGCCTCCAAGCTGTACAAGTCTGGCAGCGAATACAACCTGCCCACTTTCATGTCACTGTACTCCCCGACAGAGAAGGTGGAGAGTGGTGCCAGCCAGCCCATCAGCAAGCCGCTGAAAAGCGCCGAGGAAGCCTATGAGGAGATGATGAGGAAGGCAGAGATGATGCAGAAGCAGCAGGTCCAGCAGGCCCAGCCTGCCTCTTCCTACAGCAGCACCTACCAGCAGGTTGGATACCGCAGTACTGAGAGCCAGAATGGCTTTGACTACCAATATGGCAAGGAATACAGGTACGACGGCAGCCTCATGCACCCCTCCCAGCCCGACTATCCCAGTGCCCTGCCGAAGGCAGGAGCGGTGTACGAGGAGATCCTGCAGACCTCGCAGAGCATCTCCAGAATGCACCAGTCTTCTTCCTTTGACCTGGCCCTCAAGCAGGGTGAGAAGGTGAAGGGGCAGGAGGAGGCATACCAGGAGAAGCACTTCCTCAATGCCGAGAGCGCCTACGCTGACCTGCTGAAGCAGAACGGCGGCCCACTCACCCCTGGCACAAGCCCCACACAGCTCTCTGCTCCTGTCTCCTTCGCCAGCTCTGACAGCAGCACCGGCAAGACTATTCCTGATGTCCGGGTCACCCAGCATTTTGCAAAAGAGGGACAAGATGTAGCCAAGCTCCAGAGTGCCCCAGCAGCACCCAGCCCAGTATCCAAGGCTACCACCACTCCTTATGCTTACAGCAAAGGCACCAGCACGGTAACAGCAGCAGCAGGCAGCCCTGGGAGTGCACTGCAAAGCTACAGCTCACCAAGTCCGGAGGCCCCATCCATAGCTGGGAGAAGCTACACTCCATCAAAGAGCACTGTCAGCTATGGCTCACAGACCGAGGACACCACCAGAACCAGGACGGTGGAGATTAGCGTGCAGACAGCCAGGGAGAAGATCCCAGCCACGAGTGACAGCAAGCCCACACTGCCCAAGACATACACCTTCTTCAAGAGCTCCAGCCCTCCGCTCTCACCCACCTCACCTACGCAGAGTCCCACCCGCACCACAAAGGCCACAGCAGAGTTTTCCACGCAGACACAGAGCCCGGTCCTCTCTTATGAGGCTCCTTCTGCTGCTGCTGCTGGCCCGGACACCTCTTCCCCCATGGTGGCGCAGGGGACACAGACGCCACACCGGGCGGGCTCACCACGCCTGACTCGGCAGGCCTCCTCACAGGACTCCCCCTTCATGGTGATCACACTGGCGGCCGATGCAGCCAGCCAAACCAAGCCAGTCAGCTCTGGCGCCTTGACATCTCCCACTTCGTCCCCCACCAGGCCAAGCCGGCAGCTGCTGGCACATGGTTACACCCAGACACCGGAGCCAGAGCAGCCGACAGGTGCCTACATCAGGGCACAGCCAGTGAAGGACCACACCCAGAAAGCACCTGCTGTGACTTCAGCCGCTGATGGCATCACAGGGCTGTACAGCTGGGGAGCACTCCCTGCAGAAAACATCTCCCTCTGCCGCATCTCCTCCATCCCTGGCACGTCCCGGGTGGAGCCAGGGCCCAAGGTGCCAAGCAGCAATGCTGTGGACTTACGGACTGCATTGAAGTCTGCTCCCATCATCATAACAGACCAAGGCATGGATCTGACGTCCTTGGCCACCGAGGCCAGGAAGTACTGCCTGACCCTGGACCACATCCCCAACCGGCAGTCCACGGCCATCCAGCCCTTGATCATCAACCTCAATGCCCAGGAGCAGCCCCATGCCATCATTGCGGCAGCCAGCACTGCTGGCCTGGCCATCGCCTCTCCCATGATTCTCTCACAGTCCAAGCAACCTGTGGTCTATGGAGACCCTTTCCAGAGCCGTGTGGATTTCGGGCAGGGGACCGGGAGCCCAGTGTGCTTGGCACAGGTGAAGCAGGTGGAGCAGGGTGTCCAGACAGCCACTGTCAGAGCCGATAGGGTGGCCAGTGGCAAGCCCGAGCCCACTGCTGCCCCCCAGACCAAATTTGCAAGGTATGGCATGCCAGGCCAGATGGTGAAGAAGGACATGCTCCTCACACAGACCGGTGGGGCACAGAATGCCAGTGGCCTCCCACAGTCCTTCCCACCAGAGCCAGGATCGGAGGTGTACCGGGCAGTTCCTGTAGACCTGAAGAGCCAGAGCCCTCTCCTTGCCCTGGGCAGCAAGAAATCCCAGGTGATGATGGTGCAGATGGAAGAGGCAGCAACTGGTCCGGTGACCAAAGTGCTGAAGGAGGAGGTGCCAGCCAACGTCCTGGACCTCACAGGTGTGAAGCCGGAGAGCCAGGTGGCCTGCTGTGACATGGTCTACAAGTTCCCCTTTGGTGGCAGCTGCACGGGTGCTTTCAACCCCACTTCCAAGATGCCAGAGAAGAAAACCGGGGAGGTGGCAGTGGTGCCTGGACGGAAAGCTGGTGGGCCGATGTATGGCAGCAGAGAGCCAGAGCTGCCAGAGACCTTTCCCTATCGGGAGCAGCCAGCCCCAGCACCTGCGCTCTATGAGGAGCAGAAGTTTTACCCAGCCGGCACCTTTGGACGTCTCTACTCCTCCATGTCGGACACAAACCTCTCTGAACTTGGGATGAACTACTACCACACAAAGGGGGATCAGCCCTTCCCTGCCCCAGCAGGTGATGCCGCTGTGGACCTCAGCACCATGAAGCACTCCTACAGTGTGGGCTTTGCCGAAGGGGGTTACCTGGGCCAGGGCCTACAGTACGGCTCTTTTTCTGACCTCCGCCAGCCAGGAGAGCTGCTGAGCCACCCCTTCCCCATGCGGAGGTACAACTCAGCCTCTAACATCTACTCCGACTACCGTTTCTCACACCGGGGGGACCTGGCCAGCTTCCAGGAGTCCAGCCTGGCCCACTACAGTGCCACCACGGCACGTGAGATCAGCCGCATGTGTGCTGCCCTCAACTCCATGGACCAGTACGGGGGCCGGCATGCCAACGGCCCTGATGTGCTGCCTTATGGCCCCAGCACCGGGCAGGGGGGCGCAGGGGGCCTGGCAGCTCAGCAGCAGGGCCCTGTACCCCCCAAACCCAGTGGGATGTACAACAACCCCACTTTCCCTGAGGGACGGCAGGGCTTCAGCAACCTGGCACAGTACAACGTTCCTGGTGTCCGCCTGGGCACCATCCGGCAAATGCTTCCTTCCACCGCAACCGTGCGGGCCGCTGATGGCATGATCTATTCCACCATCAACACCCCCATAGCCTCCACACTGCCCATCACCACCCAGCCAGCCTCGGTGCTGCGGCCCATGCTGCGTGGACTATATAGACCCTATGGCCCAGGCGGTGTCGCAGCAGTCCCACTGGCCAGCTTGGCCAGGCTGCCAGTTGTCACTCCCCGTGTCCCGCTTGCAGCACAGGGCCTCTACCGCTTCCCGGCCCCAAGCCGGCCAGCCCCAGCAGCCTCGATGATGGAGACACCCGTCTACCTGGGGAAGCCTGTCGCCAGCACAGCACCGGCAGCGGCGGGAGCAGCTCCCGCTGCCAAAGCGCCTGCTGCCCCCACTGCACCTGCCAGTAGCTTGCAGAGAGCGGAGCCGCCACCAGCTGCCCCCCGTGCAGAGGCACCAACAGCACCAGCAGCCCCCAAGGAGAGCGGGCCAGTGGCCACGGCACCCAAGCCACCACTGGATGGAGCTCAGCGGGAGGAGCGGGAGCGGGAAGAGGAGCGTCAGCGCAAGCAGCAGGAGCACGTGCTGCAGATGGAGCGGGAGCGCGTGGAGCTGGAGAAGCTGCGGCAGCTGCGGCTGCAGGAGGAGCTGGAGCGGGAGCGCGCAGAGCTGCAGCGGCACCGGGAGAAGGAGCAGCTGCTGGTGCAGCGGGAGCTGCAGGAGCTGCAGTGCATCAAGCAGCAGGTACTGCAGCAGCAGCAGGAGGAGCGGCACGCGCAGCTGGCGCTGCAACGGGAGCAGCTCGCCCAGCAGCGCCTCCAGCTTGAGCACATCCACCAGCTCCAGCACCAGCTGCAGCAGCAGCTGGAGGAGCAGAAGCGGCAGAAGACCATCTTCCCCACTCCAGTGGAGCCCACTGCCCGCCCACCCGAGGGGCCCGCTGAGGCGCCACGGGTGCTGCCGCACAATGGGCAGGCATGGCCCCCACCAGGCCAGACACCCCCAGAGGGGCCCGCCGGTCCCCGCTACCCCATGCCACAGCGGCCACTCAGCAGCTCGGCCTCGGACATGTCACTTCAAGTCGAGGAGTCCTGGGAACCTGGCCGGGGCATCAAGAAGAGGAACTCGATGCCACGGCTGAGGGATGCCTATGAGAAGGAGAGCTTTGCGGCACGGAAGATGGCAGACAGCAGTGTGCAGACGGACGAGGAGGACGGCGAGGAGCGGTACATGCTGTCACGGCGGCGGCGGACGCGGCGCAGCGCTGACTGCAGTGTGCAGACAGACGAGGAGGACAGCGGGGAATGGGAGCAGCCCGTGCGCCGCCGGCGCTCCAGGGCCTCACGGCACGCTGAGGCCAGCACCGAGGGCAAGACCGACGGGGCAACTCGCACAGCCAGCGTGGGTATCCAGACCATCAGCGACTGCTCAGTGCAGACAGAGCCCGACCAGCTCCTCCGTGTCTCCCCCTCCATTCACATCACCACCCATGACCCCCGAGTGGAGATCGTGAAGTACATCTCAGCTCCAGAGAAGACGCAGCGGGGTGAGAGCCTGGCCTGCCAAACAGAGCCAGAGCCAGCTCCCCAGCCTGGTGTCGTGGTCCCCCAGCTGACAGTGCCCACCACCATCCCACCCTACTCCACCAGCCTCCAAATAGTGAGCACAGGCCCCCTGGATCCCCACACTGTCCGGCAGCAGACCCTGGGCAAGTTTGAGAAGAAGAAGCCAGATCCCCTGGAAATTGGTTACCAGTCCCATCTGCCGGCCGAATCCCTCTCCCAGCTGGTGACCCGTCAGCCACCCCGCTCTCCCCAGGTCCTCTACTCACCCGTCTCTCCTTTGTCCCCCCATCGCCTCCTGGAGTCCTCCTTTGCCACCAGCGAGCGGCTGAACAAGGCCCACGTCCCCCCACAGAAGCACTTCACCACCGACTTAGCCCAGCGCCAGCAGACGCTGCCGCGCCCCATCAAGACCATGCAGCGCTCCCTGTCTGACCCCAAGCCCATCAGCCCCACCTCTGAGGAGGCCGGCAAGGACAGGTTCTCCCTCTATCAACACCCTCTGCTCCCCAGCTCACAGGTATGTCACCACAGGGAACAACCTTACCCTCAGGGAACAGCCCCGGGAGGCACCTCAGGACACTTCGGTTTCATTAGCGCTGTGGCAATTAATATTTCAAAAGGCTGGCTCCCTGCAGCAGCTGATGGCAGCCAGCAGGCACAGACGAGCATGCCAATACCAGCAGCTGGGGGCAGGCCCTGGAGGTCCAGTGGCTGCATGGGCCTGTCAGCAGGCAGGAGATGCTGAGGGTTGGCAGTATCAGGGCTGTCCCCTGCTCCAGATGGGTCCCCCTTCTCTCCCGGGGAGCCACCACCATGCACAGCTCGATTTAGGGTTGTGGTGGTTCTTGCTCACACCTGGGTTGCCTTGGGCAATCAAGTGCCCAGCCAGGAAGTCCTGGGACAATTCCTGAAGCAGCAGAACCCACCGGCAGTCCCCTGAGTCCCTCTGCCAAGTGCCCACAGACAGAAAGCATTTTTTGCAGCAGAGGGTATGCACGTGGCCAGCTCAGCGCTTGGCCGGCTGCCACCCCCGGTAATTACTCACGGAAAGCGCCCTGCCTGTTACTTCCATCCTATTTATTGCGCTTTTACATAAACACCGCTTTCTCAGTGCATGGGGGAACACGTGCACAGTGGGATGCCTCACCCCAGCCCCTAGGGCACGACTGCAATGCTTGGGGTGGGACGTGGGGGGGATGCTCACCTGCCCCCCTGACCACATGTCCCTTGGCTTTGCAGGTGGGGGGGCTGCAGTCAAGCTCACTGGCACGCAAGGTGAAGCGGACACTGCCCAGCCCACCACCTGAGGAGCCCCATGTTCCCCTGGCAAGCCCGGCTGCCTCCCAGCTCTACTTGAGCAGCCTGGCTCCCAAGGCCACCGCACCTGTCACCAAGGCCAGCCTGCTGAAGGAGCTGGACCGCGACCTGAGGCTGGTGGAACACGAGGCCACCAAGCTGCGGAAGAAGCAGGCGGAGCTGGACGAGGAGGAGAAGGAGATCGATGCAAAGCTGAAGTACCTGGAGCTGGGCATCACCCAGCGCAAGGAGTCGCTGCTGAAGGATCGGGTTGGTGGGCGGGACCACCCCTACCTGCGCTATCCCGGGGATCGCCGCGACTACCTGTCAGACAGCGAGCTGCACAGCCTGCGCCTCGCTGCCTACGACAGCGCCGGCCTGCGCCCTGCCGGGCAGTACCCCGATTACACCGCCGCCGCCGCCTCCTACGGCGCCTACCCGTACCCTGCCCCGCAGGGCCCCGCTGCCTTCCCGCCGCCACGCCTGCAGCACCCCCAGTATCCCACAGCCAGCACCTCACAGGATGGCTTGCCGGCAGCTCCACTACCCACCTTCACCTCGCCCGGTGGCTTCTCAGCCCCCGGCACCGCATACCCAGAGCTGGGCACCCCAGCCCAGCCAGGCTTCCAGCCCCAAAACCCCTACCAAGCCCCGAGCGCCTTCGCTGGGGCAGCCACCGTGCCGGCAGCACAGCCCACCCTCTATCAGAGCCCAGCAGACATAGCTGCTGGGCACCAAAAGCCACGGCAGACTTCTCTGGCTGATCTGGAACAGAAGATCCCCACAAACTACGAGGTCATCGGTGCAGCCACCAGCTCCTCTGCCGTGCCTGACGTCACCTTCAGCACTGCACCAGCGAGCGGTGGCTATGAGCAGTACAAGGCACCTGAGACCCGGCCGGCTGAGAGAACCAGCACGGCACCGGGCCCCTCAGCCAGCTACTCTTCCGAGTCCCTCTACACCAGTCTGGAGCAGAACATCCCCCGTAACTATGTGATGATCGAGGACATCAGTGAGCTCACCAAGGAGAGTCCAGCAGTGGACGGGCAGAAAGCAGAGCCAGTGGGCATGAGCACGGATAGCCGCCACAGCAGAGAGAAGAGTGATCTAGGGGACACCGAGGGCTCCAGCCGTCCCTGCTGCTACACCAAAGCTGAGGAGGAGTCTGAGGAGGACATCTACGATCACCATGGCCCCGACCATCGTGGGAAGAACAGCTACTACCGGGGCACAGAAAGCAATGGCAGGGTGTCAGGGAGCTCCACCAGCTCGAGCTACTACTATGGGGACAGTGAGTACCGGCACTCCTCACGGATGGACAAGCACAGCTCTGGCACACCACTGCCGAAGCATTCATCCAAGAACCTGGCACCTGCCGTCATCTCCTCCAAGCGCAGCAAGCACAGGAAGCAGGGCATGGAGCAGAAGATCTCCAAGTTCTCCCCCATTGAAGAAGCCAAAGATGTGGAGTCAGACCTGGCCTCCTACTCAACAACCACCTCTATTGGCAGCAGCAACGTGGCCTCCAGGGCCAAGAAGATGCAGGATGAGATCACCTACGGCCTAAAGAAGAACGTCTATGAGCAGCAGAAGTACTATGGTGTCTCCAGCCGAGATCTGGTGGACGAAGAGGAGCGGGTTTACTCTTCCAGCAGCAGAACCCGCTCCTCTGGCTATGGGGTGGAAAAGTCCTCCAGCCGGGAGATGGGCGGCCGGAGCAAGTCCTATGAGCGGGAGAGCATGGAGCGCTCTCAGAAAGTCAGCTCCAAGCCCTCATCCCTCAGCATGAGCCAGAGCCGTGGGCGTGCGCCCATGCGCTCGCAGCCCTCGGAGGAAGAGAGCCCCGTCAGCCCCGTGGGGAAGTCAATGGGGGGGTCACGCACTGCGGGAGGGCCGGGCCCCCAGTCAGCAGGGGACCCCTGCTCCCAGTTCTGCTCCAGCCACTCGTTGCCTGATGTGCAAAAGCACATCAAAGACGTGCCAAGGAGTCACTCGTACAAGCACGAGGAGGGCTACGGCATGGATGATGCCCATTGCGTTGTCTCGGACAGCGAAGGTAACAGCTCCCCGTGGTGACCACCCCACAGCATGGCACTTCCCCGGGGGCATGCCCGTCTGCTCGTACGCAGAGACACTCTCACCGCCTCAATTTGCTTGACACGTGCCTTCCTCCCCCTGCCCTGGGTGTTCGGTGTTGGCCGGTCCTGCACGGTGCCCTGCTGCGCCGCGTCCCGTCCCCACCGGCACGTGCTGTCCCCCGCGCGCGTGCCCGCTGCTTCCCCCTCCCACTTCATTGCATGGCTTCCGCCCGCGCAGCCTCGAGCGAGACATTGACTGTGGTTTGTTTTTGGTTTCCGAAGCCTATCATTTGGGTCAGGAGGAGACAGACTGGTTTGATAAGCCCAGGGAGGCGCGGGCAGAGAGGGTCAGGCACTACGGTGGCCACTCTTCCTCGCAGAAAAGACCCCCAGTTAAGCACACCTACCACGATTACGACGAGCCCCCCGATGAAGACCCGTGGCAGCACGATGACTATCCCCAGCACCGTGAGCACCGGCACCACAGGGAGTATGATCGCCATGCTGGCTCCTCCCGGCACGCCAGCGATGAGCCCCCACGCCGCTCATCAAAGCAGCACCCACGAGAATCTGGCCGCCATGAGCCCCGTGGCCATGGGCCTTCAGCTGGCCCCAAGAAGGCGCAGCAGCCCGACTCCCGCGCGCCTTACGGTCCCAGCTCCGCTGATTACGCCCCGTCATCCCGCCCCGCTGCCCACCACCATGGCACTGAGACCCCCAAGGCACAGAAACCTTCCCAGCCGCATGGGTCGGCCGCACCAGCGCCGAAGACGGAGCCCCTCGCACACCTACAGCAGCCGACAGCCAGGCAGCAGCAGGCAGGGCAGCCGGCAGCGCGGCAGCAGCCAGCAGCACGCCAGGCTGCCCAGCCAGCAAGCTCGGCACAGCCTGAGACCAGGGGCAGGACACAGGGACCCCCCTCATCCCGGCCACCGCAGCAGCAGCCAGGGCCGGCCCAGGCAGCAGGGAAGGCACCGGCCACACTCCACGCACAGCCGGGCGGACACCCAGCACCGGTGGTAAGTACAGGCTTAGCTGGCCAGGCTGCATCCTGACCCCACAGCTCTGCCTGGAATTGGCACAGCTGGCTGTGGCCAGGGGCTGGCAGGGGAATGGTTGGGAATAGGAGCATGGAGTAAAGTGTATCCCACTCACATGCCCACTACAGACACCCCTGGGTGCTGTGGAAGCTGCCATCCTCTCGAGGGGACCCAGGAGGGGACATCACTATGTCCTGGATCCCTTGCTGCCTCTTTTGGGGTTGCAGAGCAGTGTTTGGGGGTTTGGATGTCACCTCCTGGCCTGGGCCAGCCCCGGCAGATGCTCTACTGAGAGAGTGAGCCCTGAGAGCTCTTTTCCCCTTTCCAGACAAAAGCGGAGCCAACAGACACGTCCAAACCTGCAGCAAAAGTGCCACAGCAGCCGGCGAGAGCACCGTCAGCACAGCCCCTGGGAGCAGCAGGTCAGTGAGCCCCAGTGGCACTGTGCCATCTGTCCCCCTTTGTGCCAGCTGCCTGGCACCCCAAAGCTCAGCTGAGCTCCCCCAGCTGGGCCTGTTCCCTGCTAACAGTGGCTTTGTTTGTCCCCCAGCAGACAGCAAGGCCGGTCCAAGGGCGGCTGGGCCACGTGGTCCCGCGGGCATGGCCACGGGGCAGCCCGGCGGGGAAGGAGAGAGTGTCTTCTCCAAAATCCTGCCAGGGGGGGCAGCGGAACAAGCAGGCAAACTGACTGAAGGTGAGGGGCGCTCCCGGGATGGGGACAGGGCAGTGATCTCTTCTGCACCGAGATGGACTCAGGCTCCTTGGGGATGGCTTGGGTGCAGGCAGTGGGATGCAGTGCTCCCGCAGTTTGGGGGCCGGGGAGGTGGGGGGCCAGGGTCACTACTGACCACACTGTGACACCTGTCCTGGCTTCCCCACAGCGGTGTCAGCTTTCGGCAAGAAGTTCACTTCGTTCTGGTGAGAGAACGGCACAAGGTGAGTGCAGCCAGCACCAGGCACTGTGCTATGGGCTCTCCCTGCACCAGCTGTGCCTGATGCCCTTCTCCCTTCCACTGCAGGAGTTTGGGAAGCAAGTGGAGATTTGAATCGTTGCAGTGGAAAAACCTATGAAGAAGCCAATGAATTCAGCACGCGGCGCCAGACTCTGAGTATAACAGTGAGTGTAGAGGGCACACCTGCACACAAGTCCCTTCCACCGAGCCATCTCGGAGGTTCCAGCGGCACCACTGTCCCCCGAGCACCTGCTGAGCCCTGCCTTGCCACACTACCAGCCTCCAGGCTGGGAAAGACGTAGAACGGACCCATTCCCTTCGTGCTGGGCCACTCATCCCCATAATCATCCCCAGGTGCTGGCACCAAGCCAAGGCATGGAGGCTTGGCCTTGTTCCGCAGTCTCGGCAGCGCTGGTGCAGACCCTGGGTTTCCAGGGAAGGTTTGGGCGGCCCAGGCTCTGCTCCGGGAGCCCGTCCAGCGCGGGGGCGGGCGGAGGCGGCAGCAGCTGCTCCGCCGGCAGTGCCTCTTGGCTCTCCGGGGCCCTTTCGCTCGGGCCGGCGCTGCCGCTCGGCGGGGGCCCTTCCGCGGGGCGGGGCTGCTCGGACTAACGCCTCCCTCTCTCTCTCTTTCTCGCAAGCTTTTGAAAGCAGGGCGATCCCTGGATGTTGGACCAAACGGCGGCCGAGCTGGGGCCCGGCGAACGCCTCGGGGCGGGTGCCCCCCACGCGTGGCGAGCAGCTCCAGCGCGGCACACGGCGAGCCCCGGCAGCTGCCCCGAGGGGATGGGCCTGGTCCAGACCGTCGGGTCAGGCCCCGTAGGTGGGCTGCGGCCCTTTCTCAAGATTATACGCAGAGTTGCTCCCTCTGAACCCCAGCTCTGG